>CM055118.1:471933673-472356173 GCA_029206835.1 Rana muscosa
CTATTACGTTTTGCTATGTTAGAGATTTTTTTTTTTTTTTTCATTTGGTTACCGCAGGATGACGCCAAGCCCACTCCCTGGTCCACCTCCCCCGTCCTCCTCCTTCCTCCTAAACAAACCAGCCTCTGTGTCTCCAATGTCCAACTTCTCACCAGCAACAAAAGCTATGTTCTTCTAGGCTCTCGGACCACATAGCGTGTGCCAGCACTCTGCTACTGAGGGCCCATACAAGCCAAGAAAAGTAAAGCTTGTTTAAATGTGAAAAAAGGGGCGAGAGAGACGGGGACAGAGAAAATCACAGGCAGAAATGTGACCGTTAGAAAGGGGGGAAAAATAGGTTCATTGGAGCAACGGAAACCTTAAAAGTTTACTTTTGAGTAATCACTGACTGCTTGTCAGGAGCAGAACAGCCCGCCTGTGTATGAATGGGACACAGAGTTATGAGTCCTGCTCAGCCACTCTCAATAGGCCTACAGTACTGCCAGAGCAAGACTTTTTCCACCTTATGAATGCATTTATTTCATGATGATCACGCATGTCACATACACATCAAATCATAATGATACCGTTATTTTAGGATCTGTAGGTCCCAAAAAAAAAAAAGTAGAAAAAGTGTTTTAAAAGGAAACGTTTTTGAAAGCTAAAATATGAAATTAACCAATTAGCCCTTGTCTGCTTTAATCATGTGCAAAGTCTTTTACAAGAAATGGAGATGTTTGCAGTAACCGGCTGACTGGGGACATCGCTGGCAATGGCTTTAGAAATTACATTAATAAACTTGTAAAAGAGGTTAAAAGTGCAGTAATAAAACATTAAAAGAAGGAGAAGTTTAAATATCAAGCATAAGTCATTTCATGCTTTTCTGCTATTTGTATTGGTTGCTTATATTTAGCTATAGCTTTAAATTTAAAATAAAGAAATAAATGAAATTAATTAAGTGAGCATTTAAAAATGTCAAATGAAAGTTTATTAAAATGTTAATTTAATGAATTAAATAGTTTTTTATTTATTTAAAGCTTTAGTTAAATATAAGCAAATAAGCACCAGTAAATGTTATCTAATGATAATATTAATGTCAAAGGCTCTATAATGATAATAATAATGATATAAAAGGCTGTATTCACACTTTTGCTCTATATTGCACAGCAATAACACCTGCGCATTAATGCACGTTGCATTAAGACAGCCTGTTTTTTTTCGCTTGCCTATTATCTGTGTTGGTTGCTTATATTTAGCTAGAGCTTTAAATTTTAAACAATAATTTAATAAACAAATCTAATTAAATGAGCATTTAGAAGATGTCAAATGAAAGTTTATTAAAATGTTCATTTAATTAACTAAGTTTTTTTTTAAATTATTATTATTTTAAACTCTAGTTATGTATAAGCAATTAAATACCAGTAAATGTCACCTAATGATGATAATAATGTCAAAGGTTGTATTCACACTTGTGCTTTATATTGTATAGCGTTAGCACACGTATGTTACTACCCGTTGCATCAAGGCAGCCTGTTTATTTTCACCAACCTGCCAATGCACCCCAATGCAGACCAAAATGTACATGACCATTTTTTAACATGGAGCATATTCGCTTCACACACCATATATGGAATTAAAATAAATAAAAATATTCCCGCTCTCTGCGCTCAATCTTCTACTGTGTTGGTTGCTTATATTTAGCCAGAGCTTTAAAACAATAAAATTAATAAACAAATTTAATTAAATGAGCATTTTAAAATGTCAAATGAAAGTTTATTAAAATGTTAATTTAATTAATTTTTTTTTTTTTTATTATTATTTTATTATTATTTAAAACTCTAGTTAAATATAAGCAAATTAATACCATTAAATGTTACCTAATGATAATAATAATGTCAAAGGTTGTCAAAGGTTGTCAAAGGTTGTCTTCACACGTGTGCTCTATATTGCATAGCTTGAGCACATGTGTGTTACTACCCGTTGCATTAAGGCAGCTTGTTTATTTTCACCAATCTGCCAATGCACCCCAATGCATACATGGCGGCAAAATATCCAAATCACTCAATGTTCAAACAATACAAAGATGGGATGCACTGTAAGATTTCTCTCATTTAGCTACACGGCTGAACAAGAAAAATCACTCTATTCCTCCACCCAGGCTAAACAGCTTGGATGAATGAATCTCTCCTGCCGGCTATTGTATTCTGACAGCTGAAAACCATGGCTGTAAAAATACCAGAACATTGGCTGTATCTGATTGGATTTTCAGGGCAATGAATGTCAGGTAGGAGGAGGCCGACCCATGGCTTCAATTTGGGCGGGTTTGTCAGTCAGGAACCTGATCTGTGTATGGCCAACTTGACTTGCTGATATAGGTCAGCACATGCTTGCTATAGCTTAGTTCAATACTATTGCAAACAGCACTTTAGTTTCAAAGGCAGGAAGGTGAAGAAAACTAGACTACCCTGGAATCTGATCTAACAGCACTTTTTTCATTGTACTGCTCTATCAAATATACACGATATTGTCAAAAGTCTTAGGACGCCTGCCTTTACACGTACATGAATTTTAATGGCATCCCAGTCTTAGTCTGTAGGGTTCAATATTGAGTTGGCCCACCCTTTGCAGCTATAACAGCTTTTATTTTTTTTAAGTTGTTTTTATTGTAATTTCAAGGTAAACCCCTCCCTCCCCCATGTGACAGGTAAGTAGCCTTGTATAGTGGTAGAGCCAAGTTCACTAACCTCTTCCAAAAATGTATTAAGGGTGCGGACGAAGCCTTCCATCGGAGTACTACAGACTTACGAGCATAATAAATTCATAATCCTAGTAGGGTTCTGCTTGCCCGGCGAATGGCCAGCGGTTCTACAAGTCCCAACAGACACACCTCCACTGACAATGGCACAGGAATGGTGGTGACAGTCAAAATAAAAGTGGTGACCTCAGCCCAAAAGACTTTAATCTGAGAAAAGTTCCAGCTATAACAGCTTTAACTCTTCTGGGAAGGCTGTCCACAAGGTTTAGGAGTGTGTCTATGGGAATGTTTGACCATTCTTCCAGAAGAGCATTTGTGAGGTCAGGCACTAATGTTGAGCGAGAATGCCTGGCTCGCAGTCTCCACTCTAATTCATCCCAAAAGTGTTCTATCGGGTTAAGGTCATGACTCTGTGCAGGCCAGTCAAGTTCCTCCACCCCAAACTTGCTCATCCATGTCTTTATGGACCTTGCTTTGTGCACTGGTGTGCAGTCATGTTGGAACAGGAAGGGGCCATCGCCAAACTGTTCCCACAAAGTTGGGAGCATCAAATTGTCCAAGATGTCTTGGTATACTTACGAGTTAAGAGTTCCCTTCACTGGAACTAAGGGCCCATGCCCAACCTCTGAAAAACAACCCCACACCATAATCACCCCTCCACCAAATGATCTGGACCAGTGCACAAAGCAAGGTCCATAAAGACATGGATGAGCGAGTTTGGGGAGGGGGAACTTGACTGGCCTGCACAGAGCCCTGACCTCAACCCGGCAGTACACCTTTAGGATGAATTAGAGCGGAGACCTCACAAATGCGCTTCTGGAAGACTGGTCAAACATTCCCATAGACACACTCCCAAACCTTGTGAGAGCCTTCCCAGAAGAGTTGAAGCTGTAATAGCTGCAAAGGGTGGGCCAACTCAATATTGAACCCTATGGACTAAGATTGTGATGCCGATAAAGTTCATGTGTGTGTAAAGGCAGGCGTCCCAATACTTTTGACAATATAGTGTAAATATTTTTCTGAGTGTTCTGAAGTGTAGCACAACATCTTGTCCCAGTTTGATCAACTGAATAAACTGTGCACAAATCTTTAGTGCTTCTTATGCAATATATAAACTGTGACTGGTTTATTGATTCAGTAGCTACGTCAAGTTGGTAATATTTCATTTTTCTTTCATTTTCCATTTGCTCAATTCTCTTCAAAGTATTTGTATTGAGGAAATTATGTAAATAAAATTACCTACAGTTTAGTTAGCTAGTAAAGTGAAACAGTCACCCCAAAGACATACTAGTAGGTTAACTGGCTCAGTGGCGGATTACCAAACGTGCAAAGTAGGCACCGGCCTATGAACCCCATGCTGTTTATGAAGCCCACGACAAGGTATCAAAATAATATTGATTGGATCTTGAAAAAAATTACAGTGAAGCTTTCTTAAATTATTGAGAAAATAAATGAATCAACTCAAAGAAACAAAAATGTACATTAACCACTTCAGCCCCGGAAGAATTTACCCCCTTCCTGACCTGAGCACTTTTTGCGATTCGGCACTGCGTCGCTTTAACTGACAATTGCGCGGTCGTGCGACTGTGTACCCAAACAAAATTTACGTCCTTTTTTTCCCACAAATAGAGATTTCTTTTGGTGGTATTTGATCACCTCTGCGTTTTTTGTGATATAAACAAAAAAAGAGCGACAATTTTGAAAAAAAACAAACAATATTTTTTATTTTTTGCTATAATAAATATCCCCCAAAAATATATAAAAAAAAACATTTCTTTCTCAGTTTAGGCCGATACATATTCTTCTACATATTTTTGATAAAAAAAATCACAATAAGCACATATTGGTTTGCGCAAAAGTTATAGCGTCTACAAAATAGGGGATAGATTTATGGCATTTTTAATTTTTTTATTAGTAATGGCGGCGATCTGTGATTTTTATCGTGACTGCGACATTATGGCGGACACATCGGACACTTTTGACACTATTTTGGGACCATTGTCATTTATACAGTGATCAGTGCTATAAAAAATGCACTGATTACTGTGTAAATGACACTGGCAGGGAAGGGGTTAAACACTAGGGGGCGATCAAGGGGTTATGTGTGTCCTAGGGAGTGATTCCAACAGTGGGGGGGATGGGCTACAAGTGACATGACAGCGATCACTGCTCCTGATGGCAGGGAGCAGTAGATCTCTGTCATGTTGCTAGGCAGAACAGGGAAATGCCTTGTTTACATAGGCATCTACCCGTTCTGCCGCTCCGTGACACGATCGCAGGCCGCCGGCGAGCATCGAGTTCGCCACCCCCGCGGGCACAGTCACGGAGCACGTGCGGGCCCACAATGCCGCGATTTAAATGGGACGTGTAGGTACGACCCTTTGCGCAGCCGTGCCATTCTGCCGACGTATATCGTCGTGCAGCGATCGGCAAGCGGTTAAATGCTCTTTATAGAGAAAATACTGTATTACTGTAATGTACCCAATGACAACCTAAAGTACATACACCATAGACATCAGGTTCACATCACAGTTTGTCTCTTAAAAGTTGATCTTCTTTCAGTTTGTAAAAAAAATTTGGTGCAACCTACGTATGTGTAATGTACAATAGTGATGGTCATCTCCATCTAGCGGCCAACGCGCAAACTACTTAGTTCAATGTTATCTCACTAGAGTGTAGACATGTGCGCCATCAATAAATACGTTTTGTTTTGTTCCGTTTCGTTCCGTATTAGGCGAAAATTCGTATTTCGTAATTCGTGACCGAAACTCAATTTGGATTTGTTTCGTACGAAATACGAATTTTCGTTAGATTCGTTAACTTTTCGTAACAATTACGAACATTCATTATGATGAATTTAAAAAGCAAAAAATACCTTTCTCGATATGGCAGTGGTCGACTCAATATGCTCATTATGAGGGTCTCCCACCATCCATGTGCTGTGCTGACTTCCTCCTGGGGCTGTACCCCTGCTGTGCTTATTATGAGGGGCTCCCATCATCCCTGTGCTGTGCTCATTATGAGGGGCCCCCACCATCCCTGTGCTGTGCTCATTATGAGGGGCCCCCACCATCCCTGTGCTGTGCTCATTATGAGGGCCTCCCATCATCCCTGTGCTGTGCTGACTTCCTGGGTTTGTAGTAGCCCGTTAATTCGTATTTTGTAATTCGTGTCCGAAATTCTATTTGGATTCGTACAAAATACGAAAGTTCATTAGGTTTGTTAACTTTTCATAACAATTACGAATATTCGTTATGAGGGGCTCCCACCATTCCTGTGCTGTGCTGACTTCCTCCTGGGGCTGTACCCCTGCTGTGCTTATTATGAGGGGCTCCCACCATCCCTGTGCTGTGCTCATTATGAGGGGCTCCCACCATCCCTGTGCTGTGCTCATTATGAGGGGCTCCCACCATCCCTGTGCTGTGCTCATTATGAGGGGCTCCCACCATCCCTGTGCTGTGCTGACTTCCTCCTGGGGCTGTACCCCTGCTGTGCTCATTATGAGGGGCTCCCACCATCCCTGTGCTGTGCTGACTTCCTCCTGAGGCTGTACCCCTGCTGTGCTCATTATAAGGGGCTCCCATCATCCCTGTGCTGTGCTCATTATGAGGGGCTCCCACCATCCCTGTGCTGTGCTGACTTCCTGGGTTTGTAGTAGCCTGTTAATTTGTATTTCCTAATTCGTGTCCGAAATTCAATTTGGATTTGTACGAAATACAAAAGTTTGTTAGGTTCGTTAACTTTTCGTAACAATTACGAACATTCGTTATGAGGGGCTCCCACCATCCCTGTGCTGTGCTGACTTCCTCCTGGGGCTGTACCCCTGCTGTGCTTATTATGAGGGGCTCCCATCATCCCTGTGCTGTGCTGACTTCCTGGGTTTTTAACTTCATCATAACGAATAATCGTAATTATTATGATAATAATAAAAAGATATTAACACACATTCTTATTTTGTCCAATTCTGAATCTCCCATCGACTAGCAGTACCAGTCTGAGCAGTCTCCCACTCCCGAAACGAAATTCGTCAATGAAATTTCGTATTTCGTATAAAATTCGTAAGAATAGAAATTCGTATTTCGGATGCTTCCGAATGTACGAATTTTCGGAAATTCTACGAATTTTCGATTAGTTCGAAACGAATCGCACATGTCTACTAGAGTGTGCACACGAGAAACCTCAAGAGACCTGCGAGAGGAACCCCAAGGTTTCACCTGCCTAGGGGCCTCCACAGAGTTTAATCCAGCGCTATACTGTCTAAAATTGCCTTAGTTGAATTTTATATTGATTGCGCCCAAGATGGCTTCCTCCTCATTTGTCCCATCAGTAGATAAAGCGCTTTGAGTCCCCGGGAGAAAAGCACTATAGAAATATAAATTAATTACTAATAGAAACATGGATCCTCTCACTGCTGACCTCTAGGTTAAAAAATGTCAATGGCATGGCAGGTCATATTGGCTTTCTTGTTTCAGTTCTTGGGGCCAGTGACCCGGGGCACACTTGTTTTGGGTTTGTGGCTCAGAAAGTCTTGGTTTAGAGGGTCAGAACTGCAGCAGGCAATTAGTATTGATAGAAGGAAGTCAACAATGATAACCTAGGCCTTTTTTTCACATGAGACTGATGAAAAAGTGCTCCAGCTGGTCATCTTAGAAAGCCCTGTACACACGGCCGAGAATCCCGTCAGGAAAAAAACACCGGTTTTCCTGACGAGATTCCTGGCAAGCTTTTCTTGCCAAACTGTGCATACAGACAGCCATTCAAAAGAACCGCCGTTCTTTTGAATGGCAAGAACGCGGTGACGTCATCGACTACGACGAGCATGCGCTCGTCACATTCGATGCCGCCGCCGCCATCTTGCTTCACCCTACACTACCCTTGTAAGCTACCGCGCATGCCTCGAAGTCTCATCGAGCATGCACGGGCTTACCGGAGGACAGGTAAGCTTGTAGCCGCATACACACACACGGTTTTCTCATCGGGAAACAGGCCGACGAGAATCCCGACGAGAAAATAGAGAGCAGGTTCTCTATTTTTCTCGTCGAGATTCCTGGCAGTTTTCTCGACTAGAAAGCATACACACAAATGTTTTTCTCGGCAAAAAGCTTTCCCAGCAGTTTTCTTGCCGAGAAAACCGGCCGTGTGTACAGGGCTTATGTCTATAAACAATTATTGCCGATAAAATTGAGAAAGAAAGTGCCAGATGTCCAACTTATGAGCCTATAAAAATGTATTGACAATAAAAAATTGCTAATAACAGGAATATAAAAAGTATTGAAAATGCTTCAGGGGCCAAACAACCCCCTTTTCATCAGGGCTTTAATACAAAAAATGGAAAAGCTCTCTATGGGACTCTAGTTATAAAAGCTCTTGTGGAAACTTTTGGAGCGCTGCATGAATCATCTTAAGCTGGCCATAGATGGGCAGAATTTTAAAAGATTTTTTGGGGAATAGAAGGTTCTAAGAAAGTTCATTTGCTTTGCTAATCATTAGTGGGTCAAATTGATGTTTGTTTTCCTTACAAGGAAATTCAAAAGGGCAGGATGTAAAATTTTCTTGAACGAAGAATTTGTAACAGTATATGTGGTTTTCGTTCGGTACAGTCCGGTGAACGCTGGTGTTTTTATTTTTTTGGGGCGGGAGGCAAACAATCCACACAATGCGCATTTGTGAGGTCAGGCACTGATGTTGGATGAGAAGGCCTGGCTCGCAGTCTCCGCTCTAATTCATCCCCAAAGGGGTTCTATCGGGTTGAGATCAGGACTCTGTGCAGGCCAATCAAGTTCCTCCACTCCAAACTCGCTCATCCATGTATTTTTTTGCTTTGTGTACTGGTTCGCAGTCATGTTTTATCCCCAAACTGTTCCCACAAAGTTGGGAGCATGAAATTATCCAAAATGTCTTGGTATGCTGATGCCTTAAGAGTTCCCTTCACTGGAACTAAGGGGCCAACCCAACCCCTGAAAAACAACCCCACACCATAATCCCCCCTCTACCAAATGATTTGGACCAGTGCACAAAGCAAGGTCCATAAAGATATGGATGGGCGAGTTTGGGGTGAAGGAACTTGACTGGCCTGCACAGAGTCCTGACCTTTGGAAAAAAAAACAATACTTTTTACTTTCTGCTATAAAACATATGCAATAAAAACAAAATCAAATTTCTTCATAAATTTAGGCTAAAATGTATTCTGCTACAAAATGTATTCTTTGTTAAAAAAAAAACAACAACCCAATAAGTTTATATTGATTGGTTTGCATGAAAGTTATAGCGTCTACAAACTATGGGATATATACTGGAATTGTTTTTTTTTTCTTTATACTCACTGGAGAAGAGACGCTTGAGAGGAGATATGATAGCAATATACAAATATCTCAACAGTGATCCCAACGTTGGTGTCGGCAGGAAGTATAGATAATTTTAAAAGACTCTTGGACATGCATCTTAGCAAAAACAATATACGGGTATATGGGAAATGATTTTACACACACACCCACACAGGTTGAACTGGATGGACTATTGTCTTTATTCAACCTTACCAACTATGTAACTATATACTACTAATGGCGGTGATCAGCGACTTTTATTGGGACTACGATAGTGCAGCGGAAAATCTGACACTAACTGACACTGAGTGGGAACTGACTAACTGCCACGGACATCACCAGTTACACTAATACTGTACTAATGACACTGGCTGAAGAGGAGTTAACGTCTTAGGTAATCAATGGGTTAAATGTGTGCCTAACAATGTGTAATGTGTGTAATCAGTGTGGATTTTTACCTAAAGATCTCTTTGTTTCTCTTCCTGCTTTGCAAGGATCAGAAACAGAGAGATTTTTCCCTTTGTAGAGAGCTCTGTGTTGATTGTCAATACAGGGCTCTGGGCTGTGGTTGGACACAGGCGATCAGCAGATCCCGGCCAAGAGTCATTGGCCGGGACCTGCTTAAAAACTCCCGCTGTGCACAATCACAATGGGTGTTGTGGGGGGGGCCTAAACCTGGAAACAGGAAGTGGCGTACCAGTACGTCGCTGTGCCTGTACGGTACAGCACATTGTGTGTGGGTCGTTGGGCAGGCTGCAAGTGGTTAAACCAACGTTAGCACTGGGAGCCGAAGGAAATACCCAGTACTTGTACATATGGATGAGCATGTGCTTCCCTGCTTGCAACAGCGCTTGGCCAATCAGCACCATAACACCAAGAGTCCAAAGCCCCATAGCCCTTGTTTACATAGGCAGATCACCATTCTGTCTCTCTGCCTGGCAATCGGTGGGTGCCGGAGTACATCGGGTACCGTGCACCCGCCTTTCAGCTTCTGTTGTATGTAATCACAGTGGAAGCAAGCCGCAGGCAGCACGCATGCGCACCCCCTACCCCGAAGTGTTGGATCACTTATATATACGTGATCCAGCTCACAGGTGCCGCCCTGTAGCAGTAAAGCTGCTATAGGGTGGACCTAAAGTGTTTAACCACTTCCCTACCCAGCCATAGTCAAATGACGTCCACAGATGGGATCTCCCATCCTGGGTGGACGTCATATGACGTCCTTGGCTTTGCAGGGGGATATCTAAATGATGCCTGCAGCTAGAGGCATCATTCAGATATCCTTGTTTAGACCCGGCGATCCTGCGCACCATAAGAATGATCATAGCGGCGGAACCGCCGCTTGATCGTTCTTATAGGCGGCAGGAGGGGACATCCCCCCCTCCCGCTGACATCCGGTGCTTCTCCGGGCTCTCCCGTGCCATCGGAGGCCCGGAGAGAATCGTCCAGCGCCGGTGGTGGGTCACGTGACGAGCATAGAGATGACTGGTGACCAGATGGTCACCAGTCATCTCTATGATCGTCGGAGGCCGGGCGCGATGTGATGACGTCACGCCCGGGTCCTTATATGTAAACAAAGTCGCCATTGTGGCTAGTAAGTATGAGATCAGTGAAAAATGTTTCACTGATCTCATGCTTTCCAGCCTGGAGGAGAGATGTGGGGTCTTATTGACCCTGCATCTCTCAATAAAGAGGACCTGTCACACACCATTCCTATTACAAGGGATGTTTACATTCCTTGTAATAGGAATAAAAGTGATCAAAAAAAAAAGGGAAATAAGTGTAAAAAATAAATAAAAAAAGTAAAAAAAAAAAAAGAAATTTAAACGCCCCTGTCCCCGGTAGCTCGCGATCAGAAGCAAACGCACACCTAAGTCCCGCCCACATATGTAAACGCCGTTCAAACCACATATGTGAGGTATCGCCGTTAGAGCGCGTGCAACAATTCTAGCACTAGACCTCCTCTGTAACTCTAACCTGGTAACCTGTAAAAAAATTTAAAGCGTCGCCTATGGAGATTTTTAAGTACCGAAGTTTGGCGCCATTCCATGAATGTGCGCAATTGTAAAGCGTGACATGTTAGGTATCTATTTACTCGGTGTAACATCATCTTTCATATTTTCACAAAAAATTGGGCTAACTTTACTGTTTTGTTATTTTTTAATTTATGAAACCATTTTTTTTTCCCAAAAAAAGGCGTTTGAAAAATTATTGCGCAAATACTGTGCAAGAAAAAAAGTTGCAATGACCGTCATTTTATTCCCTAGGGTGTCTGCTAAAAAAAAAAATGTTAATGTTTGGGGGTTCTGAGTAATTTTCTAGCAAAAGAATGATGATTTGTACATGTTGGAGAGAAGTGCCAGAATAGGCCCGGTATGGAAGTGGTAAAAAAAGCCCGGTGTTGAAGTGGTTAAGTAGAACTAACATTTTTATTTTATTTTAGATAGAGTAAAAGAGGGCTATAATGTCTTTTTTTTTTTGCCATTGAAGAGATTTCCCATCATTTCCTGTCCCATAGCGGAAACAGGAAATAGGAGGAAATGCCTCCAAAGGAAGAAATCGCTGGTTGTCACCAGAATAACCAGATCTAGTGTCCCAGTGACAACCCAAAATGTTGAGATTTTCTTTCCTTTTTTTCTTTCAGTGATAATGGTCACCAGGACAAATAGAGAGGGTTAATCTCTCTAATGGGGACACAGACAGCAATAAAATCATGACAGGTGTTGTAATCCCTCTCCACTATATCCAAAACGGAATATTTTTTTTTACCTTTGGTTACCCTTTAATTTATTTCACCTTTAATCACTTAAGCCCCGGACCATTTTGTAGATAAAAGACCAGGCCCCTTTTTGCGATTCGGCACTGCATCGCTTTAACTGACAATTGCGCGGTGGTGCGACGTGGCTCCCAAACAAAATTTACGTCCTTTTTTTCCCACAAATAGAGATTTCTTTTGGTGGTATTTGCTCACCTCTGCGGTTTTCATTTTTAGCACCATAAAAAAATAGAGCAACAATTATGAAAAAAATTACATATTTTTTAATTTTTGCTATAATAAATATGCCCAAAAAATATATAAAAAAATTTTTTTTCCTCAGTTTAGGCCGATACGTATTCTTCTACATTTTTTTGGTAAAAAAAAACGCAATAAGCGTTTATTAATTGGTTTGCGCAAAAGTTATAGCGTCTACAAAATAGGGGGTAGTTTTATGGCATTTTTATTTATAATTTTTTTTTTTTTACTAGTAATGGCGGCGATCAGTGGTTTTTATCGTGAATGCGACATTATGGTGGACACATCAGACACTTTTGACACATTTTTGGGACCATTGTCATTTTTACAGCGATCAGTGCTATAAATATGCACTGATTACTGTGAAAATGACACTGGCAGTGAAGGGTTTAACCTGTAGGTGGCGCTGTAGGGGTTAAGTGTGACCTAATGTGTGATTCTTACTGTAGGGGGCGTGGCTTGGCGTGTGATGTCACTGATCGTCGTTCCCTATGACAGGGAACAGACAATCACTGACATGCCACTAGGAAGAACGGGGAAAGGTTTGTTTACACTTACCTCTCCCCATTCTTCAGCTCTGTGAACCGATCGCGGGACACCAGTGGCGATCGGGTCCGCGAGCCCCGCAGGCGCGGTCATGGAGCTTCGGGCCGGGTCGCGGGCGCGCCGCCGGAGGCGTGCGCATGACCTACGGATAGGTTCTTAAAGGGGACATACCTGTACACCCCTGTGCCTGTCCGTGCCATTCTGTCGACGTACATCGTTGTGCGGCGGTCCTTAAAGTGGTTGTAAACCCTTTATCTTTTTTTGTTTTTTACTAACCTGCAAGACAAAGCTATAATGAGCTAGTATGACTAGCATACTAGCTCATTATGTACCACTTACCTTCGATCGGGGCCCCCGAAGTCGTCCGTGTCCCTCCTCTAGCCGCATCCATCGCTGCGGCGATAGCCGGAATGTTACTTCCGGGTATCGCCGCTGCAGCCAATCACAGCGCCGCTCCGGCGCTGTGATTGGCCGGAGCGGCGAAGACGTGACTCCGCGCATGCGCGCGTGAGCTGTCGAATTCGGCTACGTCGTCGAATGTTGCGACCTAGCCGAATTTGTGAATGGGGTGACGTCAGCGTCGCCGCATTTACATACAAATATCTCCTTAACCGTGTAGGTTAAGGAGATATTTCATGCACCTACAGGTACGCCTTAATCTAGGCTTACCTGTAGGTCTTTGTTTAAAAAGTGGGTTTACAACCACTTTAAGTGGTTAACCAGTTCCGGAAAGCCTCAAAGCAGATATATTGCTATAGGGTGGCCCTCCTGCGCAGGATCACATATATATTTATATATATATACATGATTCTGCACTTCCATCTACAGGGAGCACGCACGCCGCCAGTGGCTGAAGCTGATCTGTGGGTGCCGGGCACTTGATGTACGCCGGCACCCGTCGATCGTCGGTAAATTACACAGAATGGAGATCTACCTATGTAAACAAGGCAGATCTCTGTTCTGACAGGGTGAAAGGGATGCATTTTGTGTCCCTGCCAAGCAGGTAATAAAATCTATCTCTTCCTCTAGTAAAAGCAGCACACACATATCACAAAAACACTGGCTAGGCACACAGTTAACCCTTTGATCGCCCTAGATTTTTAACCCCTTCCCAGCTAGTGTCATTAGTGCAGTGACAATGCATATTTTTAGCACTGATCACTGTATTACATCATTACATAATTAGTCTGGATGAAAATAGACACAAGTCCATCTAGTTCAACCAATAAAAATAGGGAGAAAAAATTAGATCCACTGGTTCCCGAAAAGTGTCAAAAATGTCAGTTAGTGTCTGATTGGCTGCCGCAATATCACATTCCTGCTATAAGTCGCTGATCGCTGCCATTACTAGTATAAAAAAATGACATGAATATATATCATAGTTTGTAAATGCTATAATGTTTACGTAATTAAATCATATATGCTTATTGGGATTTTTTTTAACCAGAAACATGTAGCAGAATACATATTGGTCTAAATTACCGCCATTACTAGTAAAAAATAAATAAATAAAAATATAGCACAGTTTGTAGGCGCTATAACTTTTGCGCAAGCCAATCAATATACGCTTATTGGGATTTTTTATACCAAAAATATGTAACAGAATACATATCGGCCTAAATTTATTGTAGCGCCCATCCCTTTTAGGGGTGCTATATACCCAAATTTTGGGGGCTGGTCTGAGTTAGTAGTTAGGCTTAGACCGTTCTCATTGATAGGTTGTGCTATTTTGTTTCTGCAGGTGGTATACTGGTGTGCAGTTCCCTGTGACCTGTAGGTGGTGCTGCCATGACAGGTCAGGGTTGAACCACTAGTAATAGTGCTGTGCCTGAGGGTGTACTCTCTCGGCAGCGGTAAAGTGGGTGTGGTTGGCCTGCTGTGCATGCTGGGAGAGGATACATAAGGGGCAGACGCCGCCTGAAGGTCGTCGTCGGTGAGGAGTCGGGAGTCCGAGTCCAAGTGCGTGGCGCCTGGCCCTCCAGGCCATGGGGCCGCGTGCGCATCAGTCCCAGGCACCTTTAACCCTGGGGCTGCAACTTCAGCACTGGGCCCAGCACCTTTAGCTGGAGCCCACTTCTGGGAAGAGGAATCCCAGGGTGCCCCTTGCGAGGGGACCCGCTCTAAGAATAGGAGGCCGAGGGAGGACCTTTCTAAAGGGGCCGGTGAGAGATCACGATGAAAGAAGGTGCCCGGTAACTTTCTAGAGGGATTCATCTATCCACCAAGGGCCTAGTAATGTGCTGTTGCTGGCACCTGTCCTTGTATTGCAAAAGCTGAGAGGTTCGGGACATGATAGATTCTGTGGCAGAGGGTCTCCCAATCGTATCTAAGAAAATAACCTAATTAAGCATCCAAGCATCACTTCGGCTGCTAGGATCCACTTTGCAGGAGACTGTCCGGGTGAGCTGAACCCGCTCAGGGATTGAGTGGTGATTGTAACATTTACTTGTGTCTGGGCCTACCTCCCAAAACCTTTCTGTCCTGTCTCTTATCCACCCTTTCCTATCTGCTGAACATTGATGAAAAATAAACTCAACGTTGGAGTTTAAAGTGGTGTGGACTTTGGAATTACTTGGGGGGAAAACAGAGACTTGTCCCTATATCCTAGGAGATGAGAACCAACTGATGGAGAACCTAGCTGTGGGACCCAAATACATAACACCGCTCAACCTCTTCAAACAGGAGGGTACAGGCATATAGTATGGTGTGCCCTTTTTGAGAAAGTGAGCCAAAGGTAGGAAAAAGGGTCCATGTGCTACATTATGAAGAAATTTTATTTTTTTATTTTTTTTATTGGATGTGTTTTATAGCAGAAAGTAAGAAATATTTTATTTATTTTCAAAACTGTCGGTATATTTTTGTTTCTACTGCAAAAAATAACAGTTGTGATCAAATACCACCAATAGAAAGCACTATTTGTGGGGGAAAAAATTTGATACATTTTATTTGGGTTCAACATTGCATGACCGCGCAATCATCAGTTAAAGTAACGCAGTGCCGACCGTTGTAAAAACTGTTTTATTTTCTACTGAGTTTCCAAGTAAAATTTCCCTAAATATATTATCAGTTTAATTGGTATTAGTCATCGCTCAGAAAGGATTATAAGTATGCAAAAGTTAAACTTTAAATGAAGTTTCGCCCAAAATATATAAAATGAATTTCTTCCTATTTTAGGTCTAATGCATAAGACACAAGGGGCAGAAAAAACACTGCCAACAGAATATTTTTGTAGAGAATAGTGAAAGTTCTGTATGTTTTAAATTGGCTGCTGTTCGGGAAAAAAATGGTTTCATTTATAGGGAAGGCTCTGTATTTACGTTTAGTCTCAAATTAATGCAGAAGGGGAAGTGTTGGAATGCCAGTACTGCAATGGAAAGACCAATGTCTGAATGAAAGGAGCAAGCCAGTGGGAAAGGGGAGAACTGACCAGCTATCCCGAAAAGGAAAGTTCTTAGTCCAACCTTCATTCCACCACATTTCTCCGGGATACTTTACATACAGGGTGTCTGTTCCACGCCAAGAGGACAAAACAGCTGTTTTTTTCATCTCTTATAATAAACATGAAGAGCTTTGACTGTGCCTTCATGGTGATGAAAGGAGACCGTAGGGCATAGCATTTCCTCCATATTTATTCAGAGTTCATTGGAAAGTGTCCCAGTACTGTTCTCCCTTTATCTGTATGTATGAATTCTATCATGAAAATAGTCATATAGCCAGGAGTATATAGAGAAAGGGAGTTACCGCTCAGATGAGATTGATGAGCCTTTTCACTGGATCCAAAGCCACGGGTGCTGGCAATGCATAAGGTAATGCAGAAAATGGAGAAAGTTTGGACAGCCGCACTCCAAAAAATTGTTCCTTGTTCCTCCACCTTATCCTCCACCTTAGCATATGGATAAGGCTGGCAGATGCCACATCTATGGTCTTCAGGAGATATTAAATGGTGGTGGAAGCATCCACCCAAAACATAATATATTTGTGTGTACTGGCCTTGTATTTTCATCCCACAGCCGCACTCCAAAAAATTGTTCCTTTTATTGTATAATTAAGCACTGAGCTACAGTGTGAAACACATCAGCTTGCATCTGTTTTTTGCTGTGACATGTATTTTTGTGATTTGATTTTACAATAAAAGGAACAATTTTTTGGAGTGCGGCTGTCCAAACTTTCTCTATTTTCTGCATAGCCAGGAGCATATGGAGACAAAGAGGGCATGCTCGTGAAATGGTGGGATGAAAATACAAGGCCAGTACACACAAATATATTTGGGTTTTGGGTGGATGCTGCCACCACCATTTAATATCTCCTGAAGACCAAAGATGTGGCATCTGCCAGCCTTATCCATATGCTAAGGATGAGGATAAGGTAAAGGATAGGAAAGGGATTCTAATGCTGAAGAAAACAGAGCCAGGAACTCCATCTTGACACTTCCTGAAGAAGATGCAACTTCGGGCTCCCACCTGTGATGGTCATGTGACCAAAAACCTGTTGATTTCTGCTGAAGGAGAGGATCAGCCGATTTGGGAATTATCTTGTAAACCTCTGGAAAAAAAAATGAACAAAGGATATGTGAGCAAGGTACAGCATGGTGTGGTGGACAGTGAACAAGTTAGGCAACAGTGTTATACTACAGAAAGATTTGACAGAACCAGGCACACCTCAATGTACCTCAATCAGGCGCACCCATCTGGAGCCACTTACTAACTGTGACAGAGGTCTGAAGACTTGAAAATGACGACAGCATCTGCAACAAGGAGCGGAATGCGGCCTGGACGGTCCATACCCAAAAAGGAAGGCTTCCTGGAGCAAGGTAGACATAGTCCCTGCACCTCCGGAAGCTTTCCCTACCTCTAAACACTGTTCCTGCCAGATGGAGAACCAGTCCCTACACTAGCCACTTGCATAAATCACACAAAACCTGTGAGACGGAGGCGGAATGGCCACTGGAGTCACATGATGACTTTTCTACACACACACACCTACACAGGTTGAACTGTCTTTATTCAACCTTACCAACTATGTAACATGGGGCACCAGCTTCCAATCGGACAGCTAACTCCTTGTGACCGCAGGAATTCATAGAGTAACCATGTTCCTCACAACTTCCTTCCCCTACGGCATTGCCGCTTCGGTTGAGAATCACCTGCAGTGGGGAGTACTGACTGCACCCGCCAACACATATGCTTCTATAGTGGTATGTGGGTTGCGCCGGTTCAAACTGTATTTTAGGGCATGGCAGCCCACTTTTATTGTAAAGAAAGAAGGAAAAAGTTCACATAAACATCAGTTGCCCATGCAGGGGTTCTTCCACGTGAACAGTTAACTGAAAATGCAGAGCTACCTGACTCCCTTGTCAGCAGCACTGCTGCTCTTCTTACCAGTCCCTCTGACTGTGTTGCCCAGCTCTCCTGGCTCTCTTGGATCACTCAGTCTTTAGTCGCAGCACCCTGCTGTGTGACCCACAATACGAGTAGATCTAACTTCTTGGATGAGGTCTCCTGGCTACTGGCTGGGGCCCCTCTGACCCCTAGTTGACACTTCCTGTCTCTTGACTACTGGCTAGGCCACCTCTGATCCCTGGGCGAGACATCCTGCCTCCAATATGGAAGCCGTCTTCAAACTGGGAACCCTGAGCTATCCTCACACTTGAGTATATAAAGACCCTGCACCCCTAAGGTCCTGTCCCAGCCAAGACACTTTGGAACCTTCAAGTTCTAAAGCCCAATCCATGTTTACAGAACACTGAGAAATTTAGAAACGATAGTCTGGAACCTTCCATTAAGCCTTAAAGTGTTACTAAACCCATTTACCAGTTTAACACCAAATGAAAGTCCAATTTGTCCTAAAAAAATAAAAAAAGTTACAATCCACCTGGATGCACAAAGTAGTTGTAATGATATGTAGAGTTTTACTTACACAGGTCAAAGTTGCAAAATTGTGCTTAGGCATTTAGAGTTGTTTTACCCTTAGGCGTGAAGGGGTTAAAGTCTATGGGGACAAAAATGCTCAAATCTGCCTGAAAAGTAACTCATGTACTTTTTTGTACGACAGGCGCTTTGCTACAGGCGACAAAACACTTAAATGTTAACAAGAACCATTGAAATGAATGGGATTTTGCTTGTTGAGCGTTTCTGAGCGCCGAGCTTTGAGCTGGAAGATGTTCAAGTGTGAACGGGGGTCGTATGGTAATTTTGTAAACCTCCACAACAATCCTGTGTTTTTTATACAATGCCATTGCAAGCGACCGGATTGCCTATGATATTTTAGTATTCTGGAGTATTGCCATGACATGTTTGTGCCTTTGTCTATAAAGAAGGTAACCGCATAAAAAGGAACAATACATTAATTTTTTATTTTTTATTTTCCCTTTCTTTTTTATTTTCTCTTTTCTTAGCTCTCGTAATGATAAAATAAACGATAAGTGTAATTCTATTGGTGACTTTAGCTTTGATTTGAGAGCAAAATATCTGTCATTAATTCTATGGAAACATTTTCTTAATAAAAAAGTAATGAATAAAAACAATACATTGATGTTCTCGGTACATTGTTTAATGAGCTTTTAAGCATTGTTATTTTTTGGTGAATAAGGATTGGAGTATGCTTTATTCTGAATCTGAAAAATCAACATGAATATTATCAACGTGGAATTTAATTAGATGTTATCTGTAAATGAATGATAGTTAGTGTGCTGAAGTATGAATAATTGCTTTTTAATATTAATAAAGTACTTGTTTTTACCTTTATTCATACTTCATTGTATCCAAGTGCTGCTGCCTCTTTGCAGTCACTCCAGAGTTGGCTTCATGACATTTCTCCTGGCGGGTTTACTCATGGTGCTAATTTTGGTGATACTTTGGTGTTGCTTTCTGCTGAGAGACTCCCGAATTTTATATCTTTTTTGATAAGTTAGCATAGTATATTTGGAAGGGGTGTCTCTTTCTGGGTTGTTATACCCAGGAGTTGACATCACAGATTTCTCTCTGATCTCATAGGGGCACTGTCATTTTGCAAGAAAAGTAATCTCGAAAGTGGGCACCAAAACTAAAGCCCTGTACACACGATCGGATTTCCTAAGGTTTTTAAACTGATGGATTTTTCCATCGGAAAACCGATGAAGCTGACAGTCTTGCCTACACACCATCAGTCAAAAAACCGACCGTTCCAAATGCGGTGACGTAAAACACTCAGATGAGCTGAGAAAAATTAAGTTCAATGCTTTTGAGCATGCGTCAACTTGATTCTGAGCATGCGTGGGTTTTTTATCCAATGGAGTTCCCCACAGAAGATAGTAATTTGCTATCGGTTTTTTAACCATCGGATAAATTTAAAACATGTTCTATTTTTAAACACCGATGGAAAAAAGACCGATGGGATCCATACACGATCGGTTTGTCCGATGAAAAAAGTCCATCGGAGTGTTTTCATCGGTAAAACCTATCATGTGTACACGGCTTAAGACTATTTCTCCCAGGTTAAAGGTTTAGATTTTAACAAAACCGTTATGAACTGGCTGCACCCTTGGGATTGCTGTATATGTTCCCAACCTATGGCCATGACTGTTGAAAACATATCCTACATCTGAGCAATGCGTTTGGTTACACGTTTGTGAGGTGTGTCGTCTTGGTGTCATGTTTCTTGAGCTATATCTGGGAGTCCTCAACTGTAAAATGAAAGGATGTATTTGGACAGCCGCACTCCAAAAAATATTGCCTTTATTGGTAAAAAGGATCAAAAAATACAAGCCACAGCAAGAACTGAACGCACAGCTGACGCGTTTCACACTAATACTTAGTGCTAAATCATAAGCTATGATTAAGCACTAAGTATTAGTGTGAAACGCGTCAGCTGTGTGTTCAGTTCTTGCTGTGGCTTGTATTTTTTGATCCTTTTTACCAATAAAGGCAATATTTTTTGGAGTGCGGCAGTCCAAATACATCCTTTCATTTTGCTATATGCATTGCCAGCACCCGTGGCTTCCGAGAAGAGGATAATTACAAACTAGACCAACCTGGAGCGGTGACTCCCCTTCCCTATCAGTCCTATGGTATACAAAAACAGTCAATGTACATCAATAACCACAGAATGAGTACCACTGAGAGCGTACATCCTATACAAAAGATCTAAGGTACATAGTAAAATTACATGACCATGTCACCATTACATTAATTGATAGGTTTCAGTTGGATTATCCTCCAACATTAAGTCCATGAAGCCTGTCCATGACCATATCTGCCATGGCAAGCCCGGGTACCTCTAACCATGGGGCCCAGAGTTTTTCATACTTTTGTGGGCACCCCCTATGCTGATAAATTGTCTTTTCCATCTGAAGTGTATTACCAAAAGCAGCAATCCACTATTTAACCGTGGGAGGGTTCTCCGACTACCAATGTGTCACTTGTGTCCAATGTGTAACTTACGAGCTAAACATAGAGTCTTAACAATTGCCTCTATAGTGTGGTTCTCCCATTCAAATTAATCCAATAAATTAAAAAGGCATGGTTTGGGATCTAAAGGGAGAGATACCTGAAATGCCCTGTTCAGGGTGTCCACCACTCCCCTCCAATAGCAGTGTAGTTTTTCAACACCTCCACAGTAGGTGGATCAGATATCCATTAGTTTGGAAACGGTAAACTGAAGTGCATAAGTGAGTAATATTCAGTGACCAACACTGCATTTGACATGAAAAGGGTTTCTCTGGATATTAACATTTCTTTAAAAATAATGGTATGGGAAAACGTGTGAAACAGCCCTTTCACTATAACCTTAGAGGATGTGTTTCTAAAATGGATTACTTCTGGTTATTGCGTGGCATAGTCAAGGAATACCAATATGTGCTGGTGCAGTGGACACCAGCAGTGGCCCTACCAAATCCATAGCAACAATCTCAAAAAGAACCTCAATAACAGGCAAGGGTACCTTCGAACTTCACAAAATGTGGCTTGGGTGCAAAAATTTAACAACTGCTTTGTAAACACCAGGCCAGAAAAAAACACTGCTCGGTCCGCTCTTTTGTTTTATTCTACCCCCAACTGGCTACCCTACACATGAGAATGGGCTAAACTAGACAATGTCCAGCTGCTCCACAACTTTCTCCTATTCGTTCTTTACATGATATAGTAAGTCATGTTATACTGCAAAATGGGAGTATACCAGGCTAACTTCTGGTTGTTGCTGTACCCCATTTACAGGGCTGGTGCAAGGATTTTTGACACCCTAGGCAAAACTTAATTTTCCGCCCACATTGGTTCCACCCCTGACTCCACCCCCTTTACCCTACCCATTTCATAGGAGGCAGCGCTTTACAGGAATCATCGCCTTCCACTAGCGCTGGTGTCAGTTCTGCGATGTGCCTCTAATTACACTACCAGTCGGATGGAGCAGCTGCCTGGGACTGAGTTAGTTACATGCTGCAGCTTGCAGAGCATTCAGACGCGGAGGGAAAACAGTGTCCGGGCGCCCCTAGGCAGCAGTACAACCTAGGCGACTGCCTAGTTTGCCTAGTGGTAGCACCAGCCCTGCCCATTTATTACCTTTACATTTTTCCATGCACTTGTAGCAGTGCATCAGCTCATCAGCCACAATCATGGAGTCTGTATGCCTAATGTGCCAATTTATGTAACTGGCAAATGCTCTGCTGTAACAGTCACAGACCACTCACTCCAGAGTAGGTTGGAGCATATCCAGTTGCAACCACCTGTTTGTAAGGTGGATCAAACCATACATTTTAAACCTCGCAGGCATCCCAGGTGAACACACACTGCACTCAGATGGCCATGATATAACCCCAAGCCCAGCTGAGATTTATCCTTTCAGTTTAGGATACTCCTTGGCACCTCCGATTGTTAGAAAAACAAGTCTTTTGGGGCTCCCTATTAACAAAGGTGCTAACATATCATCTCACTGCTCCTCGGGTAGCTTTTCACTTTCAGTGGTTCTTTTAAAGATGACAAGGTATAATTCAATATCATGCTCCAAGGACAACATCAACCTCCAGCACCAGCTGTTGAGGTGTAAACATTGGTCCCTGTGCCATCATCTGCTTCTCTAACTGCACCTGTATCGGCTCGGCTGCTGTAGAGACAAATCCATTTGCTGCTGTTCCTCTAATCTAAGGAGTGGGCTACAGTCAGCTGTTGTATCTACTGGGCGGTTAAGAGGCTCGCCATTGCTGGTTAGCATTTGCAAACGATAACTATCATTTTGTCTAACAAATATCAAAAGTCTGTTTCCTAAAGGGGTTGTAAAGGTTTGTTTTTTATTTTCTAAATAGGTTCCTTTAAGCTAGTGCATTGTTGGTTCACTTACCTTTTCCTTTGATTTACCTTCTAAATGCTTTTTTTCTTTGTTTTCTTTGTCTGAATTTCTCACTTCCTGTTCCTTCTCAGTAAGCTGTTCAGTAAGCTGTTCTGTCTGACTCCACACCACTTGGATGATGGTGTGGAGTTTACTGAGGAGAAACAGGAAGTGAGAAATTCAGACAAAGAAAAAAAACATTTAGAAGGTAAATCAAAGGAAAAGGTAAGTGAACCAACAAGGCACTAGCTTAAAGGAACCTATTTAAAAAATAAAAATGAACCTTTAAAACCCCTTTAAAGCTTTATATTATGTTATAAAGGGGACAGGCTCAACTGGTATAGGTAGCATCATACCATGCCCAGGACAGAGACACCCAGGAACAGTCCAAACAGACACAGACGTGGCAGTAGAACACTGCATCATCTCCACAATTATTTTATATCAAAGGCGATTAGCATACACAGACCCTATATATTTTATGCAATGCAGAAAAGAAAAAAGGCCCACAATGCTGTTGCTAATGTGGTCAAGTGGATCATTAGCTCAGTGTTCTAGATGTGGTTTTAGTGAGACGTGTCAATCTGAACTTCAGTTTAAGGACTTTTATTAAAAACAAAATTATGGTGATTGTATTGGTTAGATTTTATTTTATTTTATTTTATTTTTAAATAACAAACATGTTATACTTACCTGCTCTGTGCAAGGATTTTGCACAGAGCAGCCCCGATCCTCCTCTTCTGGGGTGCTCCGGCGGTGCTCCTGGTCCTTCCCCTTCATTAGGTGCCCCCACGGAGAGCCCTTTTCCCTGGGGGAACCCGTGTGGGCACACTCCCGAGTCCTGCTGCTGCGTCCATTGACACAGACAGCCCCACTCCCTTGTCAATGGCTGCTGCTATCAATCTATCCAATGAGGATGGAGACAGCGGCTGAAGCCACTGGGCTTGTGCACATCGCTGGAATGGATGGGTTCAGGTAAAAAAAAGGGGGCTATGGGGGAAGCTGCAGCACAGACATTTTACAATGCATCAAGGTGAAAAACCTGGAGACGTTACAGTCTCTTTAAAGCAGAGGTGCCGTGGAAAAAAAAAATATTAAAAGCCAGCAGCTGCAAATAAACCACAAAAAAAAGAAAGAAAAAAGATGAGATTTCATATAAAGACCTCCATGGCACAGGGCAGTGAGGAAAAATTATCCCTGAACGAGACCTTCAATTACCTCTGTTGGTATATTCTGGTTTGCTTCATACAGAATCCTGAGCTCAAAGCTAAATCAGTGAAGTCAGAGTACCACTTGTTCCTTTAAAAAATATTCTGGAGATCTACAAGCGTAAAGCTTAAAGCGGAGGTCCACACAAAAATGGAACCTCCGCTTTTCGGAACCCTCCCCCCTCCGGTGTCCCATTTGGCACCTTTCAGGGGAAAGGGGGGTGCAGATACCTGTATAATATAGGTATTTGCACTCACTTCTGGGCATAGATCACAGCGGGGGTTACGCCACTCCCCCCCCCCCCCCCGCTGTCTTCTGGGAGACACACGGGTCCCAGAAGACAGCAGGGACCATTTTGATTGCGCAGCGCAACTTGCGCATACGGACTAGGGAACCGGGAAGTGAAGCCGCAAGGCTTCACTTCCTGATTCCCTTACCGAAGATGGCGGTGGCAGCATACGAGGACCGAGGAACGGGTCGGCCTCGGGTGCCGACATTGTGGGCGCCCTGGACAGGTAAGTGTCCATATTTTAAAAGTCAGCAGCTGCAGTATTTGTAGCTGCTGACTTTTAAAAAAAACTCATTTCGGCGGACCTCCTCTTTAAAGCTCAACTGAACCTACAGTTTGAATCACCTAAATACTGTACATCCCAGGTGCATCAAAACAAAAGGTGTGCAAAGTCTTCCAGTTCATTTTATTTAAAAAGCAGACACAGCCCAAGTAAAAAAGCCAGTCCCCTGCCAGCATATTGTAGAGAAGGATTCTTGTCCCCTGTGTGAAGCTGCGGTAACTCTACAGAGGTCCGACATGTCTGTATCAGACTAAAGTCAGACTAAATAGGCTTTTCTCTTTGCAGGGGAATTTGTCTCTTAGCTTGGATAATTTGGTGAAAATTCCCTTTGCAAAAAATACCCAAATGTATTCAAGTAAAATAAAAAATATATACATAGTTTTTTGTTTGCACATGATTGGATGATAGAAATCAACACAGCTATACCAAATTTGCTAAGCGAAGGGACAATTTCCTTGCAAAGTGAACAACTATTTACCTAGTAAATCAATTCCTGTACATTGTGACAGCTGATTCTTTTTCCTGGGAAATCTAATCTGGACTTGAAGCTTGATTGTGTGGTATTACCCTTTGCTGAATATGTGTATTCACTGTGGTTGAATCCCGAGGGCGGTGGCTCCTGACCTGTAGTATGAAATGTGTATTGTGTGTCCGTTCCCCTGTCTGCACCATAGTACTTCCTATTATACCTTCCTGCCTTCCTGTGACACGTTATAACAGCCTTTGAGTGGCATTTCCTTTCCTATAATATTCTTTTTCTCTTTCTTTACCACCCATGTATTGATATCCCACTGTGGGTCTTGTTCTATCAATTATAATTAAATCCATCACATACTGAGATCACTGGGTTATAGAATAGAATGAATCGGTGTAGAGATCTTTTGTACTTTCCTGATATAATTTCTGAGTAATTAACAGTAAAAAAATCTGGTGCTTTGGCTCTTTTTGTCTAAGCTCTACAGCAATAGCCGCCTGTTATCAGAAGAAGAAATAACTGAGCACATCTGTTATGTTTGAGGTTGGACCTGCATCAAGCTGATTTGCAGCTATGCACAAATTTCAGCTGCTACACTGGCTGGTGCACCTCTCTTTTTTATAACTGGTGTTTAAAGAAATAATAACCTCAAAAACAAACAAAAATAATATTTTTTTGCAGCTTACCAATACCTACTGTGGTGGCTGCATTCATTTTCTATTTTAGGCAATTTTCCTTTATTTTCACCTAGTGATCTGACATGTAAGTCTTCTATTTTTCAACTTCCTTTACCAGACCGAGCTGCCAAGAAAAGTTGGCAGTTAGAGGGTTGAGACAAACCATTCACCACCCAGGAGGAGTTCAGAGACACCCAGCAGCAACACCTGTGCATCCCTGTGCCAGTAGCTCACAGCCCTGCACGGGGCATGGAACTAATTGCCCCTTATGAATGGGGCCTTGGGTTTAATATTGCTTGAACATTGCTTGAATATTGCTGGAGCCAAAGTCTCAGATAACAAAACTGCAAGCAGGCAGGATCATTATTGCAAAAGCGACATGCAATGTCTCCTGTGCAATAAACTAAACCTACCTGCCTGCTCGTAGTCTTCTTAAAGCGGAGGTCCGCCAAATTATTTTTTTTTAAAAGGCAGCAGCTACAAATACTGCAGCTGCTGACTTTTAAAATATGGACACTTACCTGTCCAGGGCACCCGCGATGTCGGCA
Source organism: Rana muscosa (assembly GCA_029206835.1). Classification (NCBI taxonomy): domain Eukaryota; kingdom Metazoa; phylum Chordata; class Amphibia; order Anura; family Ranidae; genus Rana; species Rana muscosa. Next base: position 471,960,064 of record CM055118.1, read on the forward strand.
CCCGAAGCCGGTCTGTCCCTCGACTCTCGGGTGGAGGCGCCGCCATCTTTGGTAAGGGAATCAAGCCTTGCGGCTTCACTTCCTGGTTCCTTACTGCGCATGCGCGACTCGCGCTGCGCGATCCCACCAGTACCTGTATGTCTCCCAGAAGACAGCGGGGGGGGCGGAGGAGGTGCCGGAAGTGGCGTAGATAGCCGCGGGTGGCTTGGCTATCTATGCCCGGAAGTGGGAGCAAAATGCCTGTATTAGACAGGTTTCTGCTGCCCCCTCCCCCCTGAAAGGTGCCAAATGTGAAACCGGAGGGGGGGAGAATTCCAAAAAGCGGAAGTTACATTTTTGCGTGGAACTCCCCTTTAAGGGTAGATTTAGAATGTACACTGAACTGGGCGACGCAGACATCTTCTACCAGTTTCTTCTGGTTGCCGGAATGCAATTGTCTTCATTGGCTGGTGTGAGATGATGTCACTCGCGCGCATGTGCAGAAGTGATGACATCCCACACTTCCAATAAAAACGGCTGCATCTTGGCACCCAGAGGAAGCCAGTAGAAGATGCTGGCACTGGCAAGAGACCTTGAAGAAGAGGTAAGTATTTTAAGCTTTAGAGCTTGAAAGTTAAAAACACATACCCCTGACAAGTGTACAGACTGGCGTGCCCCTTGCAGGATTTCCAACCGTCAGTAAATTTACTGAAAGTTTGTATAAAACAGTGACTTTTACAACTGTCCATAAATATCACGGGCTGATAACTTGTCTTGCTGTGTTGACTTCTGTAAGTGTAAACCAAACAAATTTCGGTAGATCCACTCCTGTGCAACCACACTGCCCTTACATAGATAGAAATTTGGTCGGTCCCTGCTAAACAGGCCAAATTTTGATCCACATATTGCCAAATTAAGTCTCAATTAATCAGAAAGGTTTTTAATGGAATCGCACATTGGTCGGCAAAAAACAATCAAAGCATGTGTGGCCACCATAAGGTTACAGGAACCCTATATAAAGTGTGTGAGAGATGCTAGCTCCATACTCCATCTTACATTTGCTGTTGACCACAGCCTGTGTTTGATCACAAGGGGTTGGCAGCTTTACAGGTATTTATTTCCCTTTTATCCTACTTTCTACTTTTGCATATAAATCCAGCAAGTGCATTTTTCTGTCTTCAGAGTTTTTGCAATGTCCACCTATAATTTTTCTAAAATGTATCTGTGAAGTATGTGCCAAACCAATCTATTAAACTTCTATGAGGAGGTGAGTTGCCATCTAGATAAAGGAAGGCCCGTAGACGTGATGTATCTGGATTTTGCGAAAGCATTTGATACAGTTCCCCATAAACGTTTACTGTACAAAGTAAGGTCCGTTGGCATGGACCATAGGGTGAGTACATGGATTGAAAACTAGCTACTGGGGCGAGTTCAGGGGGTGGTGATAAATGGGGAATACTGAATGGTCAGGGGTGGGTAGTGGGGTCCCCCAGGGTTCTGTCCTGGAACCAATCCTATTTAATTTGTTCACCTGGAGGATGGGGTAAACAGTTCAATCTCTGTATTTGCGGACGACAGTAAGCTAAGCAGGGCAATAACTTCTCCGCAGGATGTGGAAACTTTGCAAGAAGATCTGAACAAATTAATGGGGTGGGCAACTACATGGCAAATGAGGTTTAATGTGGAAAATGTAAAATAATGCATTTGGGTGGCAAAAATATGAATGCAATCTATACACTGGGGGGTGAACCTCTGGGGGAATCTAGGATGGAAAAGGACCTGGGGGTCCTAGTAGATGACAAGCTCAGCAATGGAATGCAATGCCAAGCTGCTGCTAACAAAGCAAACAGAATATTGGCATGCATTAAAAAGGGGATAACTCCAGAGATAAAATGATAATTCTCCCACTCTACAAGACTCTGGTCCAGCCGTGGTGACCAATTATCAGCCATAGTTTTTTCCAGCTGCTGTAAGGAGGACTTGTAGTACCAGACTTTTATAACTTAAAGGTCCCTCCACTAAAGCGAGAGTGTGCCCACAGGGGTTGGTAGTAGTCACCCTAAATATTGTATCTTGTACAGCAGTTGGAAGATTGATTAGATTGAAATGCACTGGAAGATTGATTAGACATTCACAAATAGAAGATTTACAAATGGAGATTAATATATATATATGTGTGTGTGTTTTCCATTTGGAATGTATTGGAAAGTTTTTTGAATTTGCACATGTCATAGGTTACACGTGGTATGTTTTAGCACCTTGTGAGGTTTTATTAGCACAGCATTTATACATACTTTTTGGTTTTAATGTTTCCTATGTATCAATTAGAAAGTCAAGCATTAGCCAATTAGAAAACTGAATCTGGGAATCTCACACAATCCCACTCTCCAGCACTTAGCTGGATCTCCATAAGATTCACTTATTCACAACATGAATATATGAAACACTGGGGTTGATTTACTAAAGCTGGAGGGTGCAAAATCTGGTGCTGTTCTGCATAGAAATCAATCAGCTTCCAGGTTTTTTTGTCAAAGCTTAATTGAACAAGCTGAAGTTAGAAGCTGATTGGCTACAATGCACATCTGCACCAGATTTTGCACTCTACAGTTTTAGTAAATCAATCCCAGTGTTAAGGCGATTTAGGCGAACATTTTCATTGCAAAGAATTTTCGTACAATTTTCGTATGGTGTGTACACAACTTTCGACAGCCTATTCCGAATGTTCGTACGAAAATTCTCGAAGGGACAAACTCCAAAAGCTTTCTCGTATGGGAACAGAATGAACGATTTTTGTTTAATGTGTACTGTTTTTGTACGATTTACGTACAAGAAAAATCAGAAAAGAACGACTGCGCATGATCAGAAACAACAAACAACCAAAAAAAGCCTTTGTCATACGAAAATTTTCGTGCAAATTTTTGTTCATCAGTTCTGATTTGCTGGGAAACATCGAGAAAAGTCAGAATGAACGTTTGCCGATTTTCTTATAGTGTGTACACCACTTTACTCAAATTACTTCATGAAGAGCTAGAACAGAATAAGCTTTGTACTGGAAACATCCCAGTTCTTGGAACATCTAGGCACTGGTTCTATGAAATAGCCAGGTTCTTGTCAGCAACAAGTTGGTGATTTGAGAGGGTAACAAAGCTGGTTTATGATCTGGTATTTGCATAGCAAGGAGACCACATGCTCACATTGCTCTTGCCTTTTCTCACAGCCATCTTACTGTTGGGAAATATTTATTAGGGAAGGGAGACATACATTTTTATTTAAAAAAAATGCTTAACAAAAGAAAATATCCCATGGAAAATTACTAGTTTTTGCATTTGATCAATACAACAGTGGTGACGAATTTGAGAATTTCCATCATCTCTGTAAATCAAGTGGCATCAATAGCTGGAGGGTGCAAAATCTGGTGCTGCTCTGCATAGAAATCAATTATTTAATATAATTTATATAATCATTATATAAATAAAATATCTCTACTTTCACCTGTAGCCTTGGGTAGCTTGATGTTTGCTAAATTACTATCTGTATCAGGGGAAAGAGCAGGATTTTGGATGGAAGGGTTTTAATTTCCAATGAAATGTAAAAACTTGCATTGAAAGACAAGGGTTCGAGTTTCGTAACCCTTGTCCATGAAATAACTAAAGTTTATACAGGCATATTCTCTACTGACAGAATTATCCATTGCTGGGCAAAAGTAGATGGATTTACAAATACCTTTTATTGAACTACCATAACTTACCGTATATACTCGAGTATAAGCCGAGTTTTTCAGCACATTTTTTTGTGCTGAAAATGCCCCCTTGGCTTATATTCGAGTCACCTTTTTGTGCCTGATCTCCCAGACTTTGGGGACCCAGTACTGGCCGGCCGTAGGTCCCCTGGACCCAAACCTTGGCACATGTGTAGCCTCACTCCTTCTCTATAAGTGTGTGAAGTTGTCCGGGGGACCCACAACCGGGGAGCACCGATTTTTCAAAATCGGGCACCCCTTCAATAGACTTCAATAGACTCCCATGTTAAACGGTCATTTCTCTGGTGATTTTGGGGACCCGGTACCGGCCAGTCATAGATCCCGTGGACCCGGAACTTGGCACACATGTAGCCCCATTTCTCCTCTATAGGTGTGCAAAGTTTTTTATCTGGAGAACCTACGGCCGGGGAGCACCGATTTTTCAAACACGGGCACCCCTTCCATAGACTCCTATGTTAAACGTCAGTCAAGCAACAGTGAGGCATGGGCACAGTGAGGCATGGACACAGTGAGACATGGACACAGTAAGGCATGGACACAGTGAGGCATGGACACCGTGAGGCATGGACACAGTGAGGCATGGACACAGTGAGGCATGGACACCGTGAGGCATGGACACAGTGAGGCATGGACACAGTGAGGCATGGACACCATGAGGCATGGACACAGTAAGGCATGGACACAGTGAGGCATGGACACCATGAGGCATGGACACAGTGAGGCATGGACACAGTGAGGCATGCCCATGGACACAGTGAGGCAACATTAGACACAGTGAGGCATGCAGATGGACACCCTAGGCTTATACTCGAGTCAATTTGCTTTCCCAGTTTTTTGTGGTAAAATTAGGTGCCTCGGCTTATACTCGAGTATATATGGTACAATATGTTAGGGTCTGTTAACATTTTTAATTTCTTTTGTTAATTTAATTTTAACAAATTAACAAATGAAAAAAAATTCTCTTGCTAATACATTTTAAGCAATACATCTGTTTAAAGAACTGTATCCCTATATAATTATCCTGCTTGTCTTTGCCTATATTACACCAAGGGGGTCTAGTTATAAAAAAATATCTTGTCGTATGAATGTGTCAAGCATTCGTGCAGCCACTCATATTGGGGTTGATGTACTAATATTGGAAAGTGCAAAATCTGGTGCAGCTATGCATGGTAGCCAATCAGCTTCTAGCTTCAGCTTGTACAATTAAACTTTGCCCAAAAAAAATCCTGGAAGCTGATTGGTTCCTCTGCAGAGCTGCACCAGATTTTGCACTCTCCAGTTTTAGTAAATGAACCCCCTTGTGTCTAATATGTTTATTTACTTTCATCATCAGGTCCACGTTTTGACCAAAATGTAGTACTTTCCTGAAATAGTTTAATCACCACTCCCCCGTCATCAGAGCTACAAGAATAAATGTTGCGCCGTGATGATAAAAAAAAAATGATGTCTATATGCATGTGTCATTTTTTTATTATTGTGACAATTTTTTGTAGCCCTAGTGATGTGGGCTGAAACATGTTATTTAATATGACTTTTTTACCCAAAATTTTAATTATCTTGAACTTTTCTCTTTTGTTCTGGCAGCCCGTTATGTATTTCTGTCATTCAAATAAATAGATTGGCTTAACGCAAAACACATTAACATGCTCCGTAATGTGCATTAGCACGCATGCATTAATGTACCACAATGGACCCTAAGACTTTGTACACCTTTTGTTTTGATGCGCCTGGAACGTGTTTACCTGATTTAGACTGATAGTTGATTTATTTTTAAACATTTGCATTTGCTGGTTTTGACTAGGGATGAGCTTAGGTTTGTTCGGAATCTGGGTTCAGTAAGAAGGAAACTGTCGGTGCCTGGACATTCAGCTGCAGGCTGGAAATTCACTACACCACAGAGGCACATACACTAAGGGACCAGGATATGTGTGACATCATTGACCTAACATGGTCACATGGCCATGGTGTGTATTAAATGTACCATAATGGGTCACCCTTATGTAAAGGGACCCTAAAGCCCTGTACACACGATCGGATAACCTATGGATTTTCGTCCGATGGATTTGTCCATCGGAAATCCGATGAAACTGTTTTCCATCAGTCTTGCCCACACACCATCAGTCAAAAAACCGACCGTTCCAAACGCGGTGACGTAAAACACTCCGATGAGCCGAGAAAAATTAAGTTTAATGCTTCTGAGCATGCGTCGACTTGATTCTGAGCATGCGTGGGGTTTTGATCCGATGGACTTGCCCATAGACGATCGGAGTTTTCGATCGGTTTTTTATCCATCGGAAAAATTTAAAACATGTTCTATTTTTTAAAACAGATGGAAAAAAGACCGATGGGTCCCATACAAGATCGGTTGGTCTGATGAAAACCATCCATCGGACTGTTTTCATCAGTCAAACCGATCGTGTGTACAGGGCTTAAGACTTTGTACAACTTTTGTTTTGATGCACCTGAAAGGTGTTTAGCTGATTCGGAACTGATAGTTCAGGTTAGCTTTAAAAAATGATTCCAGATATGGTATTTTTTACATAGTTACATTGGTTCAGCTTGGACCAAGGTGACTATGCATAAACCAAATGTAGCCCAAAACAGTGAAAATTGTACCACTCAAATGCCCCCAAACCTGTGTCAGTTGGATGAGCATGTGAATGGACTGGTGCAAGACAGACAGGATTGCCTTGTCAGGCTCTAGTAGACTTCAATAAAATGGTGCACACAGACACCGACTCCCTGTTGCAAAAATGTGAATGAGTCATAAGTCGTAAGTCATACCTGTGGGATCCCTCTAAAAGCTGGAAATCGCTGTAGTAGACACCATTACTCCAATGATCTCCGCTAGCCTCTGGGTCCCGTTCTGAGAGTGGCTGCCCTGCAACCTTCTGAACACAGGAACTTGGGGGGTGGGGGGTAGTCTGTATTTGAGAGAGCCCCTCTCTAGACATGTGCTCTGCCAAAAAAAAATGTTTTTTTCATTTTCGTTTCATTCGTTTTTTTGCTTTTTTCGGAAATTCGGGAAATTCGAAAAATTTGTTTTTTTCCGTTTTATTCATTTTTTTGCTTTTTTGGGAAATTTGGAAATTCGGGAAATTCTAAAATTCGGAATTCCGAATTCAGAATTTTCGAATTTCCAAATTTCCGAATTCCAAATTTCTGAATTTTCGAATTTCGAAATTCGGAAATTCTAAAAATTCGGAATTCGGAAATTTGAAAATTCGGAAATTCAACTTCCCAAATTTTCGAATTTTAGATCTGCGAATTTTGCAATTTCGAATCTCGAATTTTTTCTTTTCGTTTTATTCGTTTTTTTTGCTTTTTTTGGAAATTTGGAAATTTGGAAATTCGGGAAATTCTAAGATTCGGAATTCCGAATTTCCGAATTCCGAATTTTCGAATTTCCGAATTTCTGAATTTTCGAATTTCGAAATTCTAAAAATTCGGAATTCGGAAATTGAAAATTCGGAAATTCATCTTCCCAAATTTTCGAATTTTCGATTTTCGAATTTTGCAATTTCGAATCTCGAATTTTCGAAATTTAGAATTTTAGAATTTTAGAATTTTCAAATTTTCAAAATTTGTAATTTTCGAATTTTCGTATTTTCGAAATTAAGAATTTACGAAATTCAGAATTTCCAAACTTCGGAAATTTGGAAATTCAGAATTTCGAAAATCCGAATTTCCGAATTTCGGAAATTCTGAATTTCGAAAATCCGAATTTCCGAAATTCGGAAACTCGAGAATTCGGAAATTCAAAATTTCGGAAATCCGAAAACCCAAAAATTTAGAAATAGAAAAATTCGGAAATTCGGAAATTTCGGAATTAACGAATTTGTCAAGATTCGGTAAAAAACGAATTCGAAACTAAACAAATTGCACATGTCTACCCCTCACATGTATTTACACAAGTACTTGGAGGACTGGCTTCAGCAGGTCCCTAAGGAGTGGGGTCCTCCTGACTTCATCCTAGGTAAACCAAGGAGTACCTTGCCCCATCAGGAACTCTGTGTCCCGGGGGTTTAAGGTTTGAATCCCTTCCTCTTTAGAGGTTTGGCTATTTCTGCACTCTCATGCACATTTTTTTGTGTGCTGTGATTTCGTGGTCCACTTCTTTTGTTCACAGGGGTTCAGCAAGCACCATACCATGGAGCTCCATATAAAAATAAATAAATAAATGGACGTTGGCCACTTGGCATGGGCACCAATCAGAGAATGCTTTGAACTTTCTCAATAACTGCAAAGCATTCTCTGATTGATCAAGGTGGAGAGCATGACATCACCGCCCCACCTTTCCAGCTTGTCCATTTAGAGAATACTTTGCATAGATTGGCTTCCTACACCCAGAAGCTAGTTATCTTCACTGGCTTCCAGAGACCTTGTCTAAGTATTGTATGTGCAGCATAGTTATATTGACCCAAGCTGGACCAATGTACATACAGTATGTACAGAATCCCATACCTGGAATTCTTCTTTTAAGCGTAGCTCCACCCAAAAGGGGAAGTTCCACTTTAAGGACTCGTCCCCCACTTCTGGGGTACCAGATTCTGACAAGTACCCATTCTCCGACCCTCCCTGCTGCAGTCTTCTGGGACACGTGACAGGTCCTAGAAGACTGCTTGACTATTCACGATGCACAGCGTTGCTCGCACATCTGCAGTGGGAACCCGGCTGTGAAGCCACAAGCTGTCACAGCCGGGTGCCCAAAGTTAAGATGCCAGCACCGAGGAAAGAAGACAGCAGGTAAAACCGGCTGGGGTGAGCACACCGCTGGATCATGGGACAGGTGAGTGGCTGTTTTTTAAAAGTCAGCAGCTACAGTTTTTGTAGCTGCTGACTTTTATTTTTTTCACAGGAGACTGGAACTCCTCTTTAACCACCTGCATTTGCTGGTTTTAGCTAGAGATGCGCTTGGATGCAGTTGTAACCCCAGAAAAAAGCTGTCAGTGCTAGGCCAATCAGATGCAGGGGGATGCTCGTGACGTCTGTAGCGCCCTGCTCCCAATGAGTGGGCGCTATATGTTGAAACTTTGTTGTTTGGGCTTTAGTTTAGCCCAGAGAGATTGTTTAATTAAATTATGGCACTGTTTCAGTTCGGTTGGTTGCATGATTTTCCTCCTGACAGTGGGTGTCGCTGTCACCGCTGGTCAGGGTTGGAAAGGCTACAGGCTGGATGTATTGGGTATCTCTTTCCCAGCAGCAGCCCAGGGGGCGTGGTGTACCCGCGATGCATGCTGGGAGAGGGTACTTAAGTGACAGGCATCATTGGAAAGAGAGAGTTGGGGGGTCGTCGTTCGTGGGTGGTGGACACCACCTGCCCGATCTCGACCTGAGGGCCCTCATGGCCTCAGGGAAGTGCTGGCAGTTTCCGCCTCGGGACACGTTGGCCTGAGGCACCGTTACTGAAATGTAGGCACAGAAGTTTCTGGGGGCCTACTGATCTGGGGATGATCCTGTGTCGCCTTGCCTGCTGGAAGGGACCAAGCAATTAAGGACTCAATTGGAGGATGCATCCGGATCATAATCTACCTCACAGTGCTGCCGGAGCGGCTGGAAGATCCTGGCACTGAGAGCTGTGTTCTTTATTCAGAAGGTAACCCAGGGAAGGGTTACACTAAGTCTGTGGCAGAGACTGTTCTATTTTCACTAAGTCTGTGGCAGAGACGATATGTGATCGAGCTACGCATCGGTTGCTAGGCCAGTGAGATTGGGCCTATCCGGTGTTTGGAGTCCAGCGTAGAGACAGTTGTTCCTATGGACCTAGGAAAGTTTCTGTGATCCACAACCAAGGTACCTGAGTCCTCCCCATCCCTTCAACCCCCTCTGTTGAAACTTTGTTCAATAAAACCCTTGAAAGAGACTTTGTGTTGGTGCAAACTTCTTCTGGACAACTCTTCAAGGAGAACCCCTGAGACGAGCATACGGAACAGTAAGGTAACGGCATGCCCAAATTTAAACCAGCAGCTCCTACGGGGGTATCGCTACACGTCATTAAATTAATATAACCTAATATGGCCATGTGGCCATATTAGTGTAAAGTCATTAACCTAATATTGCCAGGTGGCCATATTAACTCAATGATGCCATGGGCCTCATTGGCCTGGCACTAACAGTTTCCTTCCGAGCCCAAGCTGAACTCAAGCTCATCCCTAGTTCTGACCTTCAGCCTACCGGCCTATAGTATATTTGTTGTCTTTAGAGAATGTCAGCAGTCAGTGGAAGTAATAAAATGAATAATCAGACAGTGTATGGTCTGCAAGAAACCAGGTGTGACATCCACTTGCGGAGATACCAATAACACATTATTATAAAATAGGAGTTTATTAATCTGAATACGCCCTGTGTCAATATTGAAAGTTTTAAATGTTGTTTCTATGTGGATGTTTTTTTATTTATCAGATAAATAAATGTCTCTCTGAGAAAGATTTATTGCTCTACCATTATGCGTACCGTGTGCGTGTCTCCATGGAAACACGGCATTGCCAGTATCCATGGGAAGGTGCATTTGTGTTCCTAAAAGCAATTTCTGATTTATTTAAAATAATCTTTTATATCAGGGCTTTCACAACAAGATGTCAAAGCGTGGGTATTTATAACTCTACCCGGTGGTACAATATTACAAATGTATTTTTGTTATCATGAGATGTTCTACTGAAAGTAAACAGAGAATTGGGATTGAAGGAGCCTACTGGTAAACATTCTTTTAGCCCATGTTGCCACGTCCCATCCTGAGTGAGTTTCAAAAAGCCGCATTGTATGAACAAGGCAGCTAAACAAGTTCCGGCATATGGGGTGCCAAGAGCAAATGTGTGCCGAGAGAGGTTTTGAGCACACTGGGCCTGTGTTACCAAGGTTGTAGGCTTGTTGGCTAGTTTGTCTCTTAGCGGGGGTGCCTTAAGAACCTGTTCAATGTGTACCCAGCTATGGACTATGCAGAAGTAAACGCTACAAAAAGCCTATTTACAAGCATAAATGCTCTTGTCATACTGGAGCAGGTGAACTGAGATTATAGAAATGAATTATTTTTACAACAAGCTGTTTTTATTGTAAATGATTTAAAGTAGCAAAGCTTTTTTTCCATGTTTTTCAAGTTTGTTTTTTACTGTGTCCCATTGGGGAGAGTCCCATAGTCACAAAAGGAAGTTGAGATAAAGCGCTGCTGGTCACCAGGGTCACAGAAACTACAGTGCCTTGAAAAAGTATTCATACCCCTTGAAATTTTCCACATTTCGTCATGTTACAACTAAAAATGTAAATGTATTTTATTGGGATTTTATGCGATAGACCAACACAAAGTGGCACATAATTGTGAAGTGGAAGGAAAATTATAAATCGTTTTCAATTTGTTTTACAAATAAATATCTGAAAAGTGTGGTGTGCATTTGTATTCAGCCCCCTTTACTCTGATACCCCTAACTAAAATCTAGTGGAACCAATTGCCTTCAGAAGTCACCTAATTAGTAAATAGTGTCCACATGTGTCTAATTTAATCTCAGTATAAATACAGCTGTTCTGTAAAGGCCTCAGAGGTTTGTTAGAGAACCTTGGTGAACAAACAGCATCATGAAGGCCAAGGAACACACCAGACAGGTCACCAGACAGGTCAGGGATAAAGTTGTGGAGAAGTTTAAAGCAGGGTTAGGTTATAAAAAAATATCCCAAGCTTCTAACATCTCACGGAGCACTGTTCAATCCATCATCCGAAAATGGAAAGAGTATGGCACAACTGCAACCCTACCAAGACATGGTCGTCCACCTAAACTGACAGGATGGGCAAGGAGAGCATTATTTAGAGAAGCAGCCAAGAGGCCCATGGTAACTCTGGAGGAGTTGCAGAGATCCACAGCTCAGGCGGTAGAATCTGTCCACAGGACAACTATTAGTCGTGCTCTCCACAAATCTGGCCTTTATGGAAGAGTTGCAATAAGAAAGCCATTGTTTGAAAGAAAGCCATGTGAAAGCCGTTTGCAGAGTGCGAGAAGCCATGTGGAAGAAGGTGCTCTGGTCAGATGAGACCAAAATTGAACTTTTTGGCCAAAAAGCAAAACACTATGTGTGGTGGAAAACTAACACCGCACGTCACCCTGAACACACCATCCTCACCGTGAAACATGGTGGTGGCAGCATCATGTTGTGGGGATGCTTTCCTTCAGCAGGGACAGGGAAGCTGGTCAGAGTTGATGGGAAGATGGATGGAGCCAAATACAGGGCAATCTTAGAAGAAAACTTTTTAGAGTATGCAAAAAACTTGAGATTGGGGCAGAGGTTCACCTTCCAGCAGGACAACGACCCTAAACATACAGCCAGAGCTACAATGGAATGGTTTAGTTTATAGCATATTCATTAGAATGGCCCAGTCAAAGTCCAGACCTAAATCCAATTGAGAATCTGTGGCAAGACTTGAAAATTGCTGTTCACAGACGCTCTCCATCCAATCTGACAGAGCTTGAGCTATTTTGCAATGAAGAATGGGCAAACATTTCACTCTCTAGATGTGCAAAGCTGGCAGAGACATCCCCAAAAAGACTTGCAGCTGTAATTGCAGTAAAAGGTGGTTCTACAAAGTATTGACTCAGGGGGGCTGAATACAAATGCACACCACACTTTTCACATATTTATTTGTAAAAAAAAAGTTGAAAACCATTTATAATTTTCCTTCCACTTCACCATTATGTGCCACTTTGTGTTTGTCTATCACATAAAATTCCAATAAAATACATTTACGTTTTTGGTTGTAAAATGACAAAATGTGAAAACTTTCAAGGGGTATGAATACTTTTTCAAGGCACTGTAGTATCCCCATTGGAAGATTTCTCCTCTTTTTCTGTTCTGGTGATCACTCTGGTGGTAAACACAAGCTTGAGATGTTCTTTCATTTTCACTCTTGGTGATAATAGTCAGTAGGACAATTAGAGAGGGAAAATCTCCCTAACTGGGGCACAGGGAGCAATGGAAAGGAAAAAGCAAAATAAAAGGTTTTGTCTTCAGTTATACGTTAAAGTAGTATTCCAGCATAAACCTAACCTTAAAAATGCTCCCTCCCCCCTCCTAATACCTATGCCAACCAACCTGTGTAGAAAAGATGTATATAATTACATATTTTCATGCTGAAAATTATATATATATAAAGATAATTTGTCAAGCCACTTACAACATACCGTATATACTTGAGTATAAGCCGAGTTTTTCAGCACATTTTTTTGTGCTGAAAATGCCCCCCTCGGCTTATACTCGAGTCTGTGTCCATCTTCAAATTTGTGCGCCTGATCCTGGCCAGCCGTAGGTCCCCTGGACCCCACTGGACCCCACTTTTCAAAGCCGGACACCCCTTCCATAGACTCCAATGTTAAATGGTAATTTCTCTGGTGATTTTGGGGACCCGGTACTGGCCGGCACTAGGTCCCCTGGACCCCAAGCTTGGCACACATGTAGCCCCACTCTTCATCTACAAGTGTGCAAAGTTTGTTGTCCAGGAAACCTACGACCGGGGAGCACCAATTTTTCAAAGCTGGGGACCCCTTCCATAGACTCCCATGTTAAACGTCAGTCTAGTCTCACGGCGCCGGAGATCAGGTAGGGAGATTGGGCACAGTGAGGCATGGACACAGTGAGGCATGGGCACAGTGACAGTGAGGCATGGGCACAGTGTGGCATGAACACAGTGAGGCATGGGCACAGTAAGGCACAGTGAGGCATGGACACAGTGAGGCAAAGTGAAGCAAAGTGAGGCAAAGTGAGGCATACAGATGGACACCCTAGGCTTATACTCGAGTCAATACGTTTTCCCATTTTTTTGTGGTAAAATAAGGTGCCTCGGCTTATATTCGGGTCAGCTTATACTCAAGTATATACGGTATGTATTTTTTTTTTTATTTACAGTATAAAATTGTAAAAATGTATATGAACTGAGCACTCTTCCCATATAAGTACACTTCTAATGAAGCCCAGACTGCTAACGTGATGTTCTGATTGTCGGCTTTAAAGTAGAACTGTTGCCAGACTATGAACATTCAAATATTTACACATTCTTAAATCAATTAATTAATTTATAGATCATTTTTTATTGATGGATGCAAAAGTAAAATGTCAATGAATGGAGAAAGGGGTGGAAAGGGCAGGCATAGTCAGCACTCTTGATGAGTGCCTGTGATCGGTCCCTTGGCTCTATTGCCCCAGTGGCACCATATCAGGAATAAGTGTATGAAGATTTCAACTAAATTCATAGCCATAAGCACAATTGTAAGTGCAGTCCCTTGTGCTGATTTTTATTTTTTATTGTTTTGACTAAACTAAAGGCTGGTGCACATGGGCCGAAAATCGTCCAGTATCGATCGGTTCAACATAAGCCAGCCGACATTCGGCCAATGTATACAGCAGCTGTCCGACAGAAATTGGTCTAACGGAAAAAAAACACCATCCGATCAGCGCTGGCAGCCAAGGGGCAGTCACCCTGTAGAAACACAAAGGCACAGAGAAGGAAGGATTTTAAATCCTATTTACTGCTTGTTAAGGCCTAAAGCTAGGTACAAATAGGGAGAGGTCATCGTACTAACTAAGCGATGTTAGTGCAGCAACCTCTCAGGTTTTTCTTCTTTCCGTTCAGTTTGCTGGTTTGAAGGAAAAAATCTTCCCATGTGTACCTAGCTTTAGGCTTTAACAAGCAGTATATAGGATTTAAAATAAGCACTGACCTTTATAGAAACAGCCACTGTGGAGTAATTTATCCTCAAAGTTTGCAGCAGAAACTTTTCAGTTTGATTTTACAGAGCAGGTGTACAGGAATAGGGAGAGAGAAGAGGTCTGAGATCCAACTTGAACAACTTCACTAATTTAGTTGTGAACTTTGAGGATGAATTGTAGTTACAGCCACTGTATAGCAATTCATCTTCAAACTTCACAACGGAAGCAGAGAAGTTGTTCACATCTAGTCTCTGCATTCTGCTCTCTCCTCTCTTCCTGTGCACCTGCTCTATGTTTACATAAGAGATTAGAGAAGCTTGTTCTGCAAACTTTGAGGACTCCACCATGCTTAGGCCAGTGATGGCTTCTTTTACTGCTTGTTAAGAATATGTAAATATTTAAATGTCCTTATCCTAGTCACGGTTCTACCTAAAAATAAATAGCATGCCGACGATGACATAGACCAACCTTTCTCAACCTTTTCACCCTAGAGCAGTGGTTCTCAACTCCCGTCCTCAGGACCCAATAACAGGCCAGGTTTGCAAGATAACTGAAATACATCACAGGTGATATAATTTGCTGCTCAGTGATTGTAGTATTCTAGTCTGCATCTCCCCTAAGGTAATACTTAAAATCTGGCCTGTTAGTGGGTCCTGAGAGCAGGGGTTGAGAACCACTGCCCTAGAGGAACCCTTGAAATCATTTTTAAGCTTCAGGGAACCCCTGCCAAAACCAATTCATTGGGAGTTGTGGGAAAAGATACCCCCTACATTGGTGACAAGTGGAAAGAATGACCCCCTTGCAATGGTGGCCAGTGGAAAGAATGATCCCCTTACATTGGTGGCCAGTGGATAGCATGACCAATTACAGTGATGGCCAAAGGAAAGAATTGCCAGTGGAAAGAATGGCTCCCTTACATTGGTGGCCAATAGAAAGAATGGCCCCCTTACATTGGTGGCCAGTGGAAAGAATGACCCCCTTACATTGGTGGCCAGTGGAAAGAATGACCCCTTTAAATGGTGGCAAGTGGAAAGAATGGCCCCCTTACATTGGTGGCTAAGGAAAGAATGAACCCCTTACATTGGTGGCCAAGGAAAGAATGACCCCCTTACATTGGTGGCCAGTGGAAAGAATGACCCCTTTAAATGGTGGCAAGTGGAAAGAATGGCCCCCTTACATTGGTGGCCAAGGAAAGAATGAACACCTTACATTGGTGGCCAAGGAAAGAATGAACCCCTTACATTGGTGGCCAGTGGTGGCCAAAGCTTAAGGAACCAACATTCGTAGGAACCCTAGGGTTCCCTAGAACCGAATGTCTGCTATAGACAGGGTTAGATGATGATCATTTATTATAGTTTAGATTTTTTTATTTTCTAGTAAAAGTGGTATGTCCAAAAAACAGAAAGCCCAAAGGAAATGGTTGTTAATTTGGTGACGTCATATTTGCATATAGGATCTTGTTTGATAAAAGTGAAAATAATAAAAAATAACATATTTCATCATATCTAACCCATCATCTAACCCCATGTTTCAACTTGGCATAGAATTAGAGGTCTAGAAATAAGTCTTATTCTCCATTAGCATAATTGTAAACATACAATGTTATAGACACTTTCTAATATAACTATGCATTTTCTGTAGTTTTAGAAATTATCTTTCTAAGACCCCTTTCACACTGAGGCGCTTTTCAGGCATTTTAGCGCTAAAAATAGCGCCTGAAAAGTGCTGGATGGGAATAAAGTCCTGTAAGCAGCATCGTTGGGGCGGTGTATACACCTCTCCTGCACCGCCCCTGCCCATTGAAATGAATGTGCACTGCTTTGGAAGCACTGCATCATGGGCACTTTAACCCCTTTTTAACCCCTGCTTGGGGGTTAAAAGCACCCCGCTACCGCCCGAAAAGTGGCACTATAACAAAGGTAAAGCGCCGCTAAAACGATCTGAACTTTACCGCTAACACCAGCACCGCCCCAGTGTGAAAGTAGCCTTAATTTTTTTACAAGGATAAAAAGTTCTGTCATGTGACCATGTATTCTTCCTAATAGTGGGGGGGCGGGGTTACAGGACACTGTGCAGACACACAACATGCCTAGATTTTCATAGTCTATTCAGCCTGAGGCAAGATGCAGGCTGTGATTGGTCGGGGGACCTGTGAGCTGAACAAACTACCCAATCCAGGCATGCTGTGTGTCTGCACGGTGTCCTGTACCTCTGAATGACCAGCCAAAGGATAAGAACTGGATAAAGAATAAAGGATAAAGGATAAACAAAGGATAAGAACTGACCACACTTACACAGATCAGCTTCTGTGCTTTGTGTGGTCAGTTTAGGACAAGGAAGAAAGGTGACTGGTAGGATCAACCAGGTACTTCAGATGGAAGAAGTACGGTACATGAAACTGATAGAGCCGCTGGGGTTGATTTACTAAAGGAGTAGAGCTTGTTCACTTTGTATGGGAATTCTCACTTAGCATAGTGAATGTGTGAAGAACTCACTTGGCAAAATACCCTTTCACATGCACGAAAAAAAAAATGATTTTTTGCTTGCACATGATTGGGTGATTTAGGTCAACAGATCTTCATTTCATTCACTAAGCTAAAGTAAAATTCCCTTGCAAAGTGAAAAATCACTTAGTTAAGTTACAGCCTTTAGAAAAGTAATGCAATTTATAACTTGAAATTACTTTTAAAACTGGTCAGGAAGCTAAATAAATGCATGATTATTTTTACCACCACTTTCTAAATGACATGATTTCCTTTTAGAAATAACTTGTAATTTTTGAGGTGAAGTAGTAGACAAATGTGACTTTTAACAACCCCACATTTATTGCTACATTTTAGTACCTTTCTTCGCATTTCATTTGGACCTGTCACCCTTATATGCAAAAATAATTGTCTAAAATACCAAATGTGTTTTCTTTTTTTTTTTCATTTTCCATTTACAGTTTAATAAATGGAATTAGCCAGAAACGGACAGAGATGGATTAAAAGTACAAAAATAAAATGTCAAACTTTTTAATGGAACACAGTTAAAAAAAAAAAAAAATAGACGGAAATTACTGTATTTATCGGCATATAACACGCACCCTAATTTTAAGAGGGAAGTTTCAGAAAAAAAACTTTCCTCAGCCCCCTGCGTATAACACGCAGGCACCGTTTACCTTTTATTTTCAGGGTAAAAAAGTGAGTGTTATATGCCAATAAATACAGTATATATCATGATATCATTAGATTAGATTCAGTTATTGTTTTTATTATTGCATTTGGCGGGTAATGCGGTTTACATATTCTGGCATATTTTAAAGTAACTTCTTCTGTTAATTCTCTTAGAGAATGGGGCTAATGTAATAACGAATTCTAAAATATAACCAAATAATCCAAAAGCTAAAAAATGGTAATGCGGGACTAAGGAGACCACAAAACAATAAAAAAAAATAAAAGTCGTTTATTAATACAGGTGTTGCGTGAATCCCCATGCCGGCAAAACACAGCCCTGAATGGAGCACCATGTGAACAAGGCCTAAATTCTGCCTATACAGTGGAACCTTGGTTTACGGGTAACACGGTTAACGAGCGTTTTGAATAACGAGCAACTTTTTTTTTTAAACCCTGACTCGGTTTGCAAGTGTTGTCTCGCAAAACGAGAAGAATTCAAGCTAATGGGTTGTGCAGTACCGCATTTGGCCAGAGGTGCGGGGGCGCCGGTGACACTCGGAACGGTTCGGAGCCGTTTGGAAATACTCGTAATCACTCTGAAATACTCGGAAATACTCAGTTCCCAAATGTTTCCGAATCTTTTCGAGGGTTTCCAAGATCAGCCGAGCTGTCCACGAGTATTTCCAAGGCTCTCCATCACTCCCCCCCCACCTCTGGCCACTTGCGGTATTGCATGCCATAGAAGTCAATGCGGAACAAATTATCTTCATTTCCATTGACTTCTATGGGGAAAGTGGCTTTGATATGCGAGTGCTGTGGATTACAAGCATTCTCCTGGAATGGATTATGCTCGTAATCCAAGGTTCGACTGTATTTTGTTAATGCTATATAAGTCGAAAAATAAATATATTTAACCACGTGCTGACCACCCTATAGCACTTTTACTGATTAAGGGCGGCAGCTGTGTGCAGCATCATGTATATATACGTGATTCTGCACTTCTGCCTGTAGGGGGCACGCACAAAAAGACAGCCCTAATCTGTTAGCAGAGGAAAGGTGCAGTATATAGGAGGAAAGTGTTTGCTGAGGGTAAAGATCCAGTTTGATAAATGTAGCCACACATTTTGCTCTGTATAATGGGTCTGGCAAGGATGGATAGGGGGTAAAAGTCCCCTGGACCACGTTAACGTGTATCTGAAGCCAAATATTCGTTTTGCATATAGTAGGGAAAGATTAAAAATACTTTTTTTTTTTTTTTGCTGTTCATTACTTTTTGCAGAGATTTCATATCACATTTTGTGCAAAAACAACAGGAAGAGAGAGGAAATTCTCTGCTTGAACGTTGTCCCAATTTAAAGAGTTCTGCTCTATTCCTGTTTCAGTTACACCTGTAAAATGTTCACTTTAGATAAACTTTACTTTTTTCTGATTAGGACTGATAATTTAGGGTGCATTTATAACAAATTTTGTGCAAATGTTTCAAAAAAGCTGATGTTATTAGGCTGTTTCTTGTGCTGGCCAAATGTTTTTCACTGATTTAAAAGAGAAAATACCACATTTGACCACTAGATGATGCTAAGTACCATTGGAAATTACTATGGTGCTTAGTCAACTACAGTTTTTTATGTTGCCGACCGTTGTTTACACTTCCCAACCGTAAAAATATGTCATTTGTTTGACGTTAAATACCGGAGTAAGTTATGGCAGCAGCTAGCTGCCATAAACCCCAGTATTTTTTTTTTTACTGTAGGCGATGCTCTTTCAGATAAAGGTTGTTCCACAGGCAGATTCACCGCGAGATCACTTTTAGAAGCAGTGGGAGGGGGTGGCCCCCTTCCACCGCTTTGCAGTCATTCCCAGTATTACCCAACTGATTCGGAGCAATCCGATGCTGGCGGTAGCTGGGTATGGAGAAGAGTGAGGCCAAGATGGCCGCCACTTGTCTCTCTACCCTTGGAGGACCGGAATGACATCATGACATCACTTCTGGTTCCCGGGCCATAGTAAATATTTTTTGGGGGGGATCTTTTGCTTTTAAAGGTAAATTAGAGATTTGGGGTCTTTGTGACCCCAGATCTCTCCATAAAGAGGACCTGTCATCCTTATTTTTATTACAAGGGATGTTTACATTCTTTGTAATAGGAATAAAAGTGATAAAAAAATAATAATAATAAAAGGACAGTGTAAAAAGAAAAAAAAAAAAAGTAAAAAAAAAAGAAAAAAATTGAAAATAAGGTGCCCCATCCCTCCATGTTGGCACACAGAAGTGAAAGCATAGGTAAGTCGCCCCAGCATATGTAAACGGTGTTCAAACCACACATGTGAGGTATCGCCGTTAACGTTAGAGCGAGAATAATAATTCTAGCACAAGACCCTCTCTGTAAAACTAAACAGGTAACCTGTAAAATTGTTTAAAGTGTCGCCTATGGAGATTTTTATGTACCATAGTTTGTCGCCATTACACGAGCGTGTACAATTTTAAAGCATGACATGTTAGGTATCTATTTACTCTGCGTAACATCATCTTTTATAATTTATTAGAAATTGGGTTGTCTATGGTGTGTTTTCGCATTAAATTAATTAAAGTGTATTTATTCCCAAAAAATTGTGTTTGAATGGCCGCTGTGTGACATAAAATATTGCAACAATCCCCATTTTATTCTCTAGGGACTCTGCTAAAATATATATACAAATTGATGCCATAACCATAAGCTTTAACCCCTTGAACCCTGCACTAGCACACTGCAACAGGGTGCATTGCAGAACAGCCCTATTCACTTGAAAAGGTTGCGCTTGGCAGATGCTACACCCACCAAAAGCTACATGGGGTATATTTCCTTCCGAGGTCACGAAGCAAAGCTTTACAGCCTAACCCTCAACCACGAGTGTAAATGAGCCCTACATCAAATTTCTCTATTGGTTAAAGCATGTATTATTTGTGTTTTCCAGTTCCAAAAGCATAATAGAACATCAATTCCTTCTCAAAAATAGTACTTCTATTTAACTGATAATATCACTATATATCAACGCTTGATCTTGGGGAAGGTCTACTTTGTATTAAATGTAACAAATATAAAATGTTAAAAGAAACAGGTCACCTGAATAGGGATGAGTTCTTCTGATTTGTGAAATACAATATATTAAATTGATTTGTAGCATACAGTGAAGTCACAGCACAGTGTGGTTGATTTACTAAAGGCAAATAGGCCACCTACATTGGAAGAAAAGTTGCACTTTTCAAAGGGATTTTTCCCCAGAGCTTAGTGAATGAGGTGAAGCTATGCTGACTTCTATCATCCAATCATGTTCAAGCAAAAATGTGTTTTGTTTAAATTTTCCTTGCACATAAATCATTAAAGTGTTACTAAACCCACATCAGTAAAATCAGTCTGTATATGCAGTAAAGCATGCTTGTTATACTCACTGTGGAACCTAAGGGCTTAATCATCTGCATTGTGT
Source organism: Rana muscosa (assembly GCA_029206835.1). Classification (NCBI taxonomy): domain Eukaryota; kingdom Metazoa; phylum Chordata; class Amphibia; order Anura; family Ranidae; genus Rana; species Rana muscosa. Next base: position 471,981,100 of record CM055118.1, read on the forward strand.
AAAAAGGCTGTTTGATCCTGCCTTCAATGTTCCTCCCCTTCTTTCACTCTCCCCAGTCTATCTGCTGATAGAACAAAGCCTTGGGGGCACTCTGCACATGCTCAGTTTGGTGTGTATTGCTAGAGAGGTTTTTTTTTTCCTGGAAGAGTGCATGTGATCAGCACAGGGCCAATCAGCACTGTCCAGTGCATGACTCTGCATGACTCTGGTCAGGAGTCATGCAGCCACATAGGACAGCCAGAGTAGAATGAAAACCCTTCCTACAAGCTTTAACCAGACACTGATAGAAGTCACAAGACTGCTTTAACTGCTGATGAAAAAAAGGTACTTAACAGTTTCGATTTACTATAACTATTGCATTTCCATGTTCTGTGTACTGTGGGAGACCAGATACCATATAGTGAATGCAGGCTCCTGGGTTTAGTAACACTTTAAGCTCTGGGGAAAATTCCCTTGCACGGTGCAACTTCCCTTGCAAAGTAAACAGTCTATTTTCCTTTAGTAAATCTATCCCAGTAAGTATGTAATGAAACTAAAATGTTGTAATAAGAATAATTATCAATGGTAAGACAATACTATGTGCACTTACTTGCCATCAACCTTGCATATAAAAATCTATATAAAGAAAAAAAAAATGTTACAAGATAACACCAAACAATACTTTTTTGTTTTATTTTACAGGTAAACTATGACCACTTTACTGCTAGTGTTCGTGTGTTTGCGTGTCATCGCTGCAGCAATATCCGTGGAAGTTTCAGGTGAGCTTTCAATTAAATAGGTTTCATCTTCTTTATAATCTTATTTATTTAGTATATAATCTTACTTATTAGGCAGTTGTAAGTTATCATATGGTGCAGATTTTACAGAGGCTGATTTATACTTGCCACCTCTACGCCCCGGCCTTAATTTCAGTATTTTAATATTGTGATCCTTTGAAGCTGAACTTCAGGCAAAAAAAAAAAAAAAAAAATATAAGAAATTATTATTAAATTGTTAAATTATAAAAAATGGCAATGAATGCAACTAGTGTAATGTTTCAAATGTCTCCTGATCTCAGCCTCTTGTAATCCCCTGCAAAGCAAAAATCAGACCTGCTTTAAAAGAGACCAATTTTTTGGCAAGCTCAAGACTTTACCATCAAGACACCATCAGGGGGGGAAGGAATCATGCCATGGCCAAGTAGTTAGCATAAAAGTTACCCCTCTTAGCAGGAGAACATGATGGGCAAGGTCAGTGATGGCGAACCGTGGCTTCCCGGATGTTTTGGAACAAAATTTTCCATGATGGTCAACTGCATTTCAGAGTGCATGAGCATCATGGGAAATGTAGTTCCAAAACATCTGGGGTGCCAAGGTTCGCCATCACTGGGCTAGGTCAACATACAACTACTTCAGGCTCTTGGACTATATTCTGTCATTCAATGGAATTTAGAAAAATGGCGTCTTCGTGAATACAGCTCCTCACCATTTTGGCCATGGTGGGGAGAGGTGGAAGTTCCCTGCCACTCCCTAACCCCTCCCATAGAACTTCCCTCTAACTTGTCTATTTTCATATTCTACTTTAACCTTTACATATTACCCAATACCTTTTACGTTTTCCATACCTTTATGCATCCTTTTTTTATTTTTTTTTCCATTTAATGAAATAATAAATAGTAACATTGGTCGGTTTTTTGAGTTGGTTGGCTACCTTTTATGAACCCTTGGTCAGATATTGTTACAGGAACATGCAACTTGCAGATATTAACCAATGACTAAGAATGTCTTAGATGTCATAGGTGTCTATCTCCCCTCATACTGTCTATGTTTAATCATATCCAGTGGCGGCTGGTGCTCCAGCCAGGGGGCTGCAAAAAAAACACCCCCCCACCGGGGGCGGCAAACAGAACACCTCCCCGGTGGGCTCTTGGCGGCGATGCAGAGCAGATGACGGATGCAGAGCCAATGACGGCAGCCGTTTTCCAGATCTCCATGTACATCCCCCCCTCTGGTACTGGCCAATACAATCGCTTCTCCTCTCTGCCAATTGTGCTCCCCTCGCGTCCTGATTGGCCGGGAGAAGAAGCAGAAAGGCAAAAGCGAATATTAATTCGCTATTGTCACACAAGTGGGCGGGCTTGGGGCGCAGTGCTCTGCGCCCCCCCGAGCCCACCCTTTTTGAAGCCAATTAGAGCATTGGGCTCTAATCACGTGCTTAAAAAAAAAAACCATTGGAATCCATGCGTCCAGCGCCCAGCATGTAGATTAGGGGCGGGGGATGTCCACCCCTGGCTGTGGAGGTTAATCTCTATTATAGACTATTATGTGACTGTACAACTTTTGTACTTCTTACCTTGTGTACCACTTTAAAATTCAATAAGAAAAGACAGAATTTATCAAAAATATCACTCACTGCTGCCATCATTTAAAGCATGGGTATCAACCTGTGGCCCTCCAGCTATTGCGGAACTATAAGTCCAATTGTAAGGCTGAAAGTTACAAGCATGACTCCGAACTTGTAGTTCCACAACAGCTGGAGGGCCACAGGTTGAGCGCCCATGATTTAAAGTACTGAATAACGAAAGGCAAAGCTTTTTTTTTTTGTTTTGGATAGTGGAGAGGGATTAGAACACCTGTCAGTTTTAATTGCTGTCTGTGCCCCCGATAACGAAACTCAGCCTCTCTATTTGTCCTGTTTACCATTATCTTTAAAAGTGAAACTAAAAGAAACAAAAATTTTCAGGGATTTCCTCCCACTTCCTTTTTCACAGGAAGTGAAGGGAAATCTCCACAATGGGACACAGATGATGGGAAAAAAAATCTGACAGGGGTTATAAAGTTTTTTCATATAGTTCTACTTTAACTACCTTTGAGTAAAATAAAGCAAGTGCCAAATAAGTGTTTTGTCTTTCATGGATTTTCAGACCATGCTAACACTCTGAGTGTGAGTATTCCCGAAGAGGCTCCTCTAAATGTTCTGCTTGGACACTCAGTCACCATCCCCTGTTACTTCATCAATGCTGTGGAACATTTGACCGTGGCCCCCTCAACAGCACCGTTATTCCCTAGGATCAAGTGGAGCAGACACAACAAAGGACATCAAACAGTCTTACTGGTGGCCACTGATGGCCAAATCCGTGTCAATGAAGCCTACAAAGGACGTATTTCTTTACCAAACTATCCTCTCATCCCCTCTGATGTCAGTCTAGAAATTGTAAACCTGTTGTCCAGTGATTCAGGAGTCTACCGCTGTGAAATCATGCATGGGATCGAAGACAGCCAAGATACAGTCACACTCAATGTAAAAGGTAAGGTTAACTCACCCATGATCCTTTCTTTATTTTTCTAAAATACAGTTTGTTTAAGATTATATATATTGAAAATTGGTGGTGTCTACTGCTTCAGGAATGTCAAAATTACAAAGTGAAATTTTTATTAAATGAACATTCAGGTCAGAAGTTTGACTGAAAGCTTGTCATTGGCATATATAAAAATCTGACACCATGCTAAAAATTGATAAAGAATTACCTTTGGGATAAATGAGCGTCTTCTGAACCATGAGTGTGTGATCATGATGACTTGCATTTTGTGCTTTGGAAGGAAATTGAGAGTAAATATGTGATTATGTTGTTGGGTTTTGACTTATTCTTGTATTACTTTGAATTCACAAGCTGGAGGGTAGCAGCGTTTTCTGGTAAATGCCAAATATATATATTTTCTCCTGCAATGTGTATGCCGAATATATTATTATTGAACTATTTGAAAAATACCTCCTGCTAACCCTGCCTGATTATTTTAATTTTTTTAACTCTTCTCACGTTCTTCTTATGTTTATAGTTTATAGTTTAAAAAGTTGAAAAAAAAGACACAGGGGTTGATTTACTAAAACTGGAGAGTGCAAAATATGGCGCAGCTCTGCATGGTAGCCAATCAGCTTTCTAACGTCAGCTTGTTCAATCAAGCTTTGACAAAAAACCTGTAAGCTGATTGGTTTTAATGAAGAACTGCAACAGATTTTTCAGTCTCCAGTTCTTGTAAATCAACCCCACAGTTCAACCTATATGTGTGTATGTGTGTCTGATTTTTACTCTCTTTAGCCCCCTACACATGGTCGGAATTCCCAAAAGAAAAAGTCAGATGGGAGCTTTTGGTTGGGAATTCTGACCGTGTGTATGCTCCATCAGTCTTTTTCCGTCGGGAATTCCGACAGAAATAGATTGAGAACTGGTTCTCAATTTTCCCGACAGACTTTTCCCAATGGAAATCCCGATCGTGTGTACGGGGCTTAACAATTCCCATAGCCCTGTATATTCTGCTTCCTGAGGAAGACATCTAAACGTTTTTTTGAAGCTGTCAGCACTCTCAGCTAGTACCTCTTCATGGTGGAGGGAACTCCACATATAACTTGCTCTAACAGTACAGAACCCTTTCCACATTCCAAGGCCAGGGCCGTTAATAAGGGGGTACCACCAGTTCTCCTGTACAGGGGCCCAGGCCCATCAGTTCAGCAGGGGGGCCTGGGCAGCAGTAAGGATTAGATCATGGACAGGGGGAGGTGACTGGCGCGTTGGAGGGGGGGGGTTTCAGGAACTGATCCCCTGTATGGCTTTCCCAGCAGCAGCTGAGAGCTTTATCTCCTTTCCCTCCCACCAGGTTTCAGCTGCTGCAGGGAGGAAAACTACAAGGGATCTGTTCTAGTAAATCCCCCCTCCTGTAGACAATCTCCTTCCCCCTACTTCTGGGCCAACCCATGTGCACCTCCAGCAGTGCTGATGGCTTCTTCCCCTCATCCTCCCGCAAGCTGCTGCAGTGTATGGGGTATCGCTTCAGGATGGAGAGTGGGTCAGGTAGGCTGACACGGCCTCGTGATTTCTAACAGCAGCCCTGTCCAAGGTTAAACCTTCTTTCTTATAACCTCAAATCATGGACACAAGTCCTCTTTAGGAACTTTAGAATATACATTTTTTTTTACAGTTACTGAAGTCACCTTAGATATATTTGTACATTATAATAATATCCCCTCCTTAAAGTGGATGTAAACCCTCACATATACCCAGTGAAGGGTATTTTTTTTTTTGCGCTATAAACAAAAGAATGGCGGCAATTTTGAAAAAAACACAATATCTTTTACTTTTCCTATAATAAATATCCCACATTTAAAAAATAAAATAAATACATTTCCTCAGTTTTTTGGGTAAAAAAAATCACAATAAGCGTAATTGATTGGTTTGCGCAAAAGAAATAGCGTCTACAAAATAGGGGATAGATTTATGGCATTTTTATTATTATTATTATATTTTTTTACTAGTAATGGCAGCGATCTATGATTTTTATCGGGACTGCGAAATTGCGCCAGACACTTTTGATACATTTTTGGGACCATTGACAATTTTACAGCGATTAGTGCTAAAAAATGCACTGATTACTGTATAAATGTCACTGGCAGGAAAGGGGTTAACACTAGGGGCGATCAAGGGGTTAACTGTGTTCCCTCACTGTGTTCTAACTGTAGGGGGGATGGGACTAACTAGGGGAAGAGAGAGATCGGTGTTCATACTTTGTATGAACACACGATCAGTCTCCTCTCCCCTGAAAGAACAGGGATCTGTGAGTTTACACACACAGATCCCGGTTCTCGCTCTGTCACGAGCGACCGCGGGTCCCCTGGCGGTCATCGCATTGGCTCCAGCGGTGAGCCGCGGGTCCCGCGCCTCTAGTGGCCAAAAGGCGAAGCAACGTAAGGTAACGTCGCTTTGCCCAGCCGCGCCATTCTGCGGCAGCTGGTCGGCAAGCAGTTAATAAATTTGGATTTTTATTCAATTGAGTGCTCTCTCTTTCATTTGGGTCTACTGGTGGCTACCAATTTAAAGTCCATTATCATTCTTTGTCTTTATCTGCATTTGGATGTGGTGCCACATTCTGAGTCATGTCTCAATAATTTTTCATTTTTCATTTGGATGATGGAAGTCAGCAGAGCTACACCTCATTCACTATAGTCTGGGGAAAATTCCCTTGCAGTGTGAACAGTTTGTTTGCCTTTAGTAACTCAACCACATTGATTTATTAAACCACTCTACATTTTGATAGACTTATATCTCAATGGTGGTCTTGTGTTTTGGTACCCAGTTGCTCTTTGGATTATGCTATAACCGCTCTGGTGCACCAATTACTTTATTGAAATTAACCACCTGCTGACCGCCCTATAGCAGTTTTACTGCTACAGAGCTGCAGCTGTGCGCCGAATCATGTATATATATATATATATATACGTGATCCGGCTCTTCCGGGTAGCAGGTACGAATGTTTATACAAAGCGAGAGCTGATCAGCGGGTACTGCAGACTCGGTGTCCGCCGGCACCCGCCGATAATCCTTCACAGACACAGAACGGCGGTCTGCCTATGTAAACAAGGCAGATCACCATTCTGACAGGAGGGAAGGCATGGATCCTGTGTCTCTGCAAAGCAGGGACATGGAACCATGTCTTTCCCTAGTAAAAGCACCCCCCACACTGTAGTAAAACACTGGCTAGGCACACAGTTAAACCTTTGATCGCCCCCAGCCAGTGTCATTAGTACAGTGACAGTGCATTATTTTTAGCACTAATCACTCTATTAGTGTCACTGGTCCCCAAAAAGTGTCAAAATTGTCAGTTAGTGTCCAAATGTCCACCGCAATATCGCAGTCCCGCTATAAGTCGCTGATCGCCGCTATTACTAGTAAAATAAACAAATGAAAAAAAAAAAATATATATATATAACTTTTGTGCAAACCAATCAATATACGCTTATTGGCATTTTTTACCAAAAATATGTAGCAGAATACATAATGGCCTACAGTTATAAAGAAATTCGATTTTTTTTCCATTTTTTTTATTGGATATTTTTTAGAGCAGAAAGTAAAAAATATTGTTTTTGTTTTTTCAAAATTGTCAGCCTTTTTTTTGTTCATAGAGCAAAAAATAAAAACCGCAGAGGTGATTAAATACCATCAAAAGAAAGCTCTATTTGTGGGGGGGAAAAAAAAACAATTTTATTTGGGTACACCATTGCATGACCGCACAAATGTCAGTTAAAGTAACGCAGTGCTGTATCGCAAAAAAAATGGCTTGGTCATGAAGGGGGTAAATCTTCCAGAGCTGAAGTGGTTAATACATAGGGGCATGAAACTAGCAGTATGGGTACATGAATTTTCGCAGTGCTACATTTCAAATGGATAGAACACAGGAAAGTCTAATTAATACATTGCATCTACCTCCAGTAGTGTTTTCTGAAAATATTTCCTTTAAGAAGTGCCCTTATTGGTATACTAGGTTACTGACCAGCTTGGCGTTGTTCAGGGAGCAGCTTAAATGTTGTTTTGTTATTACTATTTACTTTAACCTCTTTCTCGATTTTGCTATTTTGTATTTACTGACCCACTGTTTCTATAAAATAGTCTATTCTCTAATACTGCGAAAAGCAATATCATCAGAAATTTACTTTTGGTGACACAAATATCTGATCTCAATGTATGTGTTGACCAGATCCCTTTAAGGCAAATGTCAGGATAAATCATAAAACCTTTATATGTGACTAGCTAGATATGGCTTCAAGCTTGGCGCCAAATAGCTATTAGACCATCCAGGACTTTAGGCTCATTGAAAATCTGCATTTTAAGTAGTGTGTTTCCTTGTAGGTCATACATGGTTGCATAAATTCATTTTCTATTTTGAATTATTAGCAAACAATATGTGTAGTGTAATGACGAACATTCAGGAAATGAAGGATATACATCTTTAGGGTCACAGAAAAATGCAATAGTTGTATTCCTTTAAAATTTAGGAAGTAAAAAGTAAAAAAACAGCCTGTCTTTTAGTTACACAAAGCCACAGGTTTTCTTTATGCACCATTACAACTTTCAGTGGCATCCTAACAACCAATGACGTCATCAGTTAATAAGGAGGATGTCTGTTGCCTCCACAGCATCCTTATTTGACCCTCCTGTGCCTCTCTCCCTCAACATTGGGGTGACATTAGCTGACTGATGTAGAGAATTTGAGGGAGAAGAGAAACATTGGAATACTAGTCAGTACCAGTGTGCAAAAGTTTATTTGCTTTGGAAATATAAATCACTTCTAACATTGAGTGTCCTACGTGTGGCTGTTGCTGTATTATGTAGAACTATTAGCATTGTTTTTACATTTTAGAATGGGGTGCCTCAAGACTGTCCATCATTTTAAATGGGTGTCTTGAGATTGTCTATAATTTTAAAGGGTGCCTTGAGACTGTCTCAACACTGATCTAAACCCTCTAGATTTTCCTCTTGGAGTAAAAAAACAGGCATTTAATTTCAGTACAAGCTGGCACATAAAATGTCTTAAAGTGGATGTAAACCCTCCATACACCCAGTGAAGTGAACAGCCTCAGATGATACACAGAGATGAAACAAATCTCAATACATAGGTTTTACATCCATATCTGCTATCTTCACATTTATATACTGTTTAGAAAGTTCAGATTGTGTTAGGAAATTTTCTCTTCCTGTTTAACACAGAGTGTGATGTCTGGGCATACAGCCAAGATAGCTAAAATTGCTGATTGGAGGAAAGGCACACACTCCCTTTCATCATAGGCAGAAACTCTCAGAGATGTTTTGTAACAGGGCCAGCTGCCTGCTAATCTATTGATAGCAACCTCCCCAGACAGAAATTTCAGGCTGCTTTTATCTGATGTGTCCGAGAATTTGTAAGCAGTTATCTGGCTGATAACAGAGGAACGGGTGAGGAGAGAGCTATGGGACTTAGCTCTTTGAAGAGAGATAACAAAACACTGCAGATATATGTGCCCAGCTCAAATTTCATGAATTGGGTTTACATCCACTTTAAAAGAAAGTTAAAGTGGTATTTAAACCCAAAACAAGCATTTATTATATAGCAGCTTACCAATTCTTAGATGTGATAGCTGCACTATTTTATTTTGGGATTTCTTTTGTGTCACCTAGTGATTTGATTAAGGAACTTTTATGTTACTATGAACATCCTAGCTGTTTGTACCCAGCTACTGGTTCTTCTACTCTTAAGCCCCGTACACACGATCGGTTTGACTGATGAAAACCGTCCGATGGATGGTTTTCATCAGACCAACCGATCGTGTATGGGACCCATCGGTCTTTTTTCCATCGGTTTTAAAAAATAGAACATGTTTTAAATTTTTCCGATGGATCAAAAACCCACGCATGCTCAGAATCAAGTCGACGCATGCTCAGAAGCATTAAACTTCATTTTTCTCGGCTCATCGGAGTGTTTTACGTCACCGCGTTTGGAACGGTCGGTTTTTTGACTGATGGTGTGTGGGCAAGACTGATGAAAAACAGTTTCATCGGATTTCCGATGGACAAATCCATCGGACAAAAATCCATAGGTTATCCGATCGTGTGTACAGGGCTTCAGGGATTCTAAGTGCGTTCTGGTACCATCCCCAGAACAGTATGTCTCTGACCCTCCTAAGACTAGAGTTGAAGCCCCTGTTAACATTTCGGATTCAATATCACAACCCTAACGGTTGAGAGAGGCCGTTTTTGGGTCACTGCAAACCTCTTGTAGTTGGCTCAGATATTCAACCCTGCATTTGGATAATTAGTCCACTGTTATAGGCCTTGCGTCTTTTAGACTCCTACAACAGAAAAGACATTTCCACTTTGCCTGCAGTTTGAGGATCTCTATGCAGACTGGATACAACCTTAAGGGTCTTGGGCCCAACCTGAGACTGCGCCAGAGCATTTTCCCTTTGACAAGGGATTTATTAATAGGTTATCTGTGTTCAATGTGGATACTTCGGTGAACCATATTAACAGATATACCACTAAAAGGGTCAAGGGTATACTTGTCTTTGGGGAACCTCTCTAATAGGAATCTGAATTTTCTCCATAGATCCCTGTTTAGGTTAACTGGGTTGGCCCTCCGTCCTGTGATGGTGGTATCTCTGATCTGTTAAACCATGTTGAAATGCATTAAACTCATTATGCCCTGTACACACGATAAGAATTTCCAATGAAAAAAGTCAGACAGAGTCCGTCTGAGTTTTTTCATCGGAAATTCTGACCGTGTGTGGGCCTCATCCGAGAAATTCCGATGAATTCCATCGGAATTTTAAAATAGAACATGTTCTATTTTTTTCCGATGAAATTCCGTCGGAATTCCAATGGGAGTTTGGTCGGAAAAAAGTCTGATCGTGTGTACGGGGCATTAGAGAGGATCCTTTCATCATTGGGTTAGGACTCTGCATTGCAGAGCAGTTCAAGCAGATATATGAAACCTTGTGCTATAGCTGTGATGGTTTATTACAAGCTCTGAACTTGTGTCCCACATGGACAGATGTCTGTACTAATGCATTGGACACTCTGGCTATTTACATTAGATGCTGATGAGAAGTCTAAGTAACACATGATTCATCTTCCCTTTGAGGGGATCTTTGGTATGGCTCTCGACACTGTCATTGGCAACGCCTCAAGTGGCCACAGTATGCTCCAACCAGAGTGCTGGAGATCTGCGGAAGGGTCAGAGGAGCCTCGTCCCTCTACCTCTGAATCAACTCCCAATCAGACCAGTAGCCTGAGATCTAATAATGCCTTTTGCAAGCCCTTTGGCAGGAGGGTGTGCCCCAATTCTACAATTGGGAGGGCTGATCGCCCACCAGGTTGGGTCTCTTTGCATCTGGCCTCCTTGGCTTTTAGGTGCTAATGTTACCCCCTTTAGCTCACATGCTACTTACTTAGGGCCTCCTACTATTGCTAATTCACAGCCTAGATGAAGTTTAACAAAATATCTTCCATGTTCCTGTCCTTATTCAGGTGACTGGTTTACTGCTCTAGCTTAGGTTGCTTCCCCTTGTTCCATGGCTGTGGATGCTCTGCTAAATTGGAGCAAGACAAATGACTTGTAATCCCATGGCCATGATCAGGTAGGCTGGCCCTGCAGGGTTTTTTTTTCTTGTCAGGTTCTAGTTACATTACTGGTTGTCCTTCTGGGTACTCGTACTAATGTTTTTTTTCTGGTATTTCTACACCAGTATAGGGTGCTTTTATTCACTCTCCTGTCTATTTTGGTGGTCAGTACTTATTGTACTATTTTTTACCCCTTTGCTTGTCTGTCTCTTAGACTTAGGGTTGTTCCTTTGTTTTGTTTTTCCTGATCCTAAAATCCTTGAACATTTCCTTGGGGTATTTTGTGAGATAGTTCTCTATCTTGTTTGCCCTATACTAAATTGCATGGCTATCCTAGACATCACTACTCTTTTTGGAACCTTTGCCTAGGCTCAGAAGTTTAAGCCTTTTACCTTTTTTTATCCTTAGGCCAGCTGTTGGTGGTTTCTTGACTCACAGCTCCTGCTGGTACTCTTTGAAGTAGTCAGTCCTCTTTTTAGTGAATTGCTTCCTGGTCTGAATATCAGTTTGATCCTTTGTGACTTTCTGTGTGATGTTAGCTGTTTCTTTGTCTTGTACAGAACGTCACCTCTGGTTCAGAATTGAGCTGTAGTCCATCTGGCTGTTGCAAATGGTTCCTAGTCCTATCTTAGATCTGTCAGAGGCTGTTGTCCACCCCCCAATTGGACTGTATTTGGATGCCCTAAATGTCTAAGAATTACTAAATTATTTTGTGGTATGTGGCTCAGTGGACAAAAAAAGAAAATATTTTTTTTTACCGTAACTTACCCTAAAATATTTTTCCGCTAGACATATGCCCCACACTTCTGTGTTTATTGTCCCTATATACTGCTTGGATCCCAAAACAAATTCATGATAGTTAGGGGTGGGGTTATATGAGGCTTGATTTCAATGGTTATTCTGTTTGCCAGTGTCCAAACCTTTAGGAGGTAGGTAGCATCACATGACTAAAATGTGTAAGAATTACTTATTTCCTGTGTTTCCCAATAGACTTAATGAAAAAAAAATTATAGTACGTAAAAAATCTTATTTTTTTGGACTTTCCTAAAGCAATTGACGCTATTCTGAACAGGTGGCTAACCAAGAAAAAAGTACTTCCTTAACTGTGATTGGTTCAGAGACGTTATGTGTAATTTTTTTGCCAACTGTAAGCAGTGTTCAGCAGTGTTTTAGCAGTGAAATTTAGCAGTGTTTAATCCCCCCACAAGAAAGGTATTCTTTACAGTAAGAGCTGATTAGAGGATTGAATAGCCTTTACTGCATTCCTAGACTAAACAAATTATTGTCTAGTTACAATTTATAATAAATACATAATCGAATGTTGATCCAGTGAGTTATTTAATAACGTAGGGCAGGGGTTCTTAAACGTTTTAATCTGAGGACCCGAATAAGAAAATATTACCTTATTGTTGTTCAAGAAGAGGATTATTACCGCAAATCTACTGATCCACCTGGACAAACTAGGCTACACAGTCAAGTGGCAACTCACCTCAAACACATCCACAGCCCAATTTGGGTCCCCAACCTAGTTTGAGAAACACTGGCCTAGTGAATGCAATCTGATTTCTTATCATTCAAAGACAGAACTACCTTTAGGAGCCTTTGTCTTCCTCAGAATCAACAAGAATAAAGGGTTCTGTAAATTCAAAGGCTTCTTTTCTTTTGTATGATGATTGGTCTTGATGGGCCATGTGTCTGTCTAAATACTTAGATTTGTGACTATTTTCATTTCTGCTAAACTCCTCAAATCTTTACATATATATCCATCAATACTGTTAAATCTTCTTTTGTATACAGATATTTGTGATTTTCTTTTAAAGTAAATTAAAGTATATCTAAATCCAAAATCCAAAATGTATTATATTGCTGATTACTAGCACAAGTGCGGTGGCTGCATTCATTTTTAATTTTTTTTCATGTTGCTTTATTTTTATTTGGTAATCCTGCAAATAATACATATCCTGTCCCTGGGTTGCTACATAACTCCTCTACTGTATTTATGGAGGGAGCCATGGTTCCCATCCTAGTCTGCTCTCCTGATATGGACTATAAATGTGTCGGTACCTCTTCATCTCTATTACATGGAGATAGCTAGGAAGGAAGATATTCTTTGATGCAGCTCACAGGAAGTAACAAGGACACTGTAGGGTTGACTTACTAAAGGCAAATAGACTGTGCACTTTGCAAAGTGCAGCTGCTCCAGAGCTTAGTAAATGAGGTAAAGCTTCACTTTAAAAAGAGTACCCAATCATGTGCAAGGAAAATATAGAAAACTGCATTTTTGCTTGCACATGAATGGATGATGAAAGTCAGCAGATCTTCTGCTCATTTACTAAGCTCTAGAGCAGTGGTTCTCAATCTGGGGGTCGGGACCCCCTCAGGGGTCAAATGATGATTTGCCAGGGGTCACCAAATCCTGGGCTGCTCCTGAAGCCCGCACCACTCTCCCAGATGATGTTGATCAAGAGCACCTAAGTTGGCTGATCAGAACTCCCCCCAGCATTGCCACTCATCCCATCCCCCCCCCCACCAAGGAGTAAGAGAAGGAATAAAAATCGAGAATACATGGAAGGGAGAGGAAAAGAGGGGAAGGAAGAAAGAAAAAGGGAGAGAAAGAATAAGAGAAAGAACAAGAAAGAAGGCTAGAGAGAGGGATGGGGGGGGAACAATAAATTAGGATAGAGAGAGATAAAAGGGAAAGAAAAGAGAACTAAGAGAAAGAGTGGTACATCCTAAAATGTACCATAAGGAGTTATAATACTGTACGAGTGGAAGGGACTCAGGGAGCGCTAAATATCCGTGGGTTAGGGGCGCAAATTACTTGTCTTGCCTTGGGTGCTGACAACCCACGCTACAAAAATAATTTTACTGTTAGGGGTCCCCACAACTTGGGAAATTTTATCAAGGGGTCACGGCACTAGAAGATTGAGAACCACTGCTCTAGAGCAACTTCATTTGCAGAGTGCACAGTCTATTTGCCGTTAGTAAATCAACCTATGTGTTTCTGGCAAGAGCAACACATATTTTCTGTATTTGCCGTAAATGTTCTAGCCACCATTTTTGGTCTTGGGTTTAGTTATCCTTTGAGGATTGTTTCATTGGATTGTCATATTTGAGAAATATATGGAGAACACGCCCATAAGACTTGAATACAACCTCAAGTCCAAGGTAGTTTTACTTCCCCCAAATATCATAATCATAGGCTGTGAGCCCATATTTTTTAAAGTGTGAAGTTAGGTGAAGTCAAACTACCTTCACATGTAAAGAAGAAGCAGTATATTTTTTCAAATGTCCCCAAATTTTGGATGTTTTCATTGAATACAGTTTCACTTAGACTGTAGTAAATTGATAAAGAGGTCCTTTGGAACCCTTAAACTTTTACTTGTGTGTGCCTGGATCCTTTCCTGGAACCTACACCCCTACTTTCAGGAGAGTGGTTTCTCTTCCCTCTCATTAAAGACTTGAGAATACATTACTTCCCTTTGGGTTAATTGAGTATGTGTGGCAGTGTTAATTTGTCTCAAACCTCACCCCAATTTTTTAGACTGATCTTAGTAATTTAAATAGGTAATCTTCATCCAATGACTGGAATTCACAAAGCAAATAGATGGAAAGCCTGCACTCCAGTGTGGGACTTGAGCAGCCCATAGATGATACCGTTTTTTTTTTTCATTCAACCAACTGACCCAATTCCCTCATCCACACAATTTGAAGTGGATGGGGAAAACCTCCCCGCTGAGTTATTGCATTCTGACAGCGGGGAGACATCCCCGCAATCAGGATACACTGATCAACGTTGCAGGCTATAGCCTGCAGCGCTGATCTAGCTGAGAAAATCTGACAGGGTGGTTGTACAGAAGTCGATCAGTAGATCGACTTCTGTAGAACCCCAGGGTTCATACATGGATCAATATTCAGCTGATGCCTTCTGAACTGGCCATATTTTGACCCATGTATGGCCTGCTTGAGGGCCTAGTTTACTTTGGAGTTCACTAATAGGGACTCGAAAGGAGCAGAGTTGGTATCACAAATATTAAATGTAACATAAAATTTTACAAAAATCAAAAGTTAAATGACAAAAAAAAAATTTTTTGGATCATTCTTATTCTAGTTTATATTTAGAATTTTAGACAATAATAATAAAAAAAAACATCTTCTGAAGTCCAAAGTTCTCCTGCTACCATAATAGCATTGTTTCCGTATAGGTTCTATAATTTAATGCAAAATATTATCTCTGCTTATTCTCTACTTCTTTATTGTTTATTTCAGGGATCGTTTTCCACTACAGAGCAATCTCCACAAGATACACTTTGGATTTTGAAAATGCCAAAAAAGCATGTATACAGAACAATGCTGTCATTGCTACCCCTGAACAACTCCAGTCAGCCTATGATGATGGTTATCACCAATGTGATGCTGGTTGGCTTTCTGATCAGACAGTGAGGTAAGAAGCAGCTTCACCTTTTTTTATATAATTATGATAATTTTGGCTTTTGGACATCTAAGAATCTGATGCAATTTCGGTCAATAAGTGCACGAGAAAATACCTTCGACAAAAATCTTAGTAAAGGTAAAATTTTTCTGCTTTCGACAGGTAATCTTGTTCACAACTTGAGTCATTGGGGTTGACTAACTAAAAAATGTTAACTTTACAAGGGAAGTTGCACTTTGCAAGGGAATCTTCCACAGAGTTTAATGAATGTGGTGAAGCTCTTCTGATATCCAGAAGACATTTCCTTCCAGGCTTACCTGCCCTCTATCTATCCATTATCATGAATGTGCTTACACTGTGGAGGCTGTCAATTTTTTTTATAGTTAGGACAGCAGATAATACTGGGGTGCTGTGAAGTGGCTCTGTAGCTTACTGCACTTGGAAATGTGTGCAAACTAAACCCCTGCTTTTAACGCAAACCACTAGACAGGATAATTCATTTTTTACACGCTGGTTGGTGAGTTGAGCTGGAATTTTTCTTTGGTTTTGTGTGACATCCATCACCTAACCACGTGCAATCAAAAATACTGATTATTTTATTTTATTTTCCTTGCATGTTATTGTTATTTTTTTAACCAGGTAAACTTTCACCACTTTCTGTATGCTCTGAAGGAAAATGACCTTGCAATGTGCAACTTCCCTTGCAAAGTGAAGGCTTATTCCCCTTTATTAACTCAACCGAATTGTGTAAGGTCAACCACAGATGGGTGGACATCTCACATCGGGCACAGACAATGAGCCATCTGCCCAACCTCTCCACACAGATGGGACTCCAATCTTTTCCACAATCTAGCTAATGCTGCTTAGAGCCTCTCCATGTTGCTTCCTCATTTTATTTCTTACACATCACTATCATTCTCATGTCTCAGAAAAACAGTGCTGCTCAGTCCTTTACCACTACTAGCTGGTTATAAGGCATTTTGATTTTTATTCTTAGTCATCTTGAATATATCAGCAATAAATTGCAGTAGTGCTGCAAAAGCCTTAACCCTCGTCTATTTACAAATTTTTAATACCCACTAAACATCATCTGCAGTGTATCACCAGTTCCTATTTCCCTACCACAGCTGTTACTATTTGGTGTAACCCTGTTTTGACATAGAGTAATTGGGAGGTATTTGCTAATTTGTAAGTAGGGATTAGTTCCCCTTTTAGAGAGACCTTTCCCCTGGGTGGATTCTGTAGGTTTGGCTTGTTTAGTCCCTAGGGCCAGAAGATTAGAGGTCAATGGGAAAAGGTCGACTGTAGAAACTATCACATTGAGTTGCAGTTCCAGGAAGAAGCCCTTGAGGTAGGCCTAATATAGGCCCTATTAGAGAACCCATCAAAAAGATACTTACAGTGAGGACTAGAAGTGTGGGTTGGAATACTTATGTTAAAGTAGAAGTTGAAATGTGCCATTTACACTCTGTTACCGGAACAGTAAGACATCATAAAAGTTAAATGTGTAGACATTTCTTTATTTATGGAGGTGGGCCTCAGGCAGGGAGTATGTGAGTGACTAAGGTGGTGTAGTTCCTTAATGTTACAGGTGTGTGGTACCCTATCTTGTGCCTGTTACAGGAGGATGATGGGAGGTGCCCTTGGCCAGCATGTTTGTTGCTGGTGGCGAATCGGGGCCCTACTTACAAATCAACTCCTCTTGCACATACGTTTTTAGTGTCTCAACAATGGCCACTGCCAAACACCAATGCAGTACGTTATACATAGGGCCTGTTAGTGGATTCAGGTCAAATTAGGAAATCAAATGTAATTTAAATTTATAGGGACAAATTTAGGACATTAGGGATAGCTTCCGGCGTCCCTTGTGTGTACATCAATGTCATTTGACATATATTAAATCAAAGTAACACAAAAAATATTATCTTTATCAAATCCATGCACATGTTCTCAACATTTTCACCTATTTTCTGTTATCTAAATGAAAAATATGATTTTTTTTTATTTCCCCAAACTCAAAATCAGGATCATATATATATATATATATATATATATATATATATATATATATATATATATATTTTTTTTTTCTTATTTTTTTATTTCTTTCCTCGTGTACCAAAAATATGATGAGTCAATATACTCTTGTATTTGAGCAGGTATTTTAGAAAATAACATGAGGCACTAGAAAGTTGTTGCTCATAGAGGGAAACAGAAGCTGATCAAGGATGAAGATTGGAAGAGACTGTATTCAGTATAATATCTCACTTTATTCCTCACTACAGGTATCCAATTCATAATCCACGTGAACCCTGCTATGGTGACAAAGAAATGTTCCCCGGAGTTAGAACTTACGGTGTTCGAGAAACTGATGAAACCTATGATGTATATTGCTATGCTGAAGATATGGAAGGTGTGTCTAACTATCTATCTATCTATCTATCTATCTATCTATCTATCTATCTATCTATCTTTATCTATTGATCTATCAATCTATCAATATGTCTATATATTTATCTATCTATCAATCTATCTATCCTACTATCCATTAATCAATAATTATCTATCTATCAATCTATCAATCTTATGCCTTGTACAGTACACACGATAGGAATTTCCAATGAAAAAAGTCAGACGGAGTCCGACCGAGTTTTTTCATCGGAAATTCCGACCGTGTGTGGGCCCCATCTGAGAAATTCCGATGAATTCCATTGGAATTTAAATATAGAACCTGTTCTATTTTTTTCCGATGGGAGTTTGGTCCGAAAAAGGTCCGATCGTGTGTACGCGGCATAACTGTTTATCTATCTATTCCACTGTTATCTATGGATCTATTTATAAATTGTATTATTTATTCATCTGCATGTTCATCAATACATAACCATTGTCGTTAGATGGCAGCAATTAATTTAGTTATTACCTAACTTTAGTATATCTATCTATCTATCTATCAATCAGTCCATACACTCATCTATCTATTGCCTATCAATGTATTCCTCTTTATTCATATATCTATCTATCTATCTATCTATCTATCTATCTATCTATCTATCTATCTTTATATCTATCTTTATATCTATCTATCTATCTATCTATCTATCTATATATATATATATATATATATATATATATATATATATATTTATATAGATAGATATATATAAATTAATCCATCTAATTATTTATCTATCTATGTGTTCATCTATACATGACCATAGAAGATGGATGGCAGCAAATCATTTAGTTATTACCTAAATTTGGCCTATCTATATTTCTATCTATCTATCTATACATGTCCCCTGGGGCAGGACCCGGGTCCCCAAACACTTTTCATGACAATAACTTGCATATTAACCTTTAAAATGAGCACTTTTGATTTTTCATGTTCGTGTCCCATAGACTTTAACGGTGTTCGAAATACGTTTTTGCCTGCTCGCATGTTCTGCTGCGAACCGAACCGGGGGGGGGGGGGTGTTCGGCTCATCCCTATAGGTTATTACCTAACTTCAGTCTATCTATATATCTATCTATCTATCTCTATCCATCAGTCCATACAATAATCCATCTATCCATCTATTGCCTTTGTATGTATTCCCCTGTTATCTATATATGGATTAATCCATCTAATTACGTATCTATGTGTTTATCTATACATGACCATAGTCGTTGGATGTCAGCAAATAATTTAGTTATTACCTAAATTTGGCCTATCTATCTAGCTAGCTATCTAATCTACTGCCTGTTTTCAATACAAATAACTATTGTGTTTTTTCCACAGGTGAAGTGTTTTATGCAACATCTCCTGGAAAGTTCACCTTCCAAGAGGCAGAGAAGCAATGCCAGAACCTCGGAGCTAGACTGGCTACTACAGGAGAGCTTTATCTGGCTTGGCAGACTGGCATGGATGTGTGCAGTGCTGGTTGGCTGGCAGATCGCAGTGTTAGATATCCGATATCCTATAAACGTCCCAACTGTGGTGGAAACTTAGTTGGAGTCAGAACAGTCTATCTCCACCCTAACCAGACTGGATATCCAGATCCTCTGTCTCGTTATGATGCTATTTGCTATAAAGGTTTGTTTTTCCATTTCATTTTGTTAACCATTTTTAGAGGGAATCACATTATAAGGATATGCAGTGCCAGATTAACACCTCAAGGGGGATTTCTACTGAAGTAGATCTCTGACTCATATTTCCAGTGTTCATAATATAAGAAGTAATGGGTTTATCCTACTGTCTCAGATCTTGGACAGAGTTTAGATTTGGCCAAATCTTATGTCCCTGTTGGGAAAAAGAATTAGTCTGCTTTTCCTTTTGTACATCCACATTGGTCGACAATAGAACTATTGACAGATGTGTTCCTCAGATAGCCATATGTGCATGTAGTAGTGGGAAAATGTCTAGAATGAGATCACCTTTAACAGAAGCTCCTTTCTCTGGAAGACCTATCTTACAGCCTGCCAAACACATCCACTCAGCATGAGCACATTAGTTAAATAAAATTACACAATTTAGCTCAGTCATGCATAGACTTAAGTCTAAGTGTCCTTACGTGTTCTTTAAACTGCTTTGCTCCTGGAATAGATGATGCTGAAAACATTACTATTCAAACTGTGACACAGCCTGGATTGGAGCTCATCTTCCAGCGAAATGTTACTGAAGAGGAAGCCCGTGGCAGTATTGCTACCTTGGAAGGTCTGGACTTTACCCTCACACCCTCTGAAGACAGCTTTACAGCTACACCAGTCTTTCCAGGAACGCCTCTAAGTCCAGACCTGGTGCCAACAGAAGCCCCGTTGGAAAACATCACAGATGATGGTCTTCAGCTATGGCTGGAAAATGTCACAGCTGTTCCATCTGTTGAAGCTACTGGCACAGTTGAGAGTGAAGTAGTGCCAGTTACTGTTGCCATTGATGCTGCCCAGCAAGAAAAACCCATCTCTGAGGCTGGTAAGTGCTAAGCTTATTCAGCCTAACAGCGGTCAGCAGATTCATGCCCTTTGGGCTGGTCTCATTATATACAGTTAAATATATTAAAAGCAGAACCATTATGTAAAAAAGAATTTATCTATCACTTAAACCAGGGGTTTCCAAATTATGGCCCTCCAGTTGTTCAGGAACTACAATTTCCATAATGCCTAGTCTTGTCTGTGAATGACAGGAGTTACAATGCCTCATGGGACGTGAAGTTCCGCAACAGCTGGAGGGCCGTAGTTTGGAGATCCCTTAAACTGTAACCTGAGCAAAAGTGTGTTGCAACCTGTAAAGTGGAACTCAACTGCATCTGAGCACCACAAACTGAAAACGCTACTTAAAGTGGAACTTTAGTCAGAAAATGAAGTCCTGCTAGATCCGGCTGGCCCCTTTTGCAGGTATAGCTATGTAAAACATTACAAATAAGTGTCTATACTGTTTATAATCCAGCATTACACTGTCTCACCCCACACTGCACATGCTCAGTTGCTCTCTATTTTTCAGCACTGTGCCTAAAGTGCAGAGGCTGCACTGTTGACATCTTAAAGGGGTTGTAAAGGTTTGTTTTTTATTTTCTAAATAGGTTCCTTTAAGCTAGTGCATTGTTGGTTCACTTACCTTTTCCTTAGATTTCCCTTCTAATTTTTTTTTTCTTTGTTTTCTTTGTCTGAATTTCTCACTTCCTGTTCCTCCTCAGTAAGCTGTTCAGTAAGCTGTTCTGGCTGACTAAACACCGCTCAGATGATGGTGTGAAGTTTAGTGAGGAGAAACAGGAAGTGAGAAATTCAGACAAAGAAAACAAACATTTAGAAGGTAAATCAAAGGAAAAGGTAAGTGAACCAACAATGCACTAGCTTAAAGGAACCTATTTAGAAAATAAAAAACGAACCTTTACAACCCCTTTAAAGGTTTTCTGCTGCTCAGAGGCTCTGGGCTTCAGCAAAATGGCAGCCTCCATCAAGAAGAAACAGAAACAATGCTGGAGGCAATTTACAGCATAATTATTAATGTGGAATGTATGTTCCTTGCTAAAGAACTTTTTTTTTCTTTATCAAGTTGTTACGGGTAAAGTTCCACTTAAAGCGTTTGTTACCCCAACACTTCATATTCCTGATATGTGTTTGCTGTACCATGTACTTGTATGAGAAAGACTGCTGTTCTCTTTGTATTGATTCCTTTATGTGAAATCCCTGGTGTTCCTGCTAGTCCCTTTGCTTTCCTATTAAAAACTGACCACATTAAGCAGGAGAGCACACTGTGGTCAGTTCTCTAGCTATGCTGGGAACTCAGTGTGCTCTCCTCCAATGATCAGACTTATCCGGACACACTACACTGCACAGCCATTCACTGGGAAGATCAGTGTGCCGCTGCTTCTCCTACCCCCAGCTCTTATGCAGCTGAGAACAGAGGGATTGTGATCACTTATAAAAAAAAGGGAAAAAAGGTATTTATAATGTTTTTTTTTACATCTATACACAAAAAAATTGCATTTCTACTTTAAACTGAATGGGTTGTTTTACAAGGTGATTGTTTACAATCACTTTAAATTCATCTTTAATATTAAACACAAACTCATCCATCCATCTAGGTCTCCATGCTTTATTTTATTGAGAAATCACTTTGAAAAACACCCCTTAGCATTTCTAGCCAGAGCCACCTTGAGTAAGAGCAAATGATTCATGTAGCATTTAATTCATGGAATCCTTCTGCCTTTACCTCAGGCATGCAGGCAGGTAGGTGTGCTAAGAAAACCCCTCCTCCCAGCCTCCAGATGAAAAAATTTACAATGTATGTAAAAAAAAACAGTAAAGAACTAAAGAAAAGTAAAAACAAAATCTGTGTAATGTCTGTCATATTGAAAAATTAACTCCTGTAACTCCTCCAAAAACATGCATATATAATACAATCCATGCCAGATGCACAATAAATCAGACACTCAATCTGTATCTGTCCTACAAAGTGGGCAGATGACACCAGCTTGGTTCAGTCCATGAATGGCACCACTCAGCAATTCCCACATTAAAGCCCTGTACACACGATTGGATTTCCTATGGATTCTAATCCGATGGATTTTTCCATCAGAAATCCGATGAAGCTGACTTCCATCAGTCTTGCCTACACACCATCAGTCAAAAATCCGACTGTTCCAAACGCTGTGACGTAAAACACTCCGACAAGCCGAGAAAAATTAAGTTCAATGCTTCTGAGCATGCGTCGACTTGATTCTGAGCATGCGTGGGTTTTTTGTCCGATGGAGTTCCACACAGACGATCGGAATTTGCTATCGTTTTTTTTTTTTCCCATCGGATAAATTTAAAACATGTTCTATTTTTTCTCACCGATGGAAAAAAGACCAAAGGGGCCCATACACGATCGGTTTGTCCGATGAGAAAAGTCCATCGGACTGTTTTCATTGGTAAAACCGATCGTGTGTACACAGCATAAGAGTACACTTATCTGCTCATGATAGAGAAGTACGCACAATCTAATAGGTAGTTGGAAGATGATATGATAAAGAAACACTGTCTGACCGGTTTTGAAGGTATTCCGGCTGCATCAGAGGCTTGGCACCAATTATTAATTATGTGTGCGTTTTTTGTGATTTATATTTTCTAACAAATAAACTTATACTGTATATTTTTTGATAATATATATATGGTGCTCAAGGATGGCCAATGGATGTATGATACATTATACATATTGTATTTTTTGTCACATTGACATACAGTGAGGGAAAAAAGTATTTGAGCCCCTGCTGATTTTGTACGTTTGCCTGCTGACAAATAAATGATCAGTCTATAATTGTAATGGTAGGTTTATTTTAACATTGAGAGACAGAACAACAAAAATCCAGAAAATCACATTTAAAAAAGTTATAAATTGATTTGCATTTTAATGAGTGAAATACATTTTTTGATCCCCTATCGGTCAGCAAGATTTCTGACTCCCAGGTGTCTTATATACAGGTAACGAGCTGAGATTAAGAGCACTCTCTTAAAGGGAGTGCTCCTAATCTCAGCTTGTCACCTGTATAAAAGACATCTGTCCACAGAAGCAATCAATCAGATTCCAATCTCTCCACAATGGCCAAGACCAAAGAGCTGTCCAAGGATGTCGGGGACAAGATTGTAGACCTACATAAGGCTGGAATGAGCTACAAGACCATCGGCAAGCAGCTTGGTGAGAGGGTGACAACAGTTGGTGGCATTATTCGCAAATAGAAGAAACACAAAATAACTCTCAATCTCCCTCGGTCTGGGGATCCATGCAAGATGAGAACCACCATGAGGAATCAGCCCAGAACTACACGGGAGAATCTTGTCAATGATCTCAAGGCAGCTGGGACCACAGTCACCAAGAAAACAATTGGTAACACACTACACCGTGAGGGACTGAAATCCTGCAGCGCCCACAAGGTCCCCCTGCTTAAGAAAGCACATGTACAGGCCCGTCTGAAGCTTGATAATGAACATCTGAATGATTCGGAGGAGAACTGGCTGAAAGTGTTGAGGTCAGATGAGACCAAACTCAAGCTCTTTGGCATCAATTCAACTCGCCGTGTTTGGAGGAGGAGGAATGCTGCCTATGACCACAACACTTATGCCTATGCCTAGGAACACCATCCTCACCGTCAAACATGGAGGTGGAAACATTATGCTTTGGGGGTGTTTTTCTGCTAAGGGGACAGGACAACTTCACTGCATCAAAGGGACGATGAACAGGGCCATGTACCGTCAAATCTTGGGTGAGAACCTCCTTCCCTCAACCAGGGCATTGAAAATGACTAGTGGATGGGTATCTCAGCATGACAATAACCCAAAACATACAACTAGGACTGGCTCAAGAAGAAGCACATTAAGGTCCTGGAGTGTCCTAGCCAGTCTCCAGACCTTAAAGCGGAGGTTCTGCGGCAAATAATTTTTTTTTTCTTCCTGGTATTGAATAGATTTTCGCATTATAAATAATCACTCACTCGTTTGAGGTTATGAATTATCCCATGTCCGTTTTCGGGCAAAATAAGAACTTTAAAAATGCGAGCACAGCAGTTCCCATTTTGCTTGTGGGCATGTTGAAGCCCACAAGCAATGATTTCCTGTATGCTGATTGTTGCCATCACAACGGGCGGCGTCATTGAATGTTCACGCCCCGTTGTGATGGAAATCCTAGTACGGCGTACCGCAATGACTCCTGGGAAGCGTGACACCAAGCTCCCAAGAGTCATCGCGGCACCGGGTAATACAGTAGCCACGCCTACTCCCGCGGGAGTCAAGTCCAGGAAGTCAATCTGCAAACGGCAAGAATAAGGTATTTACAGAGGGAAAAAAAAAAAACATTTGTCAAGTGAACATGTCGGCAGTGTGCTGAAGGGGATAAAATAAAGATGTTAATCTGGGTGGAACTCCGCTTTAATCCCATAGAAAATATGTGCAAGGAGCTAAAGGTTCGATTTACCAAACGTCAGCCTTGAAATCTTAAAGGCTCATTTTTTTTTTCTAAATAGGTTCCTTTAAGCTAGTGCATTGTTGGTTCACTTACCTTTTCCTTCGATTTCCCTTCTAAATATTTTTTTTCTTTGTTTTCTTTGTCTGAATTTCTCACTTCCTGTTCCTCCTCAGTAAGCTGTTCAGTAAGCTGTTCTGGCTGACTCTACACCACTTGGATGATGGTGTGAAGTTTAGTGAGGAGAAACAGGAAGTGAGAAATTCAGACAAAGGAAAAAAACATTTAGAAGGTAAATCAAAGGAAAAGGTAAGTGAACCAACAATGCACTAGCTTAAAGGAACCTATTTAGAAAATAAAAAACTAACCTTTACAACCCCTTTAATGACTTGGAGAGGATCTGCAAAGAAGAGAGGTACAAAATCCCTCCTGAGATATTTGCAATCCTGGTGGCCAACCACAAGAAACGTCTGACCTCTGTGATTTGCCAACAAGGGTTTTGCTACCAAGTACTAAGTCATGTTTTGCAAAGGGGTCAAATACTTATTTCACTCATTAAAATGCAAATCAACGTAAAACTTTTTTGAAATGCGTTTTTCTGGATTTCTTTGTTGATATTCTGTCTCTCACTGTTAAAATAAACCTACCATTAAAATTATAGACTGATCATTTCTTTGTCAGTGGGCAACACAAAATCAGCAGCGGCTCAAATACTTTTTCCCCCCTCACTCTATCTATCTATCTATCTATCTATCTATCTATCTATCTATCTATCTATCTATCTATCTATCTATCTATCTATCTATCTATCTATCTATCTATCTATCTATCTACTGTATGTATCTATCTATCTATCTATCTATCTATCTATCTATCTATCTATCTATCTATCTCTTGTTTATTTATCATTTATGACAAAAAAATAAAGCTATATTTAGTAGGGCTGTTACTGATTACAATTTTCGTGTTCGATTAATCGTTTTTTGTTTTTTTTAATCGATTAATCGACTAATTTTGATTAATTATAACACACATACAGATCCAACTACTTTTAGCTGATCTCCTTGCAGGCGGATTCCCAGTGCAGCTACCAACCACTGGAAAAATAGATAGCAGGATACAAAAAACACACAAAGGCAGCGCTCGATGGGAATAGCAGTAAAACTTTTATAGTCTTCAAGTAGGTAACAAAATAAATATTGCACTGGAGATATAATCGATGTAGCTACATAAACTGTAAAAATGGTGTGAGTAATACCAAACGGTAGCAAAAGCAGTCATAAAAACATGTAGCTAAGTATGATGCTGTTATAAAAATGTGTACAACGATACCACTGCTGAATCCAGATGAGAAGGGGTTAACATGAGACCGTCGGCATGTAGATGTCCCGTGAAGGGAACTATCACAACTCCCAGTGGATGGCTGTAGAATCCCAGGTTGATAGAGGGAAGTGATAGAGGGAAGTGTAACAGCCCTTGCGTGTGGCAGCAGATAGTAAGGTCCCGCCGGCATGCAGATATAAAGGCACAGCAAAGGAGCCCTTCAGATGGACACGGCAAGCCCCGCCGGTGTCCGTGACGTCACCGGATCTCCGACAGAACTCCCTGAAGACCCGGAAGCTGGCGGAGAGGTGAGTACCGATCAAAAGAATTTTGATTGATCAAAAAAATTTATCGATTAATCGAGGAATTAATAGTTAATTTACACAGCCCTAATATTTAGCTATTAGCTCTCATTAAAATGAATTAATAAATAAAAGGCTCTGTTTAGTTCAAGTAAAACAAGAATGACCTTTTAGTTGTTTGTGAATAAAGCCCTGGTTAATAATCAGTCCCTTACTGTCATGTCAAGGTGTTGTGTTCCATTACCGAGCTGGTTCCAGTCGATACTCCCTGAACTTCAACCAAGCGAAGCAGGCGTGCCTGAACAACCATGCTGCCATCACAACCCCTGCTCAGCTGCAGGCCGCCTATGAAGCTGGTTTCGATCAGTGTGATGCTGGATGGATATCAGACCAAACTGTCAGGTACCCATGTCTAGAACTTAATTGATTGATTGATTGATATGTAAATTTATACCGCACCAAATACTGTCTTGGAGGACTGCAATCAGCCTTAGGAAAAGAGAAAAAAACTACTTGAGAAGAAGGGAGGAGAGAAAAAAAAGAAGGAAAGGCTCACGAGAGGAGTAGAAAAACAAAGTTGACGTTAATTATTACTGATTTTAATGTCTCTACATCCGTAGTTAGGAAAAAGCATTTTTAAAAAGGTGGGTTTTTAAAGAGCTTGGGGCATTGGGAGCCGGAGATGGTCGGGCAGTGGGATTGGGACTGCCACAGAGTGTTGAGCTCTGTACAATATATACCGATTATTGTCAACCTGTTTGGCATATCTAAATACCAAGACAAATGACTATTCAAAATTGGAATCTATTTTAGAACGTGTAGCATATTTTTTTTAGATATTATTTAGCCATAAAACAATTTCACTTTAATTTTGAAATCTACCTCAATCATAATACAACATTCTGATAAGTATAAGTGGATTCTTATAAACTCTTGTCCCAAATGTGATCTGGTGACCAGTTTATTTTATATCCACTAGGTGAAGTTTGTATAAATGTGTGAGTCTTTATATGAAAGGGAGTTTCATGGTTACACCTTGTCATACCACCATTGCTATAACACTTTTATGATACTGACCAAACTTTTAAATGTGCTGAGAAAGGTGGTGGCACATTGACATGTAAAATGTGGGATAACACTTTCAGATATATCTGGGTTTCAAAGTAAAGCCCCATTCACACCTGTGCATTTTGAAGGTTAAAGCGCCAAAACATTCGAAGTCCCATGGTTTTCAATTGTGCTGTTCACACCTGAGCGTTCCTTGAAGTTTGTAGCTCCAAAGAGTACATGAGCTTCTTTTGAGCTACAAGCTTGAAGCTTTGGGAGTTTTTACCCCAATAGACTTGGGAAATGGGAACGGAAAAGCTTCACAAAGTGTGCGAAAACACATCTATTGTGGGGGGTCTTTCTGTAGTAACTAGCTTTCCATTAGCTAATATTAATTCAGTTAAGAAAGTCTGAAGCAAAAATGCCTGCAAAAACACTTAACCACTTCAATACCAGGCACTTACACCCCCTTCCTGCCCAAGCCAATTTTCAGCTTTTTGCGCTGTTGCACTTTGAATGACAATTGCGCGGTCATGCTACACTGTACCCAAACTAAATTTTTATCATTTTGTTCCCACAAATAGAGCTTTCTTTTGGTGGTATTTGATCACCTCTGCGGTTTTTATTTTTTGCTATACAAATAACATTTTGAAAAAAAAAAACTTTTTCTTTTTTTTCTGTTATAAAATTTTGTAAATAAGTACGTTTTCTCCTTCACTGATGGGCACTGATAAGGCAGCACTGACGGGCACTGATAAGGTGTCACCGATGAGGCGGGGCCAATGAGGTGGCACTTATGGGCACTGATGATGGGCACTGACGATTGTCACTGATATGCGGCACTGATGGGCACTGGTAGGCGGCACTGATGGGTGGCACTGGTATGCAGCACTGATGGGCACTCATGGGTGGCACTGGTGGGCACTGATTGGCACTGATAGGCGACACTGATGGGCACTAAAAGGCTGCGATGATGGGTACTTATGGGTGGCACTGATAGTCGGCACTGCTGGGCACTGATGGGCACTGATAGGCAGCACTGCTGGGTGCTGATGGGCATTGATACATGGCACTGATGGGCACTGATGGGCACTGACACTGATATGTGGCACCGATGCATATCCCTGGTGGCACTGGTAGGGATTTTGGGTGGGCACTGGTTGGCAGCTGCCTGGGCATTGATTGGCAGCTGCCTTGGCACAGATTGGCATTCCCTGGTGGTCTAAGGGCCATACCTGGTGGTCCAGTGTGGATGCCCATCCCTGGTGGTCCTGGGCGGCATACTGGTGGTCCTGGGCAGGGATCCGAGGGAGGGATGCACTGGTAAACTGTCAGCACAGACCCCCTTGTCAGGAGAGCAGCCGATCGGCTCTCCTCTACTCGCGTCTGTCAGACGCGAGTGAGGAAAAGCCGATCAACGGCTCTTCCTGTTTACATTGTGATCAGCCGTGATTGGACACAGCTAATCACGTGGTAAAGAGCCTCTTTACCGAGATCAGTGTAGCGGTGTTTCAGACTGACACACCGCACCACCGATCGCCGCATTGCGCGCCCCCAGGAGCACGCAGCGGCTGTTATCCTGCTGGATGTCATATGACGTCCAGTCAGGATAACAGAACCACTTCCTGGACTTCAATCTGCTATTGACCAGTGGTTAAAAATGCCTGTACAAACCCCTAAAAATAAGCACCATCCACAATAGGTTGCTAGGGGAGTTAGGTCAATTTGTTTTTTTTGGCTCCTTTGTAATCATTGGAGCAGTGTGTGATTGCTTTGGGCTGTTCTGGGTTATACTGGCTGTAGGTTTCATTGCTTCCCCCTGCCTTCTAGAGGATTCTAGAATGTAGCGGGCTGGATGAAGAAAATCTTAATATAGTAATATATTATAAAAATAACTCTGTTTTACATATTCAGTCTTTTTGCTTACCCGGAAAAGTTGCAATCTTAATACAAGTTTATTATACTGTAACTATTCATTTAATTGTCAACAGTAATTTCAGGCTAATGGCTAAGATCAGCTCACTCAATACTGAGAATTATCTTTTTTACTTGATGTGACTTGTAAAGACTGTAAAACCTATAAAATGTTATGTTTAGTTCTAAACACTAGAGGTTCAAAGTGGATTGATGCTCATTGAACACAAAAGGCAAATCTTTATGGTTCTATAGTTAAACATGCCGCTTTTCTGAATTCTATTTATCGTTGATATTGTATAATGATTTTATGTATCCAGATACCCAATTGTCCAGCCTCGAGAGAATTGCAATGGAGACAAGAATGGTTTTCCTGGTGTCAGAAATTATGGAGTGGTGAATCCAGATGAGCAATATGATGTTTACTGTTATATTGATAAACTACGAGGTACGGGACCAGAAATAATAAGTGCAAATTTATGTAATTACCTATAAAAATGTAAATACATGTTGAGGCATGTAAATGACTGACCAAGACCTAAAGTCCATTTAAAGCCTTTAGTTATTTTTTTCTTCTTATGCCTTGGACACACTATCGGATTTCCGATGGAATAAAATCCGATGGACTTGTTTGATCGGAAATTCCTATCGTGTGTGGGCCCCATCGGACTTTTTTCCATTGGAGTAAAAAAATAGAACATGTTTTACATTTTTCCGATGGAGAAAAATCCACACATGCTCAGAATCAAGTCAACGCATGCTCGGAAGCATTAAACTTAAATTTTCTCTGCTCGTCGTAGTGTTTTACGTCACCGCGTTTTGGACGGTTGGAATTTAGTCTGACAGTGTGTATGCAAGACTGATGGAAGTCAGCTTCATCGGAATTCCGACGGAAAATTCCATCGGATTTTATTCCATCGGAAATCCGATCGTGTGTACAAGGCATAAGAGTGCTAAACAGGAATTTTCAGTGCAAGCTGCAATGTTAAATATCTTTTTTTACCCCCTTCCCACCCACCCTGGCACCCCTTTAAATAGTTTGGAACGCCCAAGATGGGGCAGTAAGGATTGACGAACACAGAAGCTGGTTCCACTAGCTAACAATCTTTACCTTGGACCAAGAGCTTTCACTAACAGCTTGGCCTTTGTGCTGAGAGCGTGTAGTCAGCATCGGCCTGTGTTTGCAAATCACTTAGATGGGAGATTTGAGATATACATTTTAGTGAAATTTCCAACAGTGGATTAATACCACCAAAATACTGGTGTAGGAACAGTGGTTTCAACAGTTATAGTTACATCTTGGTTCCAGCTCCATAGGACCTGGTTCTTCTCTGTTCCTAAGCTTCTACACTACATCTATCTATCTTTCTATCTATCTATCTATCTATCTATCTATCTATCTATCTATCTATCTATCTATCTATCTGTAGCACACGGGTGCTCTTTTACCTGCCGTTGGCTCACTTGCAGGAAAGACACACCATGCTACTTGCCCGTACCCTCTTGTGTGAAGAGGTTGAGCGGTGACACAAACTAGGGTCCTGCAGCAAGGTTCTCCCTTTAGTTGGTTTCCGTCTCTTAGAATGTAAGGACAAGTCTTTATATCCCCAAGTAACTCCAAGGTCCACACCAGTAGTAAACTCCAACGTAGAGTTTATTTTTTTATATGCAAAGTCAATGGATAGAAAAGTGTAGATAGAAGACAGGACAGCAAGAGTTTGTATATGAGTCCGGGCACAAGACAAATTATGAATTCACTACTCGTTCCTCAAGTAGGCTTAGCTCACCCAGATAGTTCCCTATGAAAGCGGATCCTAGCAGCCGAAGTGATGCTCAGACGTTTCTTTAGTTTTCCCCTTTTAGATGCGACTAGGAGATTCTCTGCCACAGAACCGTTAATCCCAATCCTCTAGTGTTGGATGGATCTAATCCCTCCAGAGAGTTACCAGGCCCTTCTTTCTCCGTGAACCTTTCACCAGTCCTTCAGAAGGGTCCTCCCCCAGCCTCCTCAACTCACAACGGGTCCTCATAACAGAGGCACCCTGGGATTTCTCCTTCCAGGACATGGGCCCCAGCTAAAGGTGCTGGGCCCAAGGCTATTGCTGCAGCCCCAGGGCTAAAGGTGCCTGGGACTGATGCATACATGGGCCCCTGGCCAGGAGGGCCAGGTACCACGCTCCACGATGGCCCCCTGGGCTCGTACCAGAACCGACCACCAAAGAACCGAAGACCCCTCGCAAGCAGCATCTGCCCCTTTTATTTCCTCTGTGGTGGCCCGCACAGCAAGCTGACCACGGCCACCACACAACCACCGAGAGAGGCCATCCCAGGCACAGCACTATACCAGCGGTTCAACCCTGGCCCATTATGGCAGCGCCACCTACAGGCCACAGGGAACTACACACCAGTATACTACCTGCGGTGTAAAATAGAATGCCCTAACAATTAAGGTGGTCTGAGCCCAACTACAGCTCAAACCTTCCCCTAAATTTAGGTATAGCGGGGTTAAATTTGGGGACCCCGCTACATATCTATCTATCTACAGTATCTATCTATCTATCTATCTATCTATCTATCTATCTATCTATCTATCTATCTATCTATCTATCTATCTGTCTATCTATCTATCTATCTATTTGATCATAATAATGTTGATACTGACATTAATTTGGTACATATACAAAAATTTAAATCATTCTTTTGAAACGGGTTGTAATATTGTATTTAGGTCTTGGTCTTCTGAGAAGAAAGGGCGGTATTTTAAGTAGTTTGCATTGCTAGGTCAATATAATTACTACACATAAATCAAAGAACAAGGTTTAATGTGTTGTAGCTAATGACTTTCAAACTATTTACAGATACCGCTATATATATAAGGCCCCTTTCACACTGGGGCGTTTTTCATGCGGTTTAGCGCTAATAATAGCGCTATTATACCGCATGAAAAATTTCTGCCCTGTAGCCTTCAATGTGAAAGCCCGAAGGCTTTCACACTGAAGTGGTGCGCTAGCAGGACCGCTCTAAAAGTCCTGCTAGCCGCTTCTTTACAGCGGTAAAGGAGCGGTGTGTTCACCGCTCCTTTACCGCGGGTGCCCATTAAAATCAATGGGACACCGCGGTAATACCGCCCGCAAACCGCGGCAATAGCCACGGTTTGCGGGCGGTATTAACCCCTTTTCGGCCGCTAGCGGGGGTTAAATTCACCCCCCTAGCGACCACATACCGCGGTAAGAACGACGGTATAGCAGCGCTGCAAATCGCGCTGCTATACCGCCACCGCTCCTGCCCGCCCCAGTGTGAAAGGGGCCTAAGAAAGAAAGTCCTTTACTCCTTTACTAACAACTTCATTGATAAAATTCTGCAAAAATAATAAATATCGCCAGAGTGTATTTACTTTTTGTAAATGTTTTTGTTTGGTTTTCTTTTTTCTCTTATAAACATAGTCATTGAATTCGCTGTTGGAATGAATGTGACCATTTAGGTCTTTGGGTACCACATAGAAACTTTACGTCATTATATGTAACATGACACATATATGCACACACGCCATGACATACACACAGAGTCACGTTACATTCTTTGTACATTGCAAAGGACCACAAAAATTATTTAATTGTGATATATTTTGGAATACGTCTATATAAGACATGTCCTAACTTCAATGTGCTATTCGGTCTTTGCACTCCTCAAGGTAAAGCTGAGCAAGCTGAACTACCAGTCACCATTCTCTTTCCTTTTCTAAATCTGGTGGCTCACACTTTTCAAGATACATTTTTTTGGTCCAATTCTTCAACTATGATTGCCAGTGTCTGTAGTGTCATATTGGCGGAGGCTTTTTGCACTGGTGCAGGTTTTTAGCTGCCTGCCATTTTACTGCCCCTACATCTACAACACAGAGCGCACAGCAAACAGAGCACTCTCCGAGCAGGCCCGGGACCTTTTCCCTACACAGCCCTGCTCTGGATTATGTGACTACCTTTGCTCTGCCTAGGACACTTGGGGGTTGATTCACTAAAGGCTAATAGGCTGTACACTTTGCAAGGGAAGTTGCACTTTACAAGTAAAATTTCCCCAGAGCTTAGTGAATTCGGAGAAGTTTGACATTGCAAAAAATACCCAATCGTGGGCATGCTTGCATATGTTTGAATGATGAACGTCAGCAGAGCTTCATCTCATTCACTTAACTCTTGGAAAAAGTCTCTTGATAAGTGAACTGTCTACATGCCTTTAGTAAATCATCCCCAGTATGTTTTAAAATATTAATTAAACTCACCATTTTTTCATTACTCCTTTTGCTTTATATCAGTTGAAGTAGCGGTTGAATGAAAAATTTACTGTAATATAACTTTTG
Organism: Rana muscosa; assembly: GCA_029206835.1. Classification (NCBI taxonomy): domain Eukaryota; kingdom Metazoa; phylum Chordata; class Amphibia; order Anura; family Ranidae; genus Rana; species Rana muscosa. Next base: position 472,014,781 of record CM055118.1, read on the forward strand.
GTAATCAAATAGTAGATTTGTTATGGATGGCCATGTATCAGTTCAAAAAAGAGGGAAAACTAGGAGGAAAGAGAAGCAGGTGGATTTGGTTGCAAAAGAAGGACAGTCCCTCCAAATCAGGGGTCATTGGGAACTCCAGTGCAAAATCTGGTACAGCTGTGCATAGAAACCAATCAGCTTCCAATTTTTATGTCAAAGCTTAATTGAACAAGCTGAAGTTAGAAGCTGATTGGCTACCATGCACAGCTGCACCAGATTTTGCACTCTCCAGTTTTAGTAAATCAAACCCCATGTGACCCAAGTTGATTATGTGCAGGAAAGTGAAGTATCTCAGTGACCAGTAAAAGTTTATTTTTCTGAGAATAAATGATGGGTGCTTTCTATAACTTTTCTATATGTCTAACTACCAATTAAATGTATATTGTGTTTAAGAATAAATGTGCTTTCAACACATTGTTGATTAATGTTCCTTTGATGTCATATACAGGACAGGTGTTCTTTGCAACCCAACCCGATTACTTTACTTTCCAACAAGCACAAGAGTTTTGTGAAAGCAAAAATGCCACCTTAGCTTCCACTGGGCAACTTTACTCTGCCTGGAAGTCAGGATTCGACAAGTGCCGAGCAGGCTGGCTCTCCGATGGAAGTGTTCGCTATCCTATTGTGACACCACGTCGAGTATGTGGAGGTGACCAACCTGGAGTGCGCACGGTCTATTTGTATGCCAACCAGACAGGATTCCCAGATCCACTGTCAAAGTACAACGCATTTTGTTTCAGGCGTAAGTGTTTCAAATTATTTCACATGAATGTAAATTTAAGAAGACAATTGTGGTATCAAATATGCTCATTGTTCAGTGCCAATAATGCAGACATGTTGTACTGGGCAATAGCATAACATACTAATTTACTGTTTGTATAGACTTTTGTTTACAAGTAGCTCATATGTAGTGTACTAGGGGGTACGTCATTAAAGGGCCTACATTTTAGATCAGTTTTAGATCAGTCGTGCAACCCATTGGTAAATTCACAGCCCAATCACATACCAGGCACTTGGAATTTTGCCTTCACTATTCAATTTTTCAAGGCCTAAAAATTAAAAACTATATGAAAGTGTGGCAGAATAGATCTATATGCCTTTTAGAATTAGAAGTCACCCTTACTTTTTAAAAGTAACATTTTGATTAGACTTTTTTGCAATAATTTTTACAATGTTGTTTGAATATGTGAACATTAAACTTTTTGCATTAAGCTAAATCGTGTTTTTACGGTCATGAAACGGTACGGTCATGCCTGTCGATTGTTGACATTGGGGTGTCAATACCAACCAGATGGTACAGCACAGGAATATAAGACTGACAGAAAAATGAGCGCTGAGTTTAGTGGTATAGCACAATATGGGACCCTCTATTTCTAAGGGGCACTGTTACCAAGGTAATTAAAGAGGAACTTCAGCTTGATTTATTTAAAAATCCAGCAGCTACAAATACTGTAGCTGCTGAGTTTTTAAGGGGAGTAGAGAGGGTATGACAAGGGATGCCATCCTCGCTTAGGAGATGGTTGCAGAAATGGGAGCAGGTACTGATAAAAATTGGTCCTCTTCCCCCCTCCCCCCCAAAAAATACTGTAACTACCCTGTAAGTTACAGACTGGTGGGGGAAAAAACAGTGGGACTTCACTATTTGAGTGTAGTTCTGCTTTAAACATTACAGCATGTTTATGTTTATTTTGATCCACTTCTTTGATTTATTTTTCTTTTGTCTTGATTAGTTGTATTGAATCTTTATTCGTCCACTATTTATTTAATACAGAGTGCTTCTGTAACATATTAATATATTAAATAAATAATGAAGACAATGTAAATACTTACCTTTCTAGGAGGTGGAGATTCCAAACTCTTTTATCTTCCAGCATTGCAGCCTCTGGCAAAGTCTTCAGCATTGACACTTCCAGGAGTGTCATATTGTTGCACCTCCTGCTGCTGACTGTCAGTTCCTCCCCTGGTCTCTATGTTACTATAGGATTCAGTAGTGATGTCAGTGTCAGCAGGAGGAACTACACCTTGAAGTGTTGAATGCCTAAGATTTTTTCAGAGGCCCCATTGCTGGAAGGCTAAAGCTGGGTATACATGCACAGTTTTTTTTTTTTTTTTCATTCAATGGGTTGAACAAAAAAAGAATGACAGATCCCTGCAGAAACACAAAAATGGGATCTCTCCCACTGTACTATTGTATCCTGACATTGGCTGCAAGTGCTGATCAAATGCTGGTTTTACAGCAAGACCAATTGATAGAAGCCGGTTGCTAGACTGGCTTCTGTTGAACAGACAGCGGTGCATGCACTGAAAGTTGGCCTGTTCCTGCTGAACTTGGCAAATTTTGGTATGTGTGTACCAGACTTAAGAAGTAGAGACATGCTTCCTGTCAAACTTGGCACTCATGTAGACCCACTCTTCCACTACAAGTGTGCAAAGTTTTTTGTCCGGGAGACCTACGGCCGGGGAGCACCGATTTATCAAAGCCGGGCACCTCTTCCATAGACTCCCATGTTAAACGGTTATTTCTCTGGTGAATTTGGGGAATCGGTACCGGACGGTCGTAAATCTCCTGGACCCGAAACTTGGCACACATGTAGCCCCAATCTCTATAAGTGTGCAAAGTTTTTTGTCTGGGGAACCTACGGCCGGGGAGCACCGATTTTTCAAAGCCAGGCACCCCTTCCATAGACTCCCATGTTAAACGTCAGTCTAGTCATGGGCACAGTGAGGCATGGACACAGTGAGGCACAGTGAGGCATGCAGATGGACACCCTAGGCTTATACTTGAGTCAATAAGTTTTTTCTGGTAAAATTAGGTGCCTCGGCTTATATTCGGGTTGGCTTATACTCGAGTATATACGGTACTTACCTTTCTAGGAGGTGGAGAGTCCAAACTCTTTTATCTTCCAGCATTGCAGCCTCTGGCAAAGTCTTCAGCATTGACACTTCCAGGAGTGTCATATTCTTGCACCTCCTGCTGCTGACTGTCAGTCCCTCCCCTGGTCTCTATGTTACTATAGGATTCAGTAGTGATGTCAGTGTCAGCGGGAGGAACCACGCCTTGAAGTGTTGAATGCCTAAGATTTTTTCAGAGGCCCCATTGCTGGAAGGCTAAAGCTGGGTATACATGCACAGTTTTTTTTTTTCATTCAATGGGTTGAACAAAAAAAAAATGACAGGTCCCTGCAGAAACACAAAAAATGTTGATGCGGGGATCTCTCCCACTGTACTATTGTATCCTGACATTGGCTACAAGTGCTGATCAAATGCTGGTTTTACAGCAAGACAAATTGATAGAAGCCGGTTGCTAGACTGGCTTCTGTTGAACAGACAGCGGTGCATGCACTGAAAGTTGGCCTGTTCCTGCTGAACTTGGCAATTTTTGGCATGTGTGTACCAGACTTAATGAGTAGAGACATGCTTCCTGTCAAATAGGTAAATGATTACATTCTTCTATTGCAGAGAGATATTTAGACTTCTTGGGGGAAGAGACAGATTTGCTTTAAGGCTGAAATTCAGGAATTACCCCAAATCTTCCTTTTCAGTAGCCCCTCCCCCTATCTGTAAGGGTAACCGCTTGTTAGATCCAGGGGTACATGCATAAGCAGTAATACTTATCTTATTCTCAACTCGGGCAGACTACCTCTATCCGTGCACATCCCACACTGCCTCCTCTCTAAGGTGCTCTGGCCACAGTCGCACTTCAGCCTGCTTCATGTACAATGCGTTGTTAATTGCTCTGCATTGCATGTGATGAAACTAAGGGACAACTCACAGCCCTGAGTGCTGGAGTGGAGGGAGAGGAGGAGAGCGTTGAAGTGGCCAGAGCAGAGGTAAGGTAAATAATGCATCTTCTTTGTCTACCCCCTAAACGAAACAATCATTGAACATTTGATGTGGGAGGGTGGGGTACATTTTGGCTAATTCCCAGAGATCAGCTTTAACAGAAACATCTAACAACGTTTAATTTATTGTGATAAACTTTTCCTTTTTCTTTCTGTATTATATAACAAGTAGCGTATTGCACAAATCAGCAAAAGTTTACTGTTTCGTGTTGCAGCTTCTCTATTTGAAGAAGAAGAAGTCCCAGGCACTCCATCAATTGAAGAAGAAATTATTGCAACTAAGGTATATCCTGGTGTGGAAGGGTTGCCTTCTGGAGAAGAGATTACTGTAGAAACAGTAACTGCCACTGAATTTGAGAATGAAACTGATTTCTGGCTGCTTAACGTCACCGCGCTCCCAACTGTTGAATTAGAGATAGGTAAGCAAGGTGGTCTTTTTTACACATATCATTCATTTGTATTATGCATCTAGTGATCCCACATGGCAATTCTCCTGTTGTAATACGGTAGATACCCACGTTATAAGCAGATAAGCATCTTCCATCTCTGCCTAAGATCCATTATCAATTTTTGAAAGTACTTTGCTAGTCCTCCTCTGGTTTAATTCTATTGCTTGTAAACTATAGTTAGGCAGGCGATACATGGTGCAAATTCACACGATTCTTACATCAACTTCCAACATCAACTTAGATGGGGGGGGGGGGTCAGCAACCAGTAGATCGTGACTGGTAAATCGCGGTCTGAGCTTGCTGACCCTCCATTCCAGAGCATCAAAGTGCAATGCAGAGGGACTACTTGTAAAGTTGGAGGTGTATTAGGGTGCAAGAGCCGCATAAGCTGATGCCTCCTCTGTAGTGCTGGCTCCTGTCCTATGCGGAGTAATACCAACTGCACTCCACCTCTTATCCCGGTTAGCGGACTCCAGAGTGGCACCAGCAGCAGGAAAGAAGAGATCTTCAGGTCAGTGTGAAACAATACACTGGGCATAATAGTATAGGGCTGCTTTCACACTGAAGTGCTGCAGTTTACCCACACCACGGGTGCAGTGAATGCAGGAATTTTGATACACTTTCAGAAAGTTCACCACACCTACAGGAGATAACAGAAAGTCAGGGGCAAATCGCAGCTAACCGAGGAAAGTTACAGATGCACTGCGCTGCACCCGCGGTGCAGGTAAACTGCAGCACATCAGTGTGAAAGCAGCCTTATAGTGGGCTCAAAACAGTAAGGGTTCATTTATATTTATAGTTTGTGGGTGGTAAAACCCCATAGTTAAGATGTGTGGCCGCATTTACTTGAATGGTTTGCAAATGGCAGGCGGTCGCACCCCCCATAAGCAACATGGGGTTTAATTCCTGCTGCAGCATGTGTACACCTTTTGGCTGCTGCCTCAGCAACTAAAGAGGGCAGGTAATGGGGGCAGTAAAACCGCAACTCAACTTTACATGTGAAAGAGCACTGCTGCTCCTCTGAAAAGCATGTATAAAAGGTGTTGAGGAGGCAATAAGTTGCCTCCTCACCACCCAATTTAAACCCATGACTGCCGTGCAATGCACGCAATTGCAACACAGTAGCATGGCAATTAGAGGTTTAAATCAGTAGTGAGGAGGTGACACTGGACGACACTGTACCCGATGATCTTTGACTTCCCCCATGTTGTTCAGGTAGATCTCCACCTCTTTAAGGTTGCCTACCCCTAACTTAGACAGTGCTGATGGGGGAATCAGCAATTACCTTCTTCCAGCAGGGGGGCAAAGCCATCAGTGATTATCGCTAGCAGCTATAGCAGCTGCTAGTGATATTCACAAGAGAATCAGGCAGGCTGGTTGTACCCAAGTTGATCAATCGGTTCCTGCTGAACTGGCCTAGATTTGAAAAGTGAATGGCCGGCCTTACTCTGTTTACGCTCCCACCAACTAGGTCTTATATGACTAAAGCGCAGTACACACTGCAAGTTGCAAGTATATTTCATTCTATGGGAGAAAAAGAAACCCTGGACTGCTGCACTCTGTATAGACAGTTATTTATTCCAAAATTTCAAGTAAAAAATCCAAATTTAAATAAATCCATAAATCCAAAACAACAAATGCAGATAGTATGCATGCAGGGAAGGGTGGCTAACGCGTTTCACGTCACGAATTGACGCTTACTCATAGCTAAAAAACAGACAGGTGGCCATACAAACATAAGCGATGTTGGTGCAGCAATCTCCCCCGCTGTGCTATTGTATTTTATTCTAATCGAAACACCTGTACTCACCGTAGAATACTTCTGTAAATTGCCTGGGTAGAGTGGTAGTCAATTCGATAATTTACCAAAGGAGTAAAGAATGTTCACTTAGAGATCAGAACTAAAGTTTTTTTTATTAAATTTTTTTATGCAAACACTCTGAAATGGCAAGTTTAAAATAGTGCTTGCATGAACACTTGCAAAACTATGGGGTTTATTTACTAAAACTAGAGAGTGCAAAATCTGGTGCAGCTTTGCATAGAAACCAATCAGCTTCCAGGTTTTATTGTCAAAGCATAAGGCCCCTTTCACACGGGACGGATCAGTAATGATCCGCACCGTGAACCTCCGCTTGCTCAGCGGGGATCGCTCCGTCGATCCCCGCTGAGCCGGCGGATGACAGGTCTGTCTCCGCACACTGTGCAGGGACCGACCTGTCAGAGCGCCGCTCTCCCCTATGGAGGATCGGATGACGACGGACCGTAGAGTCCGTTGTCATCCGATCCGATCCGCAGATGGATGGAAAAATAGGGTTTTCCTCCGTCACACTTTGGCGGATCAGAGCGGGTCAGATGTCAGCAGACATGTCACCGCTGACATACGTGGCTCCATAGGGGTACATGGAGCATCCGTCCAGGTCCGCCTAAAAAACTGACAGGCGGACCTGAACGGTCCATCCATGTGAAAGAGCCCTAAGTGAACAAGCTGAATTTAGAAGCTGATTGGCTACCATGCACAGCTGCACCAGATTCTGAATGCTCCAGTTTTTGTAAATGTCCAGCAGTGTTTTGTGACTTTCCAGAAGGTCTCCCTTCTGCTATGTAGGTCCAGTGCAGGACATGGGGCTCTTTATGACTTCTTGGATTCAGCACCTCTGGCTGCACAGCTCAGAGGTTATATCCTTCAACACGTCTCTCATTTTGGGTTTGATTTACTAAAGGCACATAGACTGTGTGCTTTGCAAAGTTCAGTTGCACACTGCAAATGCAGTTGCTCCAGACCTTAGTAAATGAGGTAAAGCTTCACTTTGCAAAGAATACCCAATCACGTTCAAGGAAAACATAAAAAATGCATTTTTGCTTGCACATGATTGGATGATGGAAGTTTTGCTCATTTACTAAGCTCTGGAACAACTGTTCTTTCAGAGTGCAACTGCATACCTCCCAACTGGCATGGATTGTGCGGGTTTTACCCGCAGAGGCTCCTCCTTCCCGCACTCCCGCGAGACTATCATGTTTCCCGCACAGCCAGTAGGAAACATGAACAGAAGAAGAGGAGCAGCAGCAGCAGGTAAGAGCCCCCCCCCCCCCGCGCGATCGGCGGACTAGTATGCCCCCCCCCCCCGATCTACAACTATATAGATCAGACCAAAATGAGGGACAAATGAAGAGGACAGAGGGACATTGTTCCAAATCAGAGACAGTTCCTCGAAATCAGGGACAGTTGGGAGCTATGTGTATGCATACATAAACTTTAACTTAAAATTCTGGACTGTTTGCATTTAAAAATAAATACTTTAGACCTGCTTTAACCACTTCCTTACTGGGCACTTAAACCCCCTTCGTACCCAGACCAATTTTCAGCTTTCAGCGCTGACGCACTTTGAATGACAATTGCGCGGTCATACAACACTGTACCCAAATGATATTTTTATAATTTTTTTCCCACAAATAGAGCTTTCTTTTGGTGGTATTTGATCACCTTTTTTCTCAGTTTAGGCCGATACGTATTCTTCTATTTATTTTTGGTAAAAATAATTGCAATAAGAGAATAGTGATTGGTTTGCGCAAAAGTTATAGCGCCTACAAAATAGGGGATAGAATTATGACATTTTTATTATATTTTTTTTTTACTATTAATGGCGGCGATCTGCGATTTTTGTCAGGCCTGCGATATTGCGGCAGACACATCGGACACTTTTGACACTATTTTGGGACCATTCACATTTATACAGCGAACAGTGCTATAAAAATGCACTGATTACTGTATAAATGTGACTGGCAGGGAAGGGGTTAACACTAGGGGGCGATCAAGGGGTTAAATATGTTCCCTATTAGTGTTTCTTACTGTGTGTGGGAGGGGACTGACTGGGGGAGGTGACCGATCTGTGTCCCTATGTGCATCGGTCTCCTCTCTCCCGGACAGGACATGGATCTCTGTGTTTACACACAGAGATCCACGTCCTGCCTCTGTAAAAGCTGATCGCATGTACCTGGCGGACATCGCGGCCGCCAGGCATGCACATCGGCATCACGTGATGCAGCGAGCACAGCTGTTCCCCGCCGCGCACCCTCGGAGGCGCGCGGCAGGACGTAAACAAACCAGGACGTCCTGGGGACGTCCACCCGGCACTTGAGAGCCGTGCTGCAGTCGTCTTTCGGCTATAGCGCGGGTCTCAAGTGGTTAATAAACAACACTGTATCTAAACTTAAAAACAAAAACATGGTGCAGCTAACCAATCCTTAAGCTGGATACACACTATACAATTTTCTGTCAATTTTTTCCTTTAGATTAAAAAAAAACATATGATATGAGGTCAAATCTTGAAGCACCGTACACACGACCGGTTTTCCTGCCAGGAAAACTGCCAAGAGAGCTTTTGGCCAGGAAAACCAGACGTGTGTATGCTTCCTCGTATTTTCCAGACAGGAAAACAGCCAAGAATCCCAGCAGGAAAATAGAGAACCTGCTCTCTATTTTCCCGTCGGGATTCCCAGTGTTTTTTTTTCCGCCAGATTTACTACTACTTTCCTATGGGAAACACTGCGAGGCACTGCCGATGGAGCATACAAACGGCCGGGATTCCTGGCCAAAGCTCTCATGGCAGTTTTCCTGCCGGGAAACCCGGCCGTGTGTGGGGGGAAAAAGCTACCAAGCAGGTTCTCGGCTTTCCCCTCAGTTTTCCCGGTGGACTTTTTACCGTCGGGAAAACCGATCGTGTGTACAGGGCTTGAGAGTTTTAATTCGTTTGCAATTAGACAGGCCCTTGCAGTACATGGTTTTGGTAAATCTAAAGGAAATCAGACAGCAAAAATTGTATAGTGTGTATGGGGTCTTAGATGAGATGCCTGCATCTTCTTTTCAAGGTTTTTTTCTTTTCCTTTAGCCCCTGGTTCACATTGATGCCATTTGGCATGCAATTTGATACGTCCAATCGCATGCCAAATCAGCGGCAATTGCTGGCAATGGCAGCGTCTGAATCGGTACGATGCCGCATTTGCCAAAAATAGATTCTGTACTACTTTTTTGCTATTTTGGAGTGTGTTTTTTTTTTCCATACCTGAAAGGCAAAAGGCATAATGAGCTAGTATGTACCGCATACTAGTTCATTATGAAATACTTACCTTAGAACGAGGCGTCGGTAACTTACCTGGTCCACGCCGAGGGAGATGTCATCTTGCCTCGGCGTGTCTTCCGGGTATCGCCGCTCCAGCTCTGTGAGTGGCTGGAGTGACGATGTCGTGACTCCTGCACGTCGGCAAGGTCCGGCGGCTGCCGGGCTTTAGCCGAGAATCCCCGCTGTGCATGCGCCGCTGCAGTCAGCGGCTCATTGCGAAGGGAATAGCTCCTAAACCATACAGGTTTAGGAGATATTCTTTTTACCTACAGGTAAGCCTTATTATAGGCTTACCTGTAGGTAAAACTAAATATTTTGGGTATACAACCGCTTTAAAAGATCAGAAGGGAGCAAATCATGTATTTGCAAATATCCTATTTTTTTATTCCCTTGCACATGATTGATTCAAAGTGAACACATTGAAAGTGAACATTTTCAACTCCTTTAGTAAATTAATACATTGTGATCCTCCATTTTTTATTCATTTTTTATTTCTATTATTTTTCCAAATATATTTTACAATATTAAGGCCTACTGCAGTTGTGTCTTTTACAACTAAACCAAAATTCACTCCGTACAATATACTGTATAAATAGATAAAAATGTGAAACAAAAGCAGACCATAAGCATGGAAGTGAATTTGGCTCTTGTTAAATCACAAGCTGGTCTCACAAAATTGTACAAAACCATGCTACATGTTTGTTTTGCATTATACTTTATGTTATTTTTTATTAGTGATTATGTATTTTTTAATATTTCTTCTATTTTTCTCTGTTTAAAGTGAGGCCTTCAGCAATTCCTCCTGTGGCTGCAGTTCCAGAGGATGTCAGCGGAGAAGCATCTGTCAGTGGGGCTAGTGGTATTCCATCTGGAGAAGTCTCTGGGGAGCCCAGTGGAGAAGTATCTGGTGTTCCTGACATTAGCGGGGAACCTTCAGCAAGTGGACTTGTATCAGGAGAGGAAATTAGTGGAGAACCATCAGGAATAAGTGGATTTCCATCTGGAGACATTAGCGCAAGTGGACTTCCATCAGGAGAGGTTTCCGGTGAAATACCATCAGGTGAAATTGATACCAGTGGCTTACCTTCTGGGTTCCCATCTGGAGATGAACTTATTTCTGGATCTGCTTCTGGATTTCCTGATATTAGTGGACTGACATCCACAGACATAAGTGGACTTTCTTCTGGAGATGTTAGTGGGGAGGTATCTGGTGTTGAGTTAGTTAGTGGGTTACCATCAGGGTTTGAAAGTGGTCTGTCTAGTGGAGATTTCAGTGGACTGCCTAGTGGAGATTTCAGTGGACTGCCTAGTGGAGATTTCAGTGGACTGCCTAGTGGAGATTTCAGTGGGCTGCCTAGTGGAGATTTCAGTGGACTGCCTTCTGGTTTTCCAACAATCTTACATGTTGATACAATTTGGACAGAAGGTGTTACAAAATCACCAGACACTGAAGCAGAAGGGAAAGGTATAACAGAATTTAGTGCCTCAGGTGATATATCTGGATTACCATCCACAGATTTTAGTGGCCTAACTTCAGGTTTGGAACTAAGCGGTGAGCCTTCTGGTTTAGATTTTAGTGGCCGACCCTCTGGATTTTTTGAAGTAAGTGGAGAAACATCAGGTATTGATATGAGTGGCTTTCCATCTGGTTTTCCATTAGAGGAATCATCTGGGGATATTTCTGGCATTAGTGGGCTACCATCTGGAATAAGTGGTGAAGAATCTGGAGATATATCTGGCGCAAAGGAATTTAGTGGAGATATATCTGGAATATTCAGTGGTGACCTGTCTGGAATAAGTGGTTTAGGTTTAATAGATTTCAGTGGTGCAATTGATATTAGTGGAGAGATATCAGGTGTAAGTGGTGATATCAGTGGGGTGAGCTCTGGCACATTTGATGAAAGTGGGGAGCCATCTGGTGTCACTCTTATAGATGGCATTTTAATAGAAAGTATTAGACCTTCAGAAAAAGAAGAGGAGGGTAAGGGCTCTGTAGAAGAAAGTGGGCTGTATTCAGGAGATTTCTCAGGTGAAATATCTGGGATTTCTGGTATAAGTGGGGAACTCTCAGGTGATATAGATGCCAGTGGTCTTATCTCTGGAGACCTCCCCAGTGGAGAACTAGACATCAGTGGACTGACAAGTGGTATTATTGACATAAGTGGAGAAGCATCAGGAGCTGGATTTATAAGTGGCTTACCATCTGGAATTGATGACATAAGTGGAGAAGCATCAGGAGCTGGATTTATAAGTGGCTTACCATCTGGAATTGATGACATAAGTGGAGAAGCATCAGGAGCTGGATTTATAAGTGGCTTACCATCTGGAATTGATGATATAAGTGGACTCACATCTGGTATTCCCACAATATCTCATATAGACCTCAGTTTAGTAGAGGTCCCAACCATAGGACCTGATACTGAGGAGGCTGGCCAGGGGCCATCAGGTGTATTCGAGATTAGTGGATTTCCATCAGGAGAAACATCTACAGAAGCATCCGGAATTATTGATTTAAGTGGATTTCCATCTGGCACACAAGAAAGTGGAGATGGTTCTGGTATTCATACTTCTGGGATCCCTGATATTAAACTCATTACAGATGATTTAATTGAAGCAGTTACTGAACCAACTGCTTCACAAGAGTTAGCTGGAGTGACCAGTCCATATATTATTGACGCATCTGCATCTGGAGATATCAGTGGTGAGGGGCCTCTCACTATTCCTGACATCAGTGGAGAGCCATCAGGAATCCCTCTAACAAGTGGTGAACCTGAAAGATTTGTTGAAGGTAGTACAGAAGCCAGCACTGATATATCAGGACATCAAACATCCTCTGCTCATGATGTGTCAGGTGAAACATCTGTTCCTGACATAGTTATTAGCACATTGCAGCCAGAATCTGAGATAAGCCTTGACCAAAAGGAACCAGAGGAAGCCAAAAAGGATACAGAACTATCTACAGAACTATCTGCCTCTGCTTCAGGAGATATTACAGAAGATGTACCACTTGAAGCTGTAACACCAGCGCCATTATTAGAAGCTAAACCACAGGCCATTCCCGATGTAACTGAAGTTGAAGGTACTTTGACTGTGTCATAAAAAGTTCATATTGTATTATTTTAAGCATTGGAGATACACTGAAGTTTTTCCATTCCACATGTTACCTTAACAAGTGTATGTGCTGCCAAAACTTTTGGCTTAGTTTTGGATAGAATGAAGATGGGTTACTATATGGAGCTCTGTTAGAGAGATTTGCCTCTCAATAATAATACTTTACTAGAGAAGAGACAAGGAGAACTTTCCAACAGCAACACAGACAGAAATTAAAAATGCTTTTCTTTAGTAGAATAGGGTAGGCTATAACCCGTACCCCTGTTCCAGGCTCTCCCTCACTTCCTATGTGGTGAAACCATTGTCAGCAGGACAGAAAGTAAGGCTAAATCTCTATATTGACCCAAGATAGCAGTGAAAACCCAACAGAAGTTCTAATGCTTTCTCAATCTATCCAAAACTAGAAAAACAAATTGACTTTAAATGTGTGCTGTAGGGTATACACTGTGTGCACAATTATTAGTAAAGTAGTATTTTTGAGGAATAACGTCATTATTGAACAACTATAGTGCTCTAGGTCAATCCAAAATGTTAATAAACCTCAAACCTGAATATTTAAGAAAGTAAAAGTGAGGTTTTAGTACTTTGATACATGCAATGGAGTATTGTCCTGTATAAATATCATGGTATTCTTGAAAGATGCAGACTTTTTCCTGTACCACTGCTTAAAGAAAGTGTCTTCCAATAACTGGCAGTAGGTTTTGGAATTGATTTTGAGTCCATCTTCAACCCAAAAAAAGTCCAATTAGCTCATCTTTAATAATACCAGCCCATACCAGTACCCCACCTCCACCTTGTTGGTGTCTGCCCTTTACTGATCCAGCCACAGGTCCATATATCTGGTTCATCAAGAGTCACTCTCATATAATCAGTCCATAAAACCTTTGAAAAATCTGTCTTCAGATATTTCTTGGCCCAGTCTTGACATTTCAGCTTATGTGCCTTTTTCAGTGGTGGTCAGGTTTCAGCCTTCCTTACCTTGGCCATGTATCTGAGCACTGAACACTTTGTACTTCTGGGCACTCCAGGTAGGTTGTAGTTTTGGAATATGACAGCACTGGAGGATAATGGGTTCCTGGTAGTTTCACGTTTGATTTGTCTCAAATCTTTTGCAGTTAATTTGCATTTTTTTTTCTCTCAATATGTTTCTTTCGACCCTGTTGATTATTTGCAACAAAAGGTTTTATAGTTCTGTGATCATGCCCCAATATCAAGAGTGCTGCATCCCTCTAGAAGACGTTTTACAATTTTTGACTTTTCAGAGTCAGTTAAATCTCTTTTTTGGCCCATTTTGAGGAAAAGAAGCTGCCTAATAGTTAGGCACACCTTGACATAGGGTGTGAATCTTTTTAGGCCACACAACCCTCATTACACAAATACACATCACCTTAAATCCTATAGGCATTCAAGTTTATACAGCTTGGAGTTGGACAATTTGCATAAAAATTATGATTTGGTCAAACTGCTCACTTACCTAATAATTGTGCACACACTGTATGAACACATAATTTTTAACCTACCTTCATTAACCACTAAAAAACAAAATGCAATGCAATGCTTGTCCATGTGAATAGACCTTGCAATAATCATGACATTCTAAGATCTCTTTTGTAAATGAATATGAGTTACATTTAATTCTGGTTGTTGGCATTTGTCATGCAAGCCCCTTCAATTGACCTTTGGCCTGCCTATCTAATTGACTTCATAGGCAGCTCAACTGACAACTGAAAGAGTGCACAAAGTAAACTGACAGCACTGCTGCTGATTGCAAGCCAGTGGCATAGTGTTGTCAGCCTGCATCAGGAAGTACTGTTACTAGTAGTATCTACAGGTAAGAAATGTTGCAACGGATTCACAAAAAAATGTTTTTGATTAAAAAAACTGTATATGGTGAGACATGAAGCTACACGTTCTGAAAAGTTTGGGTTTACATATACTTTAAATAAGTAAAGAAAATGCAGAGTTCTGGTCATCAGAGTGCTCAAGTGATATAAGAAATAGCTAGGTGCTTAAGGCCCCTTTCACACGGGGCAGACTCAGATTTGCTCAGCAGGGGATCTGTCTGCTCAGTTTATGCAGAACGGACACAGAGAGAGCTTTTTCTGCTCTATAGGCAGCTGACTCCACTGTCCATTTACACCCAACTTCCCTCTGTTCTGATCCTCCTAGATGGAGGGGGATCCCCTTCCGTTTTTTAGCAGACCTGATCAGATTGAAGGTAGGCGGGTTTAAATGGATACAAGTCCGTTTACACCCACCAGTCCATAGAGATACATGGACAATCTGATCAGGTCTGCCTGGAAAACGGACTGGTGGAACTGATCATATCGCCCATGTGAAAGGGGACTAACTCTTAGCTGCTATCAAAAACAAATAGTTTTGGATGGACCAACCCTTTATTGATACATTTCAGTAAGGCCCCTTTCACAGGGCCATTCCGTATGTACGTTTTTCATCCATCCGTTGACGGATGAAAAACGGACATACATATATCTCTATGGGATAGCGGACGTTAGCAGATTTTAATCCGCTGACATACGCTGATATCCGTCTCCGCTAAGCTTCATTTTTTATGATGTACTGCATATAGCTGGTTGCTAAGGAGCGGGCTGGGAGGCTGGCCGCCTCGTCCTTAATAACCAATGAGTCATCAGCTGTCAGTATGTAAAAAAAAAATTGCCGGCAAAAAAAAATTGGACCCCCCAGGTTCAGGTCTAGTATGGATTCGGAGGGGAAATCCATACCAGACCCTTATCCGAGCATGCAGCCCAGCAGGACAGGAAAGGGAGGGGATGAGCGACCGCCCCTCCTCTCCTGAACCATACCAGGCCGCATGCCCTCAACATGGAGGGGTGGGTGCCCCCCCACCCCATAGCACCTTGTCCCCATGTTGATGGGGACAAGGGCCTCTTCCCGACAACCCTGGTCAGTGGTTGTCGGGGTCTGCGGGCGGGGGGCTTATCGGAATTGTTAAAGGGGGCCCCCAGATCCCGGGCCCCCCATGTGAATGGGTATCGAGTACATCATACCCTTACCCATTGACCAAAAAGGCTGTGAAATGTAAAAAAAAAAACAAGAGCCGGTTTTTGACAATTCCTTTATTAATAGCTCTGTCTTCTCTCGTGCCGTCTCTTCCTGCTGCCGTCTCTCCCGGTGCCTTCTCTCCTGGTGTCTTCTCCTCCCACCAGAGTCTTCCCCTGATATGGACCTGTGGTGGGATCCTACGCTTTTTTTTAGTGGTTCTCTTTTTCAGGAATTTTTTTATTGTTTTACATTCAACTGTCAGCGGGGACTCATCGGTTGTTAAGGATGCGGCGGCCGGCTTCCCGATCGCCTCTTTAGCAGCTAGCTATATATAATGTTTGAAGTTCAGCTTAGTGTCTTTTTTTTTTGTATAAAATGGATGTCAGCGGATATAAAAACGGATGTAAAAATTGACATGCGTATCCATTTTTGATCTTTTTTTTACAAGAGGAGGATCCGGGCTACTCTGTGCCAACCCACTGCAACAGAGCAGGTAAGTATAACATGTTTGTTATTTTTATAGGGAAAAAAAGCAAGAGTTTAGAATAACTTTAATTGCCTATATTGGCTATAAATTAAAAGCAAGTATAAATACATAGAAATAAATAAGTATAAATACCTATAATGTCTACAAATATATAAGTATAAATGCCTATAATGCCTAACAAAAATAAGTATAAATACCTATAACACCTATAAATAGGTTAAATGCCTATAATGGCTATATATAAAAAAAATAGTATAAACACATATAAATAAATAGGTATAAATACCTATAATGCCTATAAATAAATAAGTATAAATAGCTTTCTATTATACCATTATAATTTTTATTGAATATCAAATGTTAATTTACGGTCTTGAAAAAATATGCACACTAATTTATATTTTTTTTGGCAAGCCTGATTTCCAAAATAGGCAAAAATATGTAATTTCTTATTTTAAGGGAAGAAGGTGGGTGAAAACTAACCAGTTTCTCCTGACTGCAGGCATTGTTGGAACTTGTGCTGACATCCAATGTGGGGCTGGAACATGTTTGGAAAGAGATGGAAGAGTTCACTGTCAGTGCCCACCAGGCTATGGAGGAGACAACTGTGAAATAGGTAATTGACATCCTTTTTAATGTTTTTGTTTTTTTCTAATCTTTAGCCTTCGCTAAAAAACAGGACCTGTATAATTGCGTTATTCTTGGTATTTCAGCAAATAATGAAAGGCATGAAAATCCATGGTGATGGTTTCATAGTTGATATGCCACTGGCGGTTTTAACAAAGTACAATGACATGCCTTTTATGTGATTCAAAACTGACTATCTTCTATTGATTGTTATACTTTGAAGTACTTAAGGCAAACAAACAAATATTGAAAGCATAATCTGCCTGTCAAACTGTAAATTAAGAATTATATATATAAAAAAAGGAAAATATATATAAAAAGGTGTTTAAACACAGAATACAGTATTCACAACGTATGGCAAAGTATCTAACCATCATAGAATTCCATTAATCCCAAAAATAGTAATATTGTCGACCCCCTTCTTGCGCTTGTTTGAGGTGTAGATATCAAAGATTTTATACAATGGTTTAGGTATCATTCCAAAATGAGCACATACAATCACTGAATGAACAAGCTTGAAAACACTTATAAGAGCAACAGTAATTTGAAACTTTTATAACAAATCAAATTAATATGATATTAGGACACCTGAATTACTCAATCATTGTAGTTCTATACAGTTCAGAATTCAGGAAACTGTACCCCTAGAACTGCAAAGACATAAGGTTATTTTAGGAGTAACCCTTATTAGGTTTTTATAGAGAAAAAAAAAACATTATACTTTTTTTTATATTTTTTTCTGCGTCTGAGATCGTTATAATCCCCTTTTTTCTGATATATATTCTGTATGATATTGTGCGATGATGGCATTTAAGAAAAATTACAATCTATTATAGTACATTTTTGAAATCACTAATTGTAAAAAAAGGTACCTTTGGTTGCTGTACCACAGTGATGTTGAACTCCAGTACTTAACATTCTCTAACAGTGCATGTTTCTGTTTTCTTTCAGTATCTGATATAATTAGTAGAGATGACAAAATATTAAAAAAGTAAAGAACTGTAAAGCCTAACTTCAGGAAACTTGAAAATTCTCCATTGCAGTGAGGCTGCACCTACCTTGCAAGCGTTAGGTAACCTTTTCAGAAAAAATGAAGATGAACGAACACCCTACACTCTCACCACCCCCCCCCCTTTTTGTTTTTTGCTGTATTTACCTCCTTGGGTGATGAGCTGTCAGTGCCCATACAGCCAGTGTAGAGGTTCAGGGACTTGAAACCCCTGCTCTTCTCCCTCTACTGTCTGCAGGACTTTTGGGACAGATCAGAGCCCGTCGCGTGCCAGTGCTAACTAATCAGAATCACTCTGATCCACCCCAGAAGGATTGCAGAACGTAGAGGGATAAGAGTATGGGTTTCAAATCCCTAAGCTGCTACACTGGCTTTGTGGGCACTGACAGCTCATCACAAACAGAGGTAAGTACAACGGGGACCAGGGGGGTGAGGTGGGTGTAGGGTGTTAGTTCACCTTTAATTTTTTCTGAAAAGGTGAACACTTTAACTCGTTTATGGTTGTTAAGATCTAGGAGGCATAGAAAAGAAAATGTACTTATTCAATCCACCACTACTCCACGCTGCTAGACCAGTCCCCACAGCATCTTCTCTCCCATGCTCCAACAGTCTAAGGTCCTGACATCAACAAGAGGAGCACCATCTCCTGGGGGTACAGAGGATCAGGTAAGAAAAGGTGTTTTACTCTTCCCGAGCAAGTAACCCTTGCAGTGAAGGCACAGCCCCACTGACATGGACGATTTTCAGACTTCCCAGAGTTGGGCTTTAAGTAGATCTTTTTCCTCAAGCTCCAGGAAAGGTTACAGTATTAAAAACAAATACATCTTGCAGTACAGTTATCCTATCTCCCAAGGAACCAAAAAGAGTAAAATAAAATGGTATTGGCAACATCAGCTTAATGCTAACAGCATGTGGACCGATATCAGTATGGTGGGACCGTGACGGACCCCCGTACTCAAGAGGAGTATGTCCCCCATATAAGCTTCCTTGCCCAGTACCAGCATGATCCAAGACCCCTTAGCCCACCCAATCACTTGTCCAGACATCAGTGTAGGGTGAAGAAGCATGAGACTATTTATTCAAACATAGGCACAAAGAGATATACACTCAGGGACAATCCCCCCTTCTTTGCATAATGACACAGGGCGTGGTAAACGTTACCTCCTCCTGTAACAAGAGACACACAGGTACATTCAACTTTTCAACAGTAGACCACCTTAGCAGGGAGGCTGTTGGAGAAATTCCCCCTCCTCTCTCCACCCTGCCCCCGGTCTACTTGCTAGAAACACATATACATCCCATAATACGTTGCTCCCAAGGCAGATAGTAACATCAGAACAATGGGATACAGGCAATTAACAAACACCTAACAACTCAATACACAGACAATAGCAAGAGACCCCCAGTAACAGACTGTCCGGCTCCTACATTGAAGAACTCAGTGTCCATAAAGTAGTTGTCCATTATTTGCTCGGTCACCCTGTGCCCCTAATAGACACAGGGTCACTTACAAATAAGAGGGGCACGAGGTGCCGAGACAGGGGTTTCCCAACCTCTCCAAGGTAAGCTGGGTTCCACAAGCCCCCCGCCCAAAGTGACTCCCATCACAGGGACCATGCATTCAATGACCTTCCTGCTATAAGAATAGCAGCTAGCATGCTAAGTTAGCAAAACTGGTTTCTCTGAGCTAAGGAGGAGCATTCCATTTTTAAATTTAAAATAATGGAAAAAAAAGGACAATACAAGGGGCTCAATTCACTACATATTAATAATCTTTATTTGCCGTAACAGTCATTATTTTTTCAGAAATGAGAGCTACAAATAATAGTCACACATTGAATTTAAAATAAGATTGTTATGCTAATAACACATGCAATATAATTGAGTGAATTAAGTCAAATATCTGCATATATCTGTGTTCTCTGATTTGGCCTAAACCAGGTGTGAGTTTTTAGTTGCAAAAGTTGGTTCATTCCTAATAGTTATTATCAGTAACTAATTAATGTAACTGTGCCCCTACCTGGTAATGGGGAAAACATGTACTACTAATGGACCCGGTGTACCAGAGTTGAGCAGCACTGCTTGAAGCAATATAGACAGCTTAACTTGGAAATATTTTGTGCAAAATGAATACTGTAGTCATTCTAAGTTCTGTTGCTGTTTGGATATAGATTTAAAGAATAGTTTGTGCTGACTGTTTAACTTAACATTGCAACCTAAATTTCATAATCGATTTCATATAAATATCCAGCATCTGTCATTTTAAACTTCTTACCATTTTATTTTTCAGCTGACAAGTCAACCGAAATGTCTTTTTTTTCTAATGTAGAATTATGAAAGGGGTTGTGATTGCAACTCGAACAGCAATAAAATTAGTAGGAATAGAACCTTAAGTAACATGATAGTATTTCTGTATCTTACCTGTTTATTAATATATATTGTGGAGAATTATTTATATTTTGTTATTTATTAGAGCACCATCATATTCATACAGTGTGAAAAAAGCCAAGCGAAAACACCTGGAATTATCATAAAACTCAATAAAGGCCTGTTCTTCATTTTCAAAAATCATTACAGAAATATGAAACTCAACTAAAAAATAAAATAAATTAAAATGCCCCCCTTCCCCACACATCTCTTATGTCTAGACTTAACTAGACACAACCGGATGAAATGATTACTCACATATAAAAGACTAAAACAAAGTATGCCTGCACTCAGAGAGGCGAGTTTCTCCCAAAAAAGGCATACATCTGAAAGCCATTTGTTGCATACTAGCCCTTGAATAGGTGAATTTGACTGAATACTCCTGCAGAAGGAATATTACTGGATATATACAGCACTCTATAGTGCCACCCTAGAATCACAAGGTCTAACTCAGGATCATAAGTTAGGGATGTTTCTGTTAATTATGGTGGATATGATAATGATATGAAATTCCCTGTGCAAATGGTTGAATCTTAAGTACATTATAATTATTATTTTTTTGCCTTAGTATGTGAGAAAATGTAAATGTTAATAACCGCGCTCCCTACTATACAATTAACCCGCGCTCCCTACTACACAATTAACCACATAAATTTAAAAATGGTTTGAATTCATAAGTGACCACTAGATGTCACTAGTGGATCCAAAATATATACAATGAAATCTAAGTGCAATATACAGATAAAAATAAAGTGCAAATAACATCCATTTGATTGCCACCAGATCTCTCCAGTGGGTACATGTAAGAGTGAATATAAATAAAGCGCAATGCTTCCATCAATTGTGTAAAGCTTCCATCAATTGGGTAAAGCTTCCATCAATATCTCCAAGGGTGCAAGATACGTGAAGTTTATGTTAATACAACAATAAAGTGACTTGTGAGTCTTATTCCACCAAAACCTGTCACACAGCCCACTCACAGATTTATATGACCCCCATTATAGGTATTAGAGATACCACATCAGATGTGACCCCTGAGGACGTCAGACGTGCTGACGAAACATGTTGGATAGGATCAAGCGTGATACGTCCCTTCCTCCATAGTGGAACGCAGGTGCAATGCAAATCGGTGTCCCTACTTTCACTTCGTTGATTTTATATCATCACTTTCTGCAAATGGAACTTTTTATGTATTTTAATGAACTAAAGCAAACCCACTTCTCCATGGGAGGCATCTCTTTATTATTACTATCCCGCGGATGTCCGGAGACCTAGCTTGTGGATCAACCTATTGGGAGAGCCCCACTGAATCGTTGAGGAGGGGTATCTCTAATATCTGCTGTATATGACTACCTGTAATGGGGGTCATATAAATCCGGTGAGTGGGCTGTGTGACAGGTGTTATTGGAAGAAGACTCACAAGTCACATTATTGTTGGATTAACATAAACTTCCCGTATCTTACACCCTTGGAGGTATTGATGGAAGCTTTATGAACATTCACTCTTACATGTACCCACTGGAGAGATCTGGTGGCAATCATATGGATGTTATTTGCACTTTATGCACTTTATTTGTACTTTATTTGTATCTGTATATTGCACTTAGATTTAATTGTATATATTTTGGATCCACTAGTGATATCTATCTATATTTATGTGGTTAATTGTATAGTAGGGAGCGCGGTTATTAACATTTACATTTTCTCACACACTATAGAAGGATTTGCCATGCTGCAGCCCATAAGAGGAGATCCATGGATAAGACTTGGTTAATCTCCCCAGTTTAAATGGAAATTAAACACATCCATAATGTGCACCCAGACAAAGTCTCTGGTTTCAAGGCAAAACTCCTTGTTGGGCCAAAAGTGCAGTGTAACAAATTATAATATTCAAAATACCTTGTGCAATATGGCTCAGAAATTTGCAATATACATTAAAGTGCTTATCTGTGCAATAAATGAACTAAAAAATATCATCAAATACATGTAACAGTGAACAATAAAGTCCTTCTTATTGAAGTATAAATGGTGATTTCAAGTGGAGTGATGTGCTGTAGTACAAAAACAGAAAGAGCAAGTATGACACCAGAAGAAAAAAAAAATAGGAGATGTCCAGGCACCCAGAGAAAGGTCACGCCACCCTAGTGTGACAAATGGGAGGCTTACCGGAAGCTTGTGAATGCAAATAAGGTGGTCAAAACAAGCCTTTGTTGGCACAATCCCTCAAATCGTTCATAGGTGAGCATAGCCAAACCACACATGTGGAAGGAATTAAAGTAGTGAAAGCAGTACAGCAAGGAGTCAACCCCCAAAGTTGCCCTTTACAGTCCGTGTGCACCTGTTGGGACATGTGTGATAAAAAAACAACTTGCAGTGTGGTGAACATTTTCTTCTACAAGACCTGTGAAGGTCTACGATGGGTGAGACTGGCTGGCTGGCTGGAGACCATTGATATTGCTTGAGCGGACAGGAGTTTTGAGAGGCTCATTTATAAATGTGTGACCGTGGTTTGGAGTACTTTCAATTCACCTGGATGGGTGGAGAGTGAGGAAAGCGGGCCTGTTTTATGGTGAGCACGGAAGAGCGTGCTGGGCATCCACCTGACCGGTGATCTACCGGCACCCCCTCCCCTGGGGCATGGAGAACACCGAGCAACCCTCCGCTCACCAAGACTGCGGGCATTACATCATCCTCTTCACCCACCGACTACCAGGGGGACAGCATGGCAGCATATGCTTTCACAGCCAGCTGGAAGGCACCTTTGTAGGGTGAGTGCGGACCTAGCTCCAGCACCAGCTACGACTGATGAAAAAGACTTTATTGTTCACTGTTACATGTATTTTAAGGATTTTTTTTGTTAATTTAAGCACTTTAATGTATATTGCTCATTTCTGAGCCATATTGCACAAGGTATTTTGAATATTATAATTTGTTAGCGCTGAACTTTTTGTCTCTAAATTGTGATACTTTTACCAGAGTATTGTGTCAGCAGCTTTTTTTTTCACTTAGGTCTTAGTACGTAAGTCTTCTTTTCCTTTTTACAAAATTCATTGTTGTATTTGGTTCCTGCTGTCTGGTGGGAGTCCAAGTGTTATAAAGGACATCAGTACCTTGATTGATATATCTTGTACATGCGCCATATCTATAAATTGAGGGAAAGAAGATGGGCAATCATTAGATGGAGATAATCTATTTAAATGATGGGATTTACAGCATTGGAAAGTATTTATCCAGCATGCATTAGGGAGCAGAAAGCCCTTGCAAGTTAAAACCAATCTAAGTGGTGTAATTGTAATTGTGGAATGGCCATATTCTGAGAACTTAAGGGCTGGTAAAAACTTTCCTTATGCTACATTTTTAATGCATATCAGCAGCATATAGCTGCAATGAGGCTTTCTGAAAGCAGTCCCCTATCTCCCTTAATGGCGTAATCAACGTGTACTATATGACGGATCCTCAACTGTGGTTTTGTGCAGATTCATGGTTAATATATATTTTATGGCCAGCAAAAGGATGTCTTAACATCACCGGGCTGTGATAATGAGTTGTGACTTTTATGAAGAGACATCATATGGGACTTTGAAGATATAATTGTGCACCACTATAGAGAATAGGTCCTGATATATTTGGCTACTCTCAGGAGTATTAAGTCACATCTGTCCGTTTTGTATTTAGTATTTTAATACAGACATTGAGAGTTTTTATTTGCTATTGGATATGAAGTAACTTTTGTATAAAATAAATTATTCTCTGTGAGTGCAGTCTTTTACATATGAGTAATCAAAATATAAAATTCTCCTATGAAACTGTAATCCCTATTGCTTAGATATGAATACCTGTAATAAATCATATTTTTTATATGATTTTTTTTCCGTTTGAACTTAACCCATATTCAAATTTTTCTCTATTCAACTCAACCTTCTGCCCTGTATCCTAAATGAATAAAAATCTGAGTATAATAATTACTGTCCGGTAGCTCTGGATTTCCCCTAGTCTCTGTTCCCAGGACAGAGCTCTGGTAAAAGAAAGGATCTGTGTGCAGGCAGTAAGGCAATTCTCACAGTGCGGACTCTGTTTTGGTCAGCAGGGGATCTGTTCACCGATACCCTGCTGATCAGAGCAGAGCGAGGGGATGACAAGTCTGTGTCTGCTCAGTTTCTGCAGAGCAGACACAGACAAAGCCCGGGCTGTTCTATGAGTGGCCAGATGTAAAGAGACTTCATTGTCCGTTTACACCCGACTACCATTCGATCCGACTAGACGGCAAAAACAGCATTATAGAACTCTAGGAAGCAATATTTATATCTAAACTCTCCCCTTGCCAAAAATCTCCAGCAGTATTAGATAAATAACAACACTTTTTATGCAAAATCTCTTACCGCTTGAGGCGTTCAAGTGGCTGTAACAGGCCCTGAAATGCAGATGTTTTCGAAAAAAGCGAGGTGAGAATCTTTGCTCCACACCTAGATGATGCTGTGTATATATTGCATGTATATGTTCTACAGCATCAATATGATACATGATCAATCATTAGTTGAATCATTTACAGTTAACTATTTATTCTGGTTGTTGAGTTTTATTGGGGAAATTGATTTGAATGCTGATACAAAATTCCATTTTGCTACTATATATTTGCACATATTTATAGCATGAAGATGCAAAAAAAGCATTTTAAATCCTAATACTCTATGGACATGTTTCAATTTCTTTGTTATTGGCTAGAAGGAATTGGGTCAGAAATAAGTTTACATATATTATTAAATAAATCTATCAGTTTAAAAATTGGGATTCAAACAAAGAAAAATGTAACTCCTCAGAACAACCAGTCAATTTTTTTGTTTTCTGTAACTTAGGTTATAAAAAATCAAAAGTTATGCAAAGCTTACCTAGAAACAGAAAGTAGATCAACAATAATAATGTTATTATTCATTGAGATCCACCATTGTGAATGGTGTACCCAATTATTAAACAATATGGAGTTGTATTAGAAAATTATAATTTATTGATATGCTATATTTAGGGAACAAGTAAATGAATATGGAATAAGGTAATAATCCAACCAAAAATTTTACTAATGTATCCAAAAAACAGCACAGCTGTAATAAATTCAAATAGCAAACACTTCCCTGGATGTTACTTATGTACAGCAATCCTTTATGCAGCTTTTTGCATACTTCCCGAAGCCATGTTAATGACTCCAAGAGATAGTATTCCCTCATCCTGTGATGGGGGGGGGTGAGCATCAATGGCTGAGAGCATCTTAGCAACGTCCTAGCAACAGGGCAGGATGGGGAAATGCCATCTCTGGGAGTTTTTCGGCTACGGTTAGGGAGATACACAAATAGCCTACACCTATAGCAAAAACATTATTCAACTTTAGTCAAAGCTGTACAGTTTGTGATTATTACATATGGCAGATTTTTTGGTAACGGTGAACTAACCTTTTAATTGAAGGCCTACACAGTGGAACCACTATGCCCTTGGTCCACAAGTGGTTAAGAAATGTAATACGCTTAAAAAGTAGTAAATCTAACCCTAAATGGCAAATAAAAGTGGTAAAATGTCATTAATAGAATCAAGTATAAACCTTTTGATAGATGGTAATTTGACAACTGTCTGGGTTGCCTTTTAGACTGAAGGAACTATGGAAATATAACCACCCCGAACATAAGGTACCCGAAGAGGTGTCAAAATTCCTCTCACCTGTCCTGGTATCATACACCTAATTGTTTTTCATATAAGCCACTATAAAAGTGTTGTGAAAGAACGGTAGAAGAATATATATATATATATATATATATATATTTATTTAACTTTTTTTTCCAACCATTTGTAGTGTCCCTTATCCTGGAGCCAGAAATGGGTCATTTATCATGCTGATTGTAACATGGCCTTGAAAAATGAAGGTGGTGAAAATCCAGGCTAAAGCACAACAAAAACATAATGTTCCTCATAGCAGGAAAAATAAGTTCCTTTTCAAAGCTATTTTAGAAAGTATCTTAGTGCGCTGTTTACCTGGTGGTCCTTGTTAACAAATGCATAAGGGTTAATTTACTAAAGGCAAATAAACTGTGTACTTTGCAAAGTGCAGTTGCATTCTGAAAGAGCAGTTGTTTCAGAGTTTAGTAAATGAGCAGAAGCTCTGCTGACTTTCATCCTCCAATCATGTGCAAACAAAAATGATGTTTTGTTTTAATTTTCCTTGCATGTGATAGGATATTCTTTGCAAAGTGAAGCTTGAACTCATTTACTAAGGTCTGGAGCAACTGCACTTGCAGAGTGCATAGTCCATTTGCCTTTAGGAAATCAACCTGATAGTGCCTGTTTTACATTGTAGGTCTATCTACCTTCTTAGCAGAGACTGGGTTTTCAACGTAGCCAGTTATTTACAGACACATGTAAAGTACACTGGATCTTATTAAATGCAAGTAGGCCTTGTCTAAATCTAATAAACCAGGCAATCTGAATAACATACGATGAGTTGACAACGCTGGGGACACCATTTTTCAATAACAGAAGGAAGCTTTTTTTCAAAAAGCTGCCTGCAGTGCCTTCAAAAAAACACGGGAGATGTGGGTGGGAGGCACTAGATCCAAAAGTCAGTTACATATGATAATGTAGGATGTAATCTGTGGTGTAGGGCACAAGATCTCCGGTTAGGCAACTCTCTTACATGAAGGTGCCTCTAGAGGGTGTTTAAGATAGAATCCAAGGGATATAGTAGAAAGGGTGCACCACACCATAGTTAAAGGATCCAAGTGAGTCTGTTAAATTTTAACATCAT
This sequence comes from Rana muscosa, assembly GCA_029206835.1. NCBI lineage: Eukaryota > Metazoa > Chordata > Amphibia > Anura > Ranidae > Rana > Rana muscosa. The sequence goes on from CM055118.1 coordinate 472,041,697, forward strand.
TTGTTTGATTTTTTTAGTGAAGAAACACATTTAGTTGACTTTTTACATGATGTGGTGCTCCTTTTCCGCTATACCCCTTGGTTCTACAAAACACGCTCCTCCAACAACCTTTTGACAAATGTTGTTGGATTTCATTTTTTCTCATAGAAAATGTGAGAGATTTGCAATGTAAAAAAAGGGCCAAAACAATCACACGACATTGCCCTGGTATTGCCTTGTATAAATGTTAGTAGATCCTCTGCAAAATATTTGGTGTGTTATTGGTATGTAATATGGTGATATGTTGTTTTCTTGTCCTATTTTCTTTTTCCTCCAGGAATCAAATGAGAGACACCACAGCTAGCTCATTAGGGGCAAAGAAGCCTAGAAAGTCCTAATCTGCCTGTCAAAGCTCCCACCTTCCCCTGCTGTTTGCCTTGCTTTAGCTAAATGCCTAATTTCCCCTTATGGCGTGCTTAAAACTTAATTGTTGCTAATTCAAAAATAAAAAGGAGAACAAGTTACTTGGTCAGCGGTTGTGCATTCAGGGCTGGTTCAAATGGCTGCTGCTTGCTGTCAAACACAGAGCATGCTGGGCTAAAGAGCGTTAACCCTTAAGCCTAAAAAGTTTGAAAAGCCACAAAAAGTTTCTTCAACTCTCATTCCTGTTTAGTACAGAACGCTGAGTGTGCATTTTCCTTACATGGCACAAATATTGAGCTCATTTCCTGTGCAAAAGCCGTATATTTATTTTTTAATGTGGCTTCACACCTTTTTTAAACACATGATAAATGCATCAGTAAATGTCAGTAACCACCCCTGGAAAAAAATATGATATAAACGTTGAAATATTTTTTTTCCTGAAACACACATACATCCATTTTAGGGATAGTATGTGAATTAGTTATAATGCTTTATGCTTGAAACAACACAATTTGGTTTGTTTGCAACAAATTGTGTTTGTGAACACTCAGTGTTACACTCTGGTTAATGATGACTGACCCCAGAAACAAATAAAGTACAGAACGTAAAGAAAAGTAAAGTAAAGTACAAGAAAAAACATTTACTTTTACAGTGTTAGAAATATAATTTGAACAATTTGATTTTAAATGTACAAGTTATCATGTTTGATAACATTACTTTACATATATTAAATTGTATTAATACATTTTAATATAATACATTTTACTTTGATGATACTTTAAGATAGTTATTTCTGCAGTTATTTTTTACATATTTTACTTTAATACAGCAATTTTGTAACCCCAATAAAAGGTTGTATATTAAATAATGCTACATTTATGTCATTTTTATATTTTATAATTTTAAAACAAATCAGCAATGGTTAATATTCAGTGCACTAACTAAATTAAAAAAATTATAATAATTGTATTCAAAAATTCAAATACTTTAGTGAAGTACTACAAACTGGGATCATGTATTGGACATGCGCTATTAGCCTAACACTGTTTCTATGTCCTTATACTGACATACATATGTATATGTCTCCATTAAAAGCAGCATTTGAACAGCACAACTCAAGTAATCAGATGTGCTCTCCTTTTTTTGTTAGGTAGCAGTCTTAGGTCCTAATGGCAGAACCTTGATTTTTTACAGACATTGATGAATGCCTTCCAAGCCCTTGTGTGAATGGAGCTACCTGCGTTGATGGCATCGACTCATTCAAATGCTTATGCCTTCCCAGCTACGGAGGGGACCTATGTCAGATCGGTACGACCAATGTGGCTTGAGCTAATTTTACTAACAACTGCATCCCAACCAAAATGAGTCCGTCCCTCCTTTCCAAAGCCAAGGGTAGTGATTGTTTTTTGGTGGGCTCAGGCCTACCTGTGAGAGAAGAGTGAATAATCTGATTTTGTCTCTTTCAGTTTCTCTCCCTCTTCTTCATGAATAATATGATTTTATTTTGGATTACAGGAAATAACTCTACATGTGACCTGATCAAGAAGAAATTTACTGTTGTGCGTCTTCTCTTTTAAGGTTTCCTAACCAACTGCCGGTTCCCAAAGAGTCAATATATCTAAACTGCAACTAGAAATTTTATGGGGCCTATAGAACAAAGGAATCTGGTTAATCTTTAGTCTTAGCTTAAAAAGGTTGGGGTTGATTTACTAAAACTAAAGAGTGCAAAATCTGGCACAGCTGTGCATAGAAACCAGTCAGCTTCCAGGTTATATTGTCAAAGCTTAATTGAACAAGCTGAAGTTAGAAGCTGATTGGCTTCCATGCGCAGCATAACCAGATTTTGCACTCCGCTTTGAGTAAATGAACCCTACTGTTACCATTTCTGGTGTTTATACTGCCAGAATATCTTTGCAAACCAAACCCACCATTCACTGGATGGAAGTTGGGTTTAAAAGGCCCTGGAGTCTGCCTTACTGGTCCATGTAAACTATTTGTGAATGTTTTTAGGTATGGTTAACTGTCATGCCAAATAGACCCACAACCCATTTCCCTCAAGTCTTTAAAAGGGTTTTCAGTTTTCTTTGAAAACAATTTGTCCAAGTGTATTATCCAGATACCAGAAGCCTGAAATGTGGACAGTAACCTACACAGTATTATGAATCTGTTCAATTGCTTGTTTACTTAAACATATTATTATTCAGGATTTATATAACGCCAACAGTTTGCGCAGCGCTTTACAAAATCGGGGAAGACAGTACAATACAGGAGGAATCAGAGGGCCCTGCTCGTTAGAGCTTATAATCTAGAAATATTAAAACACATTAAAGTTTACTTAAGCGATAGAAAAAACAAACACACAATGTACATAGCTAAAATATGCTTAATCAAGTATGCTTTCCCTTTAATTTTTTTGTGTAATACATTTTTGGTGAACAAAATTAAAGAAGGTACATAAGACAATGCCACAAATAAGACAAAAGAAAAAGAAACTCAGACCACAAAGGCGATTGAGGATATGAGTAAAACGTAACAATATCGAACCAGTACAAATCACATTTCATAGGGACTAATAAAAAAATTATTGTAGAAGGAACAGTGGTACATATCAGTACCAGAAATACACAATAAATACAGTGCCGGCATATACTATACCTCAATGGGAAAAAGTAGACAAGATAGAAAAAGGAAAAGGAGGAAAGGAATAGAGAGCAGTTAGAGGGAAAGAAGGGGGTAGCAAACAGTTGGATATAACATTTAAACATGCTGAGCAGATAAGGTGGTTTCTGGAGAATGAACAGTGACACTAATGTATGTTAGACAATATCTACAAATACTGAGCAGAGGTCTTGAACTCAAACTAGCAGGCCCATATCTTGGTGAGTTTTGCTGGGGTAATATCTTCCATGAGGTGATATCTTCCATGAGGAAAATATGGTCTACTTGTCGAAGCCACTGAGATATAAGAGGAATTATTGTTTGTCCCTAATACCAAGGGTTTGAGAGATTTAGCCACATTTAGTAGGTGAGGAGTAATAAACCATTTATATCGACTTGTTTGTTCGGTTAAACGTTCGGTTAAACAGTGGAAAATGACAGCCCATCGGTTGGATTAAACAGGTAAACATAGTTACATAGTAGGTGAGGTTGAAAAAGTCCATCAAGTCCAACCTATGTGTGTGATTATATGTCAGTATTACATTGTATATCCCTGTATATTGTGGTCGTTCAGGTGCTTATCTAATAGTATTTTGAAACTATCGATGCTTCCCACTGAGACCATAGCCCGTGGAAGGGATTTCCACATCCTTACCACTCTTACAGTAAAGAACCGTCTACGTAGTTTAAGGTAAAACCTCTTTTCTTCTCATTTTAATGAGTGGCCACGTGTCTTGTTAAACTCCCTTCCACAAAAAAGTTGTATCCCTATTGTGGGGTCACCAGTACGGTATTTGTAAATTGAAATAATTTCCCCTCTCAAGTGTCTCTTCTCCAGAGAGAAGAAGTTCACTGCTCGTAACCTTTCCTCATAACTAATATCCTCCACAACATTGTACACTAGATACAAGCTTTAACACCTCATCCATGCTTTCTCTTGTTGACAGAATGTGGTTATTGTCCCATGACCTATTCCCTAACATAAAGCTGACCTTACACCTGTAGATGTTCATTCAAGCATTTGCACAAGAAAGGAATCATTAGTCCAAGCAATTGATGGCACTTTCATGGACTCAACTAATTTTGAATAGCTTTACATTCGAGTACCATTTCAAAATGTTGATTTTAAATGGACAATCTGGATTACCTTTGACAAGTCCTAACCCTAGGTGCAATGTTTCTTGGCCAGTAGCCAATTTAACTAATAGAAATTAGTTTGTTACCATTGGATTCAATAACAAAATTCATCCTTCTCCTTCCTTCAGGGTAACATTGCAGAGCTGTCAGCGGAGTCCCCTTACCTTCTCCTGGCGATCCAGCGATGTCCTCCGCTGTGATCGCCGGTGAGATCACCGGCGAGATCACCAGCGAGAGCGCCGACCGGCATCTGACTTCCTGGTTCCGTTCCCTGCGAGCAGCAGCGGTGCATGGGAGCGGAACTGGGTGGGTAATTCAAAAGTGACACACATATAAAAGAGGTGATACGTTGTAATCTGAGAGGATTACACTGTATCATCTCAGATCTGACACTTGATCACTGTACAGTGCTCCTTGCCTGCCACGTTACTGTCATTTGTGCCCATAAAATATTTATAACATGGCATCAAAAAAGTGCCACTTTACTACAAAAGCGCTTTTGGACCAGTTGAGTGACAGTGACAGCGACACGGAGTTGCTTGCAGAACTGAGCGATAGTGAGTCATGGGGAGATTTGTCGTCTGACACTGACACTGATCTGGCAAGTGACAACGGCGATGATCCTGCACCTGACATCAGCGAAGTGCACACTTGGTGCCCTATTGACTGCGATACGGACCAGGTAGCACCCCAAAGATTCCTCTTCACTGGATCACCTGGGATGAAGGTAGATGTTGAGCATGACAACCCTCTGGCATACCTGCAATTATTCCTCACTGAGGAGGTAATTGAAAAAATTGTCACAGAGACAAATCGCTACCAAGAGCAGCAATCCACTACGCTGCATGCCAGGTTTTCCAGAAGCAGAAAGTGGGAACCGGTGACCAAAGAGGACATCTGGCAGTTTCTGGGACTCATCATTCTTCAGGGGGTGGTGGGGAAACAGCTCCAGAAATGGTACTGGACCACCAACGGTTTTCCCTCATCATGAAGTATTTCCACTTCACGAACAATGAAGAATTTGATTAGGCCATGCATCCTGCGCCCAAACTAAAAAAAATCTGGGAGGTATGCCAAATTATTGTGACCAATTTCCAGCAGACCTACATGCCAGAAAGGGACGTCAGCGTGGATGAAAGTTTGATGGCCTACAAGGGACGCCTAAGCTGGATACAGTTTATTGCATCCAAAAGAGCGTGGTTTGGCATCAAATCCTACATGCTCTGTGAGTCATCCAATGGGTACATCTGGAATTCGGTCATTTACACCGGTAAAGGCATGAAGTTCAACCCCAGGTATAGCAGCTATGGGATGGCCACATCATCTGTCCTTACACTGCTGGAGACATTGCTGAACCAGGGATATTGTGTGACCACGGACAATTTCTACACGTCTCCGGAACTGTATGAGGTTTTGCTACAAAACAAGACTGATTCGTATGGTACTGTTAGGCCTAACCGACGTGACATGCCATCTATGTTTGCCAAGAAAAAACTCAAAACCGGAGAAATGGTTGCCTGGCAGAAGGGTAAGATGATGGCAATGTGATGGCGAGACAAGAAGGACGTGTGTCTCATGAGTACTGTGCACAATACCTCCACTGCCATGGTCCACACAAAAGGTGGGAAAGATGTGCTGAAGCCGCAAGTCGTGATAGACTATAATAACACCATGGGAGGTGTCGACAGAGCCGATCAGGCAATGACATTTTATCCGGCTATGCGCAAACAGCAAAAAAAATATTATAAGAAGATTTTCAGGCATCTTCTGGAACAATGCCTTTGGAATGCATATATCCTGTACAGAGCAAAGAGTGACAAGCCTCTTGTTCATTCTGATTTTGTCTGGAAAGTGGCTGAGCAGATTTTTGTCAACCACCAGACGCCATCAGTAGTTGTGAACAGACCTGGACGATGTGCTGTTGACGTTGCCAACCCAGAACGCCTGACTGGTCGTCACTTTATGGACTACATACCACCAACTGCAAAAAAGGCAGCACCTACCAGGATGTGCGTGGTTTGCTGTTCAAAGAGAGATGGCAATTGAAAGAAAGTTTGAAAAGAAAGCAGGCTCCATTGTCCTGATTGTGACGTCAGACTTTGTGCTGTACCTTGTTTCAAAATTTATCACACTCAGGATGTTTATTGAATTTTCTTTGTTTGACAAATTTCATTATTTTGAATTACATTATTGAATAAAATTTTATTTATTAGATTATAATTCATGATTTTGTGTTTCAAACTTTATCACATCTATGATGTCTACTAGAGTCTTGTTTGGTCAGGTTTAAGTAAGTAATTACTAAGAATTGCAGGCCTACAATACATAACACCAAATTTCCATGCAAATAAATTGTACCGCTTTTGGTACAAAATTCCTGACATAATCATACCGCCAGGGAGGTTAATTAATTGAATGAACGTTACGAATACTAGACCTTTTGAACAAAAACCTACAAATTTGTTGAAGGGCCCTGATGTAAGTAGAGTCTTTAGGCAGAACCATCCAGTCTTAAATGTTCTCATTTAGTGATAGGATGATTTTGTCTGATAAAGTACCCCACACTATACTGTATCAAAAGAACTGAAACATGCTTGTCATATGGTCATGCAATGAGATTTTTAGTTCTATATAATTATTTAATTCAAAATAAATGGCAGTTTTTTATATTATATGTATATATAAAGAACATGTGTGATGTGCCTGAATTTTAACGCTGAATCACATTTAGGTCCACATTGAATGGTGATTTGTAAAACACCAGAATATACTTGGTCAGCAGATAATTGAATTAATAATTAATTAGTGAGCACATTTAAGAACTAATGAAAGAAGAAACAAAATACCAAATAGACACCTGGCACTGATTTAGAGGTTTTTGGATACTTTTTTTCAGCATTAACCAAAGGCTTACATTATTACATCAAGTCAGCTAAGCAACAAAAAAAAAACAAGATAAGAAACGGCATGTTGTTTCATACAATTGAAAACATCCTTGACAAACTCTTCTTTATTAAAAAAAAAATATATATATATATATGAACAGGTGTCCTAACAATTTTGTGACACGAAAACAAAATCTGCTTTCTTTCAGTAAGACAATGTGCTGGCAGGAAATTGCATTTTTATTTCTGTACTTCAGAAAGGTCAGTGTTAATTTGGAGTAATGGAAAATCTATTCATTCACTCATCTACTTTAGGCAATTGTCTGTTTAGGGACCATAATGCTCCAGAGGTCAAAATCATTAAATTATTGTTTTCATTTAATAGTAGCTTTATGAAGCACATGGTAACAGTCTATTGTCAAAAAAATCTTCTTTTCATTGTTAACTTATTTGTAGCACTCTTGCAACAAAAAAACAGCAGCATTTCAAATATTTGTCGTTCTTTATTGATTAGTTTTAAAAGATAAGAAACTTCAAATCTTTTTATCTTTAACTCACCTTTGTTATACAGGTATCTGCCAAGTTCCATTACATTAGCATTTAGGATCACAGTGTTTTATAACAAAAAAAGACCACTCAACCTACAGTGCTGAAGAAGTCTGACATATTTCATGCTGAGAAAAAGCACCTATTCATTTGTTTTGTTTGTGCTTGAAGTCACAATGCAAAGGACTTAATCTTTGCTAGAAACATTTCACTTTTCTTAGTGAATGATGATGAAGATCTGTTGACTTCCATCATACAATCATGAGCAAGTAATGTGATTGGCTACTCTTTGCCAAATCTGGTGCAACTCTGCATTGAAACCAATCAGCTTCCAGGTTTTTGGTCAAAGCTTATGTAGCGGGGTCCTCAAATTGATGGGATACACCTGGGCAATAGTGTAACCCAGGTGTATAATTGTGTTAGGATTCAGACCCCTTTTTTTGTTTCGTGGAGGATTGGAGGATGTAATATTCTCCTTTGCCTGTGGGTGGCGTAGTACCCACAGGCTTCAGGTAGAATCATCCCCTGCAGTGCTCCCTGTTTGGTCTCTTCCCGGAGATGGTATGGCTGGGGCGGGGAACCCGCCGGGCCGTTGAAGGGAGGAGATAAAAGGGGGAGACGCCCTGACCACGAGGTCGTCGTCTTGCGGAGAAGGAGGTCCTCGGAGGAGGAGGGTTGCGGTCTGCACCCAGGGCCCCTTAGGCCTGGGTGCGGGAGATCCAGGAGTCTGGTCCAGGTGCCCATGGCCTGGTCCGGAGTCATGTTGGCGTCCATCCCAGGCACCTTTAGCCTGGGGTGAGGTACTATCGAGGAGGCCTGGGGCCCAGTACCTTCGACTGGGTCCCGCTAGGGTGGACTGTCCGAGGGTCCCTGAGCGGAGGGACTCGTACCTGAGGTGAGGAGGCCGGGGAGGTTACCCACTGGAGACCCGGAGCAGCACCAACCCGGTGACAGTGGGCCTCTGGGAACTCTCTTGGGAGGACACATCCCCCTGATAGGGGCCACAGCGTATCGAAGAGGGCTCCATTGCTGTTCATAGGGGTTGCTGGAAGAGACCCCATCCTTCCTGTTCTGTAACAGCCGGATTGGCTTAGGCGCCGCTGGTCATAGTACAGTGGCATAGAACTCAAACTTTAGGAAGTGCCTCGATCTGCTCGCCCCACCGTTGGCAAGGTTATAGGTCCCAACCAGTTTGCTGCAAAAGAACTGTTTATTGTGCTTTGCGTATTGGAGTGTCAAATAAACAAGTGTTGGACCTTTCTCCGGTGTGTGAACTCCAGTTACTGGAAGCAAAGGGGAGGCTGGTGAGCTTGCAATTACAGACTCAGTGCATTCACAGAACACACCGGCCCGAGGAAACATCAGGAAGTGGCCTTCACCTCCCTACTACAATGGGGAGGACATGGGCCGTGGCGCATCTCACTCTCACAACCCAGGAACCCCTAGACATGAGTTGGTGTGTAACCGATAAAGATGGAGAGAGGGTGAGGCCGCTACACGTGGGGGCTCGTGAGTCCGGGATAGAGTGTGTTCTAGAGATGGACTTGAGAATGTCTACATTTGAACTTTGCTGCCCAGAGGAGTTCCGAGCAGATCGGCCAAATTACTGGCCAAAGTGCGTCCCTGCTCGGAGTTGTGGAAATGACCCTAACACGGGAAAGGCCCATGCGGAGGAGCGGAAAAAGGGAGAGGTCCAGCCGTGTGACGTACTGCACGTGGGGACTGTTAACGCACTGCGCCACGAGGCACCCCATGGCGACATCGTTCGTGGGCGGAGTCAAGAGGAAGCCCGCGAAAATGTACAGCTCATGGGAGGAGTCTGGCCAAGTGTGGGGATACACGTGGAGACTCCGGCGCGGGGTCAGTGCATGATGGAGCAGCAAACAGTCGGGATGACCTCAAGTGCCCCGTGGATTATGGTTCCTCACCCCACGAGAATGACTTCCTTTGCTGCCCCCATCACAGACACGGGGATAAGACTTAGGCCCCGAGGGCGGTTGGCTCTGTACACCTGCAGAGACACGGAGGCCCTCGGTGTGATCTGTCCCGGCTGCTCGGGACTGGTGGTCACCCTGAAGCCATTCGGGCGATGTGAGGAGTGCAGAGAATTCCTTTTTGAGGTTGAGTCGTCCACAGCAAGGCCTCGGGCCCTTCGCCTCAATCACCTCACGGGTACTGCTACTCCGGAAGGGGAGATCAAGGCCTTTGTCGAGGTTCCCGTGCGCGCTGACCAGGGCGATGGACTGCCCAACAGAGAAAAATCCGAAGATGCTGCTTCGGTCGCCACAAGTTCTCTGCTCCCACCACCGAAGAGGAAAGTTGGCCTAGTACAGGCATCCTATGGACGTGGTCGAGCTTCACCCCGCTGCTTGCCTGGCCTGGATGGCGCCGGTCGAGATGGAAGTCCCGGACATCCCAGTCTTCTACAAGGGTCAGGTGAGCCAGGGGCTGGGACTGTGGTGGTGGTTGGAGGTGTCAGGGGCCCATTGGAGGTGGAACCCCCCAGAGAAGATGATTCTGTGTCCACCGGTAGATATCTGCCTGCGGAGATGTATGACACCTCCGACCTAGAGTCGCTGTCTGATTGCGGAGATGATGGCGAGATAGACGAACTGTTCAGCCGCAAGGGCTGGGATAGAGTGCCACTTCTTGCTTCCCGTGCGGTACGGGATTCACCTATGTACACAGGAGATAGCACGCCTCGGGTGGAAGACCCGCAGCTTGCGAGGGAGCCTACCCCTCCACCTGTGTCCTCACCTACTGTTACCCCACCTACTTTGGTTGTGGGGATACCCCGCGCTTCTGTGAGAGCGCTGAAAGTCAGTTCCAGGGAGCTGGTAAAGGCACCTCGGCATCCAGAAGCTATTGTGCTGCCTGGAACTGGAGAGAAAGCCACTATGCCACCTTTGGCCCGCTTGCAGAGACTGTTTTGCCACAAAGTAGCTCGGGAATATGGGTGGGAGTACCCGTATCTACCCCGGGACTTGCTGTATGAGGTGGAAGTCTGGAGAACAAGATGGTATGACGAGTTTGTGTGGGACAAGTTGAAGGTGCCCCATGCTCGCAGGTACCTGGAATGTGTGCCGGCAGTGTCTAAGAGGTTTGAGGACTGCAAAGCTGAATGGAAATTGGGGCGCCATATCCATGCTGACAAGATAGTCATTTGCAGAAGAGAAGGAGAAGATGTCGAGTATTCGATAGAGGCATTTGACAAACACCTGAAACCCCTGTACCTGCCGGATCCAAAGTTTTACTTATAGGAGAAAAGAACTCCTGTTTATTTCTTTTGTGCACTTGAACTTTCTGGAAGAGCCATTCCCAGACACGCAGGACTGTGCCCTGTTTTTGTTTTTGTTTGGGCTTTTCTTTTTCTCGTTGGAGACTTGGGGACTGTTGTGTTTTCGTGTTTCCCCTTTTCTTCATGTGCCAAAGGCAAGGACATTTGGGAATAGTGGCAGAGTAGGGAAAGCTGGAAGAACGAAGATTCGTTGAGTGTCATGACCGCGGCGCTGTCACCAGGTGGCAGTGTTGCGCAACAAATGTTTGAAAATATTTCACCCACACATCACCTTGCTTGTTGGAGTGAGTGGGTCTCTCGGCTGACGGGCCCACTCATCCCAAATGACACAAAATTATGTTAGGATGTTGTTTTTTTCTTTCCCCTGCAGGAGAATCGTCAATCAAGACCATTGAGAGTGGGTGGCTCTTAGACAGTGTGGGAGAGGGGTTGTGATTATGCAGATGTTAAAAATGTTTTATGACATAAGTTGTTTTATATGTTCCCCATTCCCTGAGCAGGTCTTGGCACTTGGGAAAAAAATTTAGAGGAATTGCTTCAGGGGTTTCACTCCATGCCACCACTTTATGGGAGGTATGGGTGTGCACCTGACGCTGGGGACCAGCGTCAAATTACAGGGGGGAGTGTGTAGCGGGGTCCTCAAATTGATGGGATACACCTGGGCAATAGTGTAACCCAGGTGTATAATTGTGTTAGGATTCAGACCCCTTTTTTTGTTTCGTGGAGGATTGGAGGATGTAATATTCTCCTTTGCCTGTGGGTGGCGTAGTACCCACAGGCTTCAGGTAGAATCATCCCCTGCAGTGCTCCCTGTTTGGTCTCTTCCCGGAGATGGTATGGCTGGGGCGGGGAACCCGCCGGGCCGTTGAAGGGAGGAGATAAAAGGGGGAGACGCCCTGACCACGAGGTCGTCGTCTTGCGGAGAAGGAGGTCCTCGGAGGAGGAGGGTTGCGGTCTGCACCCAGGGCCCCTTAGGCTTGGGTGCGGGAGATCCAGGAGTCTGGTCCAGGTGCCCATGGCCTGGTCCGGAGTCATGTTGGCGTCCATCCCAGGCACCTTTAGCCTGGGGTGAGGTACTATCGAGGAGGCCTGGGGCCCAGTACCTTCGACTGGGTCCCGCTAGGGTGGACTGTCCGAGGGTCCCTGAGCGGAGGGACTCGTACCTGAGGTGAGGAGGCCGGGGAGGTTACCCACTGGAGACCCGGAGCAGCACCAACCCGGTGACAGTGGGCCTCTGGGAACTCTCTTGGGAGGACACATCCCCCTGATAGGGGCCACAGCGTATCGAAGAGGGCTCCATTGCTGTTCATAGGGGTTGCTGGAAGAGACCCCATCCTTCCTGTTCTGTAACAGCCGGATTGGCTTAGGCGCCGCTGGTCATAGTACAGTGGCATAGAACTCAAACTTTAGGAAGTGCCTCGATCTGCTCGCCCCACCGTTGCCAAGGTTATAGGTCCCAACCAGTTTGCTGCAAAAGAACTGTTTATTGTGCTTTGCGTATTGGAGTGTCAAATAAACAAGTGTTGGACCTTTCTCCGGTGTGTGAACTCCAGTTACTGGAAGCAAAGGGGAGGCTGGTGAGCTTGCAATTACAGACTCAGTGCATTCACAGAACACACCGGCCCGAGGAAACATCAGGAAGTGGCCTTCACCTCCCTACTACAATGGGGAGGACATGGGCCGTGGCGCATCTCACTCTCACAACCCAGGAACCCCTAGACATGAGTTGGTGTGTAACCGATAAAGATGGAGAGAGGGTGAGGCCGCTACACTTAATTGAACAAGCTGAAGTTAGAAGCTGATTGGCTACCATGCACAGCTACACCAGATTTTGCACTCTCCCGTTTTGGTGAATCAACCCCAATATTTCTTCTTCTCCAAACAAAATCTAGTTTGTGGCCACATCTTTTTGTTATTCTCCTATAAATAGGAAGGTAATGTTACATTATGAAATGCCAATGAGTTAATAAATTAAGGGAATACACTTGACATTATAAATGTCAAATTAGTCAATGTCAAATGTCATAGTCAATGTCCCGTACTAGTATCTTTTTTTTTTTTTTTTTTTACTTTATAATCTTTATTGAAACATTTTTCATTTATCATTGACATAAAAACAACCATATCCCACATCCCCCTCCCCTTCTCCTTTCCTTTTAAACATACATATACAAAGAAAACACAAAAGACATATTCTCATTATATTTCTCAAGTGTTTACTATATAGTTATCTCATCTTCTCGTTCTCCTTCTACTCTACTTCTCATTGACCACCTTCTCACTTTTCCCACTCCAACCATTTCTTCATTTTATCCTCATATTATCTTAATCCTCTTATTCATTCTTACCCCACTCATTCTCCAATCTTCATCAACATTTCTCTTATTCACTCTTAATCATTCTTTCTTCCTATTTTGATGCATCACATCCTATCCACTTATTCCTTAATGGTTACCCTTTAGGTGTTGGTACTACTGACCATCTTAATCCCTCTCCCCTTGTCCTTCCTCCTTTATACTGATGGCTCGTTTCACATTTTTCTCTTTCACATTGTTCTAAGGGGAATATATCTTTGCGTCCCACCAGGGTTTCCAAATCTTTTCATATTTCGTCATATGTCCTTGTCTAACATATACTGATTTTTCCTTCCATATTGTCTCATTCATACCTCGCTCCCACTCTTTACAGGTTGGGGGTAACACCGATTTCCATCTTTGTGCTATCAGTTTTCTTGCCTGAAATAAGCATCTAAGCACTGCAGTTTGAGTACATCCGGGATCTCCCTCCCCTTCTACATAACCCAACACACATAACCTTACGTCTAGGTTCAGAGACGTCCCAAATACCAAGTTTATAGATCCAAATTCCTCCCTCCAATACTGGTATAGCTTTGGGCACCCCCAAAACATATGAATAAGATCCCCTTCTGTTTTCCCCGTACTAGTATCTTTGATATTCAGGTAGCATCATCATTAATCTTAATCATTATGTATGTGTCATTCTTGAATTTTATGATCTTTTGATCATCCTTGAATTTTTTGATTATGGTGTATGGGTTTTCAAAAAAGAAGCTGTGAAGGCCTCCCTATTGAACACAGTAAAAACTCCAATTGGAAAGTAACTGGCATCATAAACATCCTACACTAATATTCAATGGGACTAAAATAGTTGCTTGGTAGACTTCTTGATTCTTCAGGGGAACTTGCAGTTGAAACCTCTTCTCTCTTACTTGTGTCTTGAATCCCTGAATGGCTGAGTAAGGTCATCTGACATCTCTTTTTACTGAACATTTTCAGGTAAAAGACACCTTTTAACTTTGTCTCTGTTACTCTGTTACTGACATTTTGTTTTCTACAGGTTCTGAGTTTTGACTGCTGAAAGAAGCTTCAAAGTGGACTCCCAACATTCCAGCTATAGATGTTGTCCCCTCACTTCATTCTTTTCTCTTATATATCCTAGATATTGAAGTATGTGATGAAGGCTGGACCAAATTCCAAGGACATTGCTACCAACACTTCTCAAGCAGAGAAACCTGGGTAGATGCAGAGAACACATGTAGAAGCCACCAGTCACATTTATCTAGCATCCTGTCATCTGAAGAGCAAGAGTTCGTAAATGGTGAGCAATGAGTAAAAGTGTATTTACAGCATATTTTATTCCATATTTATTCACTTAACTTTACATCAAGAACATGGATATGATACGGTTACAATTTCAGCTTTGAGCTCTGGGCCTTCATTGCCTATCATACATGGAAAAAATAATTGGATTTGCACAAGCAGACTATGGACTGAAAAAAACAGTAACTTTTTCCAAATAAAGGTCCATTTTCTGCAGAAATCCGGTTGGGCAACCCCTTTTTTTCTCTTTCACATAGTAAGTCTAGTATCCAACACTCACATTAAAATAATTGTAAACTTTAAATTACAAAAAATAAATAAATAACAAACATGTCATACTTAACTGCTCTGTGCAATGGAGCAGTCCTAATCCTACTCTTCTGGGTTCTTACACTCATGCGGCCTCTATGTGTCCATTGACACACAGAGCACGGCTCAGCCCTGCCCTCCGCTCCCTTCTCACAGGCTGTGATTGACAGCAGCTCTTACTGCTTTGTCTGAGCCATAAGGAGAGAAAAAGAGCTGACAGAGCCGCTGTTCTCATGCACATTGCTGGATCGAGATTGGGCTCAGGTAAGTACTTAGGTAAGTACTGCACAGAGATTTTTTTTTACCTTAATGAAAATGCATTAAGGTAAAAAACCTTCACTTTAACCACTTCAGCCCCGGAGGATTTGGCTGCCAAATGACTGGGCCACTTTTTGCGATTCGGCACTGCAACGTTTTAACTGACAATTGTGCGGTCGTGTGACGTGGCTCCCAAATAAAATTTACGTCCTTTTTTTCCACAAATAGAGCTTTCCTTTGGTGGTATTTGATCTCCTCTGTGGTTTTTATTTTTTGCGCTATAAACTAAAATAGAGTGAATTTTTTTTTAAAAAAAAGCAATATTTTTTACTTTTTGTTATAATAAATATCCCCTAAAAATATATAAAAAAACAAATTTTTTCCTCAGTTTAGGCCGATATGTATTCTTCTACATAATATTGGTAAAAAAAATTGCAATAAGTGTATATTGATTGGTTTGTGCAAAAGTTATAGCGTCTACAAAATAGGGGGTAGTTTTATGCTATTTTCATCGTGACTGCGACATTACGGCGGACACATCGGACACTTTTGACGCTATTTTGGGACCATTGTCATTTATACAGCGATCAGTGCTATAAAAATGCACTGATTACTGTGTAAATGACACTGGAAATGATGGGGTTAACCAGTAGGGGGCGGGGAAGGGGTTAAGTGTGTCCTAGGGGGAGTAATTCTAACTGTGAGGGGGCTGGGCTACATGTGACACGACACTGATCACTGCTCCCGATTACAGGGAGCAGACGATCACTGTCCTGTCACTAGGCAGAAAAGGGAGATGCCTTGTTTACACAGGCATCCCCCCGTCCTGCCTCTCCGTGACATGATCGCGGGACACCGGCGGACATCGAGTCCGCGGGTCCCGCAAGCACGGTCACAGAGACCGCTAGGCAGCAGATTCAAAGCAACGTACCTGTACATTGCTTTGCCTGCCCGTGCCATTCTGCCAACGTATATGTGCGTTAGGCAGTCGGCAAGCGGTTAAAGGCTAAGTTCATCTTTTCCAGAAAATCGTTTATGCAGTCAAAGGGCCCCAGTAGATAGTACAAATCTGTGCAGCTTTGTAAAATTATCATTTATTTTATTGTTTTTCCTGTAGGCCATTTGGGGCCCCCAAAAAGACTGGCTAAAGAAACTACTAGTTAGCAACTCCCACATTCTGCCTTGTTGCTAGGATGTGAAGACTGTTGCTTTTCATACCTGTAATGCTGGGTGTAGGCATCCAATAGTTTTCACATTATTGATCATTTTAGAAAGCTACACAGATTTATAATATCTACTGGGGCCCTTTGACTGCATGGGCTATTTTCTGGTAAAAATTTACTTATCCTTTTTCAAGATAGCAAGGATAACTTGCCACAAATTTGTGGCAGTGTTGAATTGTAAGTCTTGCTAACTTGCTGCACATTTTCACTGGCACGTTTTACACTTGCAGAGCACTTGAAGCACAAGTTCTAGTTGACACTTTTCCAATTTGTAATTTGCGTGGCATGTCTCTAGCAAGAGCAACGTTGCAGTGGTAAGTCTACAGCAAGAGCTCTGCAAGTCTACAGCAGGGAGCAAAGATGAAAATTCAGCCACAGTGTCCCCTATGGTGGGATGACTGTCACATAACATAACTGAACCGGAACTTGCAGCAGACTTGCAGAATGTTTGCAAAGAAAGATGATCTGGAGTCATGCAATGCAGACTTGCTGCAATTGTGCAACAAACTTGTGAAGTCTAGCAAGTCTAGCAACAGCTTAGCAAGTCATTTTCAAACTTGCAGCTCAATTTCTTGCTATCTGGGTTAAAGACACACTCCCAGCCATCAGGTTTCTGCTACCTGCTCCAAAGCCAAGTGGTCCACGGGTGGTAACATAGCAGCGGCAGTTTGCATACTCTTCCTCTATGCACTTTTTTAGGCAACATTTTTTTTATGTTTTGGTTGGCGTGGAGAGGGATCAAAACCTTTCTAATTTATATTGTTGTCTATGCCCCCAATGGGGGGATGCAACCTGTATTATTATTTTTTTTGGTTACTACTATTGCCGAAAGTAGAAGAAAATCCAAAATGTTGTATTCACCAGCAGTACCATTTAGGCAGTACCATTTATATACTGATAGTTGAATTGTATACCTGAAGTTCAGTTTTAAAGTGTACATTAATCTGAATGTACAGTATATTGAACTGAATTGCAACACCGTACCAAATAAAAATATCTCTCTGTTAAGTTGATTGAGAATTGCTCTGAAAGACGCCCTTTTCTGGAATGGTCATCTGGCAGAATTGCTTGGCATAGGAACCTTGAACTTGTTGAGGGAACATAAAGGCTTGGTATTATTTTAACATATTGTTCATCGAGGCCATCTCACTTTGTTCTAAAACTTTGATCTAAAAACATAGTCTACTCAAGAAATAAAGTTTAGACAAATTAGCTTCCACCATATAAAATGTTTTCCATTTCAGTAAATCTGCAAAATTTTTTTTTTTTTAAATGTCTTCCATTAACAGCATACACAACTTAATTTGAATGTTCATATTCTGTTGTCTTGCCTTGACCTGAGTGACAGCATCCATGACTGCACATAGAACAATTAAACACATATGGCTATTTTAATAATTTCCTGAATTCTCATTGTATCCATTTGAATGAATTTATTAACACAATGTAATAAATAACAGGAAATGCACAAGACTATCAATGGATCGGGTTAAATGATAAAACCGTCGAGAATGACTTCCGCTGGTCCGACGGCAATCCTTTGGTAAGTGCTATTTACTTCTACTTAGATATTTTGATTAACATTATAAAAGTCACTTTAAGTCATCAAAAGCAATGAATAACATGTCACAATGTATACATTAGCAAATATATTTCAAAATTATAATAAAGAATACAGCAGCTTCATAATTCTACTCTTTGTATTTTCAAACTGGGAATTGGTGGTAAATCCCAATCCACAGTAGCTAATTACACAATCATAACTGGTTCAATAATTTATTGCAACGCATTCCTAATAACTAGCTGTGTAGAAAACTCTCTGATTTTAGTACTTTTAAGGTGCCAGTTTGGGAATATAGAACACAATATTATAAAATTTCTATCAGTTTATTCACTTTTTGAAATAATTAAAAAGTACATATACTAATTCAGACTCGTCAAGGTTTATCCTCAAGACTTTTAGTTATTGCCTTTTAGTTATTTATAATACTAAAATAGCCTTATTGTGGTTGTCTTGGTATGTGTACTTTTTAATTATTTAAAAAATATATTTTAAAATGATTTGAATAAAGTGATTAAAGTTTTGATAATATGTTGTTCTGTGTTCTCGATCTGACACTCTAAAAGTCTCAAAGTCAGAAAGTTTTTCTACATACCCAATCCTCAGCAATCTACTCTATTACTACTTTTAATGGTAAGGATATGGCATAAGTATATATTTTTAAATATTTTTTTTATATCTATGTGTACTTTTAGCTACTTTTTAATATATATCTGCTTTTTAATATCTATGTAACATCTATGTATAGCAAATATATATACATATATATATATATATATATATATATATATATGTTAGTTAGTTATGAAGTATTATTCATTTTTTCTTGCAAAATTTTGTTTTATGACGAATTGTAATGTAGAAACACTGGGAACAGGGAAATCCTTTGTAAACTGCAATTCATACATTGGTAGGCAGCCTGAACCCCCACCCTTACCCCCCTGTGCCTATGTTATGTCTCCGTGTCATGACATTTAAAAACAAACATTTCAAAATTGCCCTCCATCCCATAAGCTGTGGAATGTACTAATGTAAAATGATATCAGAAGAAATTGCAAAATTCTCAAAGAATTCTTTGCTTACCTCAAACTCAAAATTGTGATTGGCTTTTTCTCTTTTATTAAACAACTTCTATACCAATAAAGGGCATCTGTTTTCCAGATACATTATACATATTAACCTTATATGCCCAGGAAATCCCTGTGCTTGTTCTTCACTGCTTGGAGCACATACTACAAGAATGTAAAATATTGCAAGTTTGGGTACAGACATATACATTGGGGAAAAAAAACTATTTAAAATAGCAAATGAATTAAACACTCCAAAAATATTGCATCCTTGCATACGTACACATTTTTGCAGATCAGCACTGAACAGCGAATTAATACATTACCAGCAACCTTTAATCTGGGCAGTTTATTTCATGTCCAAAAAAGGGAGATGGCCCCTTGTGCTAAGACAGAAAATGACAAAAGAGGTTGCCCTGGGACTTTGAATGAGGTGAGAGAGGTTTAGCCAATGTTCACAGCAAACAATGAGACAAAAATCAATTAATTTGTTTCAAAGTGTTATGTAACGAAGCGACAACAACAATGATTGTGAGTTACCCGGCATAATAGCCAATGTACACAGCACAGATGAAAGTAATAGTATAAAGATTTATTACAAATGTTATACATCAATGAGCAACAGTAAAACTTGAAAGTTGCTGGGCCAGTGGATACACATATACATTAAGGAAATAAAATGTACATACATCTAAACAGGGAAATATGTAGACATAATGCAGACATCGATAATATCCATCATGTACAGGCATAAAACAAGCATCAATGAAGCCCTACTAGTTTCGCGAGACCCTGCTCGCTTCTTCAGGGGCGGATGCATGAATGTTGTATCTGCAATGTAAGTGATAAAATCAATAGATGTATGTTGTTAATAAATGGGGGCAGGCGGAATGATTGGCAAGAGGTCTGAAGAGGGACCTCATACTTATCGACGGGCTGAAATGAATTGCCAAACGCTGGATATCAAGATGGTGGCTGTGTAGTGCATCCAGCTCGGGAGCTGAGGAGACGGAGCAAACAAAAGCCACAACAGGGGAGCATCCGGAGGATCAGCATGGTCTGGATAGGGATATTTCTCACTGCAGTCTCCACTAAGCCCCTTGAAATCATGTCTAGAAAATATCTGCAAGGATGCACATGTATCAGAAGGCATCATGGTTGCAAAATGAGCTTCATGTCAAAGGTTCTGCTAGATAAGATTTAATCTATATATAAATGTGTAAATAAATCAATTAGGTTACTACAGTATGTAGGTATGAAAGACTATCTGAGATATGGTATATACATGAATACAAACCAACATGGTTGCAAAGTTGGTATAGGCAGGGAGACTACGGGACAATGTGGAAATTATATAAATATTACATGTGTAAAAGAACAATGTAACAGACCCACCGGGTGTCAAGAAAGTATAAAAGTTGTATCTTAGTTTGTTCTTAAGGATGTGACCACTCTATCCCACCATCAAGTTGTGAATCAAAGTCCCAGCCATGCTGAACGTCCAGATATGCCCACAAGGGCCCAAAGGCTCCACCCCCAGCGTCATGTACGGGCGGCGACGCATAGGTGTCAGTGAGACGTCCTCTGCCAGAGGCGGTGCGCAACTGCAGCAACCACCCAGCCATCCAGGATGACCCACATCTTTTTCTTTTGCTAAGACAGTGGCAAAAAACTCAGTCTCTGTAGCTTGTAAAGGCCAATAGGAAAATTTTGCCCGTGGGACTTTTATGAGTTCTGCCACAACAAAGTTGTTACTATTAAAAAATTACAAAATGTATTTCATGTTACAATTTAAGAACAAACATTTTGGACATTGTTAAACATATGTCATGTTTAACAATGACATATGTTTGTCATTGTTAAAACATATGTCATTGTTAAAACACATCATAGTGTACATAGATTCCCAGTGGTTACATGTACACAAGATTATAGAGACACTTAAATAGATGTATATTTTGGACTGTAGTCTCTACGTGGAGCAGCGCCCACTTCCTCAGGAGACAGCCAAGTGATTTTTGAGGAAGGACCATGGCATGAAAAGACCATGCCATAAGCGAAACCAAAAAATGGACTTCTACGTATACATAAATGAAAATATCAGAAGAAGTAATAATTCCCGTAAGCCAGAAGGATACTCACATAACCACTTGACATACAGGGATCATTGCCCTGAAAGCACAATATAAGTGTACACATGGGAAAGCCCAACAGAACAGGGGTAGTCTATACGGTAAGCTCAGGTCGGGAGCTGACAGGAGGCATAGCTGGGACTGAGATACACAGCAGGGCCCAGAGAAGAGAACATTTTATTCAATGATGCTGGCAAGAAAGATAGTAATCTTTAAAGGGTAACTCCACTTTTGTAGAGAAAAAACAATGATCAATGTATATTGCAAAAAATGTTAACAAACTTTGTTGCAGACTCCTACCAGTTTCTGCTCTGAAGAAATAGCTGTTTTTAACTATGTCTTTTGAATACTCATTCTGAATGGGAGGGACTGGTTCAGTATAACGATAAGCTCCGTGTTCTGATCAGAAAAGCTGCACTATCTACATCCCTTTAGAAGTATTTACACACCTCCTGTATTAGAGTGCCCCGTGAATAGGAGTTGCCTATCCATAAAATTTCCAAAACACACGACCACTGTATCCTGGTACATCTGATGATCATGTGATGTTCACAGCTGTCATTCATGACAGTTGAAAACTTTTCTGTTAAAATGATCTTTATTGTAACAGCAAACAAAGTGTAAAAAAAAATCCATGATGACCCCCTCAAAGTAGTACAGTGTTATAATTGAACTACTCTGATGAAAGTACTGTATGTAAAAAAAAATATATATATTTTTTTTTAAATGTAAAAAAAAAAATTAATCACTTCAATACAGGTCACTCCCCCCTTCCTGCCCAGACCAATTTTCAGATTTCAGCACTCTAACACTTTGAATGTCAATTACCTAGTCGTGCAACACTGAACAAAACACAATTTTTATATATTTTTCACACAAATAGAGCTTTCTTTTGGTGGTATTTAATTACCTGTAGGTTTTTTTTTTTTTGCGATATAAGTAAAAAAAGAGCGAAAATTTTGCAAACAAGTAATTTTTGTTCATAAATTTGGGTCAAAATTGATACTGCTACATATCTTTGATAAAAATAACCCAAATTAGTACATATTATTTGTGTAACTGTGTGAACAATATAGAGTCTACAAGCTATGGTGCAAATAATTAAAAATTGATCATACACCTGATGTACTAACGGTCTATCTAATTTCTTGGGGCCCTGAAATGTCAGGACAGTACAAATACCCCCCAAATGACCCCTTTTTGGAAAGTAGACAGTCTAAGGTATTTAGTAAAAGGGAAGGTGAGTTTTTTTAAGTTGAAATTTTTTCCCACAATTCTATATATATATATATATTTTTATACAAAATTGCCATAATAACAAGTTATTTATCACACACACCATATGTATACTTGCAATTACACCCCAAAATACATTCTGCTCCTCCTCCTGAGTATGGCGATACCACATGTGTGAGACTTTTTCACAGCCTGTCCACATAGAGAGGCCCACCATGCAGGCAGCACCGTCAGGTGTTCTAAGAGCATAAATGACACATCTACTTTCTTGACTACCTATTACATTATTTGAAGGCCCTGGAGCACCAGGACAATGGAAATGCCCACAAAATGACCCCATTTTGCAAAGCAAACACCCCAATGCATATTCTATGAGGCATGAGCTGCAGATAGGTACTCTGATGGGCTGCAGATAGGTACTCAGGTACTTTGATGGTCTGGAGACAGGTATTCGGGTACTCTGATGGACTGCAGATTGGTACACGGGCACTCTAATGGGCTGGAGACAGGTACTTGGGTACTCTGATGGGCTGCATATAGGTACTTGAGTAACCTGATGGGCTGGAGACAGGTACTCGGGTAATCTGATGGGCTTCACATAGGTACTCAGGTACTCTGATGGGCTGGAGACAGGTATTCGGGTACTCTGATGGGCTGCAGATAGGTACTTGGGTACTCTAATGGGCTGGAGACAGATACTTGGGTACTCTGATGGGCTGCAGATAGGTAATCCGGTACTCTGGGCTGAAGACAGGTACTCAGGTACTCTGATGGTCTGCAGATAGGTATTCGAGTACTCTGGGCTGGAGACAGGTACTCAGGGATTCTGGGCTGGATACAAGTATTCAGGTACTCTGATGGGCTGGAGACAGGTACTCGGGTACTCCGATGTGCTGGAGACAGATACTTGGGTACTCTGATGGGCTGCAGATAGGTACTTGGGTACTCTGATGGGTTGGAGATTGGTACTCGGGTACTCTGGGCTGGAGACAGGTACTCGGGTACTCTGATGGGCTGCAGATAGGTACTCGGGTACTCTGGGTTGGAGACAGGTACTCGAGTACTCTGGGCTGGAGATGGGTACTCTGGGCTGGAGACTGGTACTCGGGTACTCCGATGGGCTGGAGACAGGTACTTGGGTACACTGATGGGCTAGAGAAAGGTACTTGGGTACTCTGAGCTGGAGACAGGTACTCTTTATTACTGGGGCAATCTGTGTTTTTTTACTGTTCACTGTAAATCGGTAACTTACTGTTACCACAATCTTCTCCTCACACAGGATCGGTGTGTGAGGAGGAGAACCCAGTAACAGCTCGTTACTGCGGTTTGATGACATTTGTGACTGGCTGTGATTAGACACAGTTGGTCATGTGGTAAAGAGACATTTTCATTGACTCTTTACCCTGATCGGGAATGCGCTGTGCCCCGAAGGACACGCCTCATTCCCTATTGCCGCAATACGCACATGAGCGGCGCGCACACCCTGATCGAGGATGGGCTGTGTCCTGAGGGACACGGCTCATTCCTGATTGCCACGCGAGAGCCATGAGAACGGGCGGACGTCATACGATGCCCGGAGGGAGAAAAGGTTTGGGAAGGGGTTAAAAAATGTAATTAAAAATTCTTTATTTATTTATTTAACATACTGTCACCAGTCTGTATCCCTAATCACTGCCACATCGGTCATATAATTATGCTGTACTGCACTGGTGACAGTATGCAAAAAAAAATTGTGAAAATAAAAACGTATTTTGTTCAAATTCTTTTTTTTTTTTTTAATTGTGACAAAAAATTACATCAAAAACTCCCAAAAACTTGCCATGCCTCTTACTAAATACCTTGGACTGTCTAATTTCCAAAAAGGGATCATTTTGCGAATATTTGTTCTGTCCTGGTATTTTAGGGCCTCGAGAAATTAGATCGGCTGTCAGTACATCAGAAATTATTCATCTTCAAATATATAAACCACAGTTTGTAGACGCTGTAACTTTTACACAAACCAATTAATATACACTTATTGGGAGAGATGTAGCGGAATACATTTTGGCCTAAATTTATGATGAAATTTGATTTTATTGCATATGTTTTATAACAAAAAGGAGAATTTTTTTTTTCACAAAATTATCAATCTTTTTCCATTTATATCGTCAAAAAAACAAACAAAAAACAAACCCAGTGGTAATCAAATACCAGCAAAAGATTGCATGGCCGTTCAATTGCCAGTTAAAATAGCGCAGTGCAGAATAGCAAACAATACGCTGGTCATGAAGGGGGGTAAAACCTTTCAGAGCTGAGGTGGTTAAATCCATTCAACATTTACCTTGACCAATCCATAAATATCCTCTAGCAATGGGGATGTAAATAATAGCAGCGTTCACCAACGGCAGAATGTGTGGAATTTGATCGACATGGTAGCAAATTTCAGATGCAGATAGAAAAAAATATAGTTGTCAAGCAGTATTTTGAAGAATAAATTGTTATTATAAATTGTTAGGAGAGATGCAGTCCTACATGAAAAGTAACTGTCGGAAAAATTGATTGATACGCCATCAAGACTACAACATAAGAATAAAATGAAGTATGCAGGCAAATGGTTCTTTTGTGTGCCATGTGTATGAGTTTTTTTGCTGCCTTTGTTGTGAAGTTTGTATAGTTGCATAGATTAATTTAATGCTTTCTTATAATATATAATAGGAATAACAACAACAACAACATTAATATGTTCCAACTTACTAAAATGTTTCTTTGTTTTTGGCTACTAGCAATATGAAAACTGGAGGCCAAACCAACCAGATAATTTCTTTGCCACAGGAGAAGACTGTGTGGTGATGATTTGGCATGAGAGGGGAGAGTGGAATGACGTGCCCTGCAATTACCATCTGCCATTTACTTGCAAGAAAGGAACAGGTAATGTACTACATATTGGACTAGTGGAAGAAAAGTAAATTAGGGTTCCTGGTCATGCCAACTAATTATATGTAACCTTTGATTTTCTAAACTGTACTCTAAAGGGGAGCTCCACCCTAAAGGGGA
This sequence comes from Rana muscosa, assembly GCA_029206835.1. Classification (NCBI taxonomy): domain Eukaryota; kingdom Metazoa; phylum Chordata; class Amphibia; order Anura; family Ranidae; genus Rana; species Rana muscosa. The sequence continues at coordinate 472,067,062 of CM055118.1, forward strand.
AGCCCCGCTTGTTTGCTTCCTCCCCCCCTCCGCTGCCACATTTGTAACCTTTCGGGGAGGCCGGTTGTAAAAGCCGCAAGGCTTCACTTCTGGAGCCGATTGAAAAATCAGCTGGGGTGCCAACATCGCAGGATCCCTGGACAGGTAAGTGTCCTAATATTAAAAGTCAGCAGCTGCAGTATTTGACTTTATATTTTTTGGTGGGGGGGGGGCTGGAGCTCTGCTTTAAGTCAGATAGGAGCCCCCTGCACCCCCCTTTATTTATTTTCAACTTACCATACCTTTTTTTACGCAATGTTGGGTCCGATCATATGACATCACGGGTCTTCTTCCTCCTCTCCTTCCCCCAAGAATAGGTGGGAACTAAATGCTGCAGACAGAGGTGCCACATTATTAAACTCTGTAGCAATCTCCTGTGGAGTCCAGGGCCATCTTGGGCTCACGGGAAGTAAGTTCTACTTCTACTAAGTTCCTATTTTCCTTTCTGTCTGTGTTTTAGTGAGATTATTGTGTAACACAGGAGTTGCTACTATACCCTTCTATACCCCACTATACCCCACAAAGTTTACTGGAATGAAGAGAGTAAAAGTGGCATCAGTAGACTGAGTTACTTTATTCAATCAGCTCTTGCCCGAACTAGCCTTAGGCTTAAATTTCTTACAGTGTGGAGGGGAACTGCTGCCCTCAAATTAAAGTGCAACTTTACCCAAAAGGGGAAGTCTTGCTTATTTGCATCCCCCTCCACTGCCATATTTGGCACTTTTTTTGGGGGGGGAGCGGGTACCTGGTATTGACACTGCGCCCTTGTGATCTGGGCTGGAAGTTTGTCCCCCCTCCTTCCCCCCAATAGACTTCTGGGACACATCAAAGGTCCCATAAGACTGTGGAACCGATCACAAAGCACAATTTTGCTTGCGCATGCACAGGGCTTCCCTGACGGTTTCTCCTACTTAAGATGCCGGTGCCTGCAACCGAAGCCGATTGAAGAATCAGCTCAGGTGAGAACATCACTGGATCCCTGAAGTGTCCTTATAATTAAAATCAACATGTACAGTATTTGTAGTTGCTGACTTTTAGGGGGAGCCTGGAGCCCCTCTTTAACTTTCACATTAATAGGCATAAAAGTGATCCCATGATTCTGCACTTACCTATTGCCATGATCCATTGTTATTGATCAAGAGAGACTTCAGGAACTGTCCAGTCTGGAAGAAAGAAGGGAAAGGGGAGACATGATTGAAACCTTTAAATACATCAAGGGGGTGAATGAGGTTCAGGAGGGCATCATTTTCAATATGAAGCCAAGAACACTGGGACATGACTTCAAACTAGCAGGAGGAAAGTTGAAAATGCTTGGAATAGATTTCCAGCAGAAGTAGTGAGTCAGTCAACAGTAAGTGGATTCAAAAAAGCTGAAAAAACAAAAACATGTATTAAATACCGTACATGTATTAAAAAATGGGGTAGACTCAATGGATCACTTGGTCTTTTTTTTCTGCGGCCACTTTTCTATATGCAAAATAGATTACAGCGCACCCATTCAAGAATGACATTTATCCTGCAAGGCTAGTTAAAAACACCTGAACATATTCAAAAAAATACGGGGGTTTGGTCACACTATATGGTCATATAGTGCTAAGCCCACTTACTCTGACAGAGTACTCCGATTAGTGGGTCCTACCCTAGTAATAGAATGAAAGATTCTGCGTCTCAACCATGGGAGCCAAACTCCTCTATGTGGGAGAACTGAAGGGATTCCTCCTATGCACTGGTGGCCACTAATAAGAGGTAATGAGGAGGGGGAGGGGTGCTCCAGCCCAAAAAAAAAACCTGGTCAGGGTCACTACAATATACAAAAACATACTTGGGGAACACACTGATAAAATGTGTTTAAATTCAAGATGGTGCTGCTATAAGACCAACAAACAGTATAAAACAGATTACAGCGCACACATTAAAAAATGACATGTATCCTGCAGGGCTAGTTAAAAACACCTGAACACTTTTCTATATAATGACTACCAATTTGAAAACTCCCATTGGCTCAATTGTCACGTATCAATTGAAATTTGTATTATTAATACTATTATTTTTAATAAAATTACTATTCCTCTGCCTCCTCCTACTACTATTACCCTTTATACATTAATTGCACACCACTGCTACATGGTCCTTGAGACAGTTTTTGTGTAAAATCACAAACCAGTCACAAAGAATAGGTCAAAAATTTAAAAAAATGTTCAGCTAAACTAGCAATGCCCCTTGAAAACAGATACCAGTGTCTTCCAGCCTCTTGACATGCAATCAGGGCCAGATTTCTGCATATCCAACATGTGCCATGGCCTAGGATGGCATGGCTCCCATACAACAACTAACATATTCCCATGAATAAAAAAAGGTTCCACACAACCCATCCTGTCAGTGTCATGCTGCAACATCCTCTACTGTCACGGCCCAGTTTGGGTATTTTTGTTGGTGGAATAATGTATAACAAAATTATGGGTTGTACACCCTGGTTTAGTAGGAGTCAGATATTCATCTAAATTTCAGTTCTAGAAATAGTCATTGAGATTGGAAATTGTCTTTTTGAACCCTGCTTTCGAGGACCTGCCCTTGGGTTGCTAAAGCCTCGTACACACGGTCGGACTTCCATCTGACTTTTCCGTGGGTTTTTGTCCGAACGGAGTTGGTTGGGAACACCCATAGCATACACACGCTCTGACTTTTCTGCAAACTTTCTTAAAACTTCTTACAACATCACGTGTTTTTTCTGCTCTTTTCTGATCTTTACTGCCACCCTTTGGTCAACTTCTGCTATTGTTGGTTTATTTTAACATTAGTTGTTTTGTCCATCGGACTAAAGTCCGATGGTTTTCTGTACACACGGTCTCACTTTGCTCCATCGGACTTTTGTTGGGCAAAAGTTTGTCCGTTTGCAGACCCAACTTTTGTCCGATGAAATCCAAAACCAAACGAAAAAAGTTTGTCTGATGGAGCGTACACACGGTCGGATTGTTGGTCCAACTTGCTTAAAACAAAGTTTGTTGGGCAAAAGTCCAACCGTGTGTACGGGGCTTAAGGCTAGTCAGTCAATAAGGATTGGAAGTGGCAGCACATAACAATTGGCCGAAGGAAAGAAAAGAGGTGACCTTGCATGTGGTGGACCAAAAAAGCAGTCAAACTGATTCCTCGTAGACATCTTTGTTCACAGCACATATGCTGACTATACAACAGAAGATTTTTGAGCAATTTTAACTTTTTTACACCAGCTAAAAAATTTAATTGATTAGTGTAGCCTACCGTTATCTCTGCTTGTTGACGGTATGTTGCTTTGAGTTTTTTGCTCAGAATCATGTTGAAAATGTTTAAAATTGCTAAAAATGCCTTAGCCTAGAGTGATACCTTTTCAGCAGAAAATTTGAAGAGCAGATTCACATGTGATTGAAAGAAAAAAAAAAAACACACAATTTTGCAAGCACTATTGTAGGGGACAGTGAAATATTCCTCTCACCTAACCTTCCTGGTACAGCAGCAATTCCTTTTTGACTTCTTCCCATGCTTCTCTTTATACAATGTCTGACAAAGAGGAGAGCCTTGTGCCACTTTCAAAAGAAACTTGTTTTGCTGAAAGAAAATCCGCTTCTACGCTGTTGCCAAGCACTAGAGATTTGGCAAAGCCATGCCTAGTATACAAATATGCCGACCGGAACATTCTGGGAAAGGTAATCAGAAGACATTGTATAGGTATTTACTAAAACTTTAATTAAGGCTGCCGTTACTTATAAAGTACCACAAGATCTGTGACAGTCCAATAATTGTTAATTTTATCTTACATGGGTGACAAAGCAAACTGAAGCTATTGGAATGCTCATTAGCTTAGCAACGTGTAGTCTTGCCAAAAACTTGATGCTTAGGCCAAGCTACTGCTTGTGGCCCTTTATTTTATGGACATCCTTTACAGTTCTACAACACTCGAGAATACTCACCCTGATTTATTACTAATGCTGTTTTAATCAAAATGGGTGAAATCACTTGTGTATTCCCTGGGGTTGTATACCACTATTCTACCACTTGTCCACAACAACAACAATAATGGACATGAATCAGAGCTTATATGAATGAATATAAATATAAATATAAATATATATATATATATATATATATATATATATATATATATACACACACACACAAGGGCTGTGCCGAAAGTAATGCAAACATGGGTACATTTTTTTTATTAACGTACATAGGTCATTCAAATTCCACCTGTTGGTAAAGTAACTCTTCCTCTCTGGTAACTCTTCTTCTTTTTTTCCATCGGAGGTAAATAATGGATTCCAAGCAGAAGCAACGTGAGAACAATGAGTTCTTGATGAAGATGGGGTGCAGGCTGTCCGACATCTACAGAAGGCTATAGAATGTTTACAGAGACGACACCATTGACAGGAGTTACCAATTAGAAGACATTGCCCTTCTCAATGATGTCATCTCTGTAAATATTCTGTAGCCTTTAGTGGATGCCGGAAAGCATGTTGCTTCTGCTTGGATTATTTACCTGATATATATATATATATATATATATATATATATATATATATATATATGTATATATAGAGAGAGAGAGAGAAAGAGAACATGCTTATAGGATACAAATAGTTTAAATAGTTTATGGAAACTCTACAGTGTACATTGGCTGGCATATGAAGTGCCAGCATAACTGTGCCCAGTGCACAAAGCCAGATTCATAAATACATGGTCTGATGAGTTTGGTGTGAAGGAACCCAACCGGCATGCACAGAGCTGTGTCCTTAAACCTATGGAACATCTTTAGAATGAACTGGAAAGTCATTTGCAACCTCCATCCTCTCAAACAGCATCTAACACCTAACTTCATAAATGCGGTCTTTGTAAATGGGCACTGATTCCCACATATACACTCTAAAGTCTTTTGGGAAGCCTTCCCTGCTTTATGAATGGAGGAGGTGGACCTTTCATTCATCCTGTTCTTCATTAATGGAGCACTTATCACTGATGGATAATATAGAATGCTTCAATGAATGGAGGCAGGGGTGGAAAGGACGGGCACAGTCAGCACTCTGGACAGGGCCGCTTATAGAAATCACGGGGCCCCCGTACAGCCTACTTGATGGGGCCCCCGTGCACAAATTTCCAAACAAAAATCCCCCCTCCTAGCACAACCCCCTCTAAATTACCCCCCTGCCCCCCCCCAATCTCTCCTCCCAGCACATATCCCCCCATTCTTCCTCCTCACACATATCGCCATTACATTTGCCAATGCTAACACAGCCAGGAAGAAGTGTGCTGTGTTTTGTTCTCCCGTCCTATCAGAGTGCTGGTCTTTATAGTACATGAGACCGGATCGCTCTTACTGTAGATTGCATTGCACTGTACACACACACACACACACACAGCACCCCCATCTCCTCCAAAGGCTGCTCAGTGCTCACCTCCCGGCAGCAACAAATGTTCCAGGCTCCAAGCTGCCGTCTCCTCATCCCAGCTGTGAGTGTGGGCAGGGAGGGGGCGGGGAAAGGAGCTCAGCTGCGGCCGGCCAGGGGGGGCATAACAACCCCCCCCCGGCATCCCCTAAATCCAGCCCTGTGTCTCTCACCTAACCTCTCACCTAGCAACTGAAAGCCGGCGGGAGCGAGATGGAGAGAAATCGGCTTTGAGTTGCTGGGTTAGAGACGCTGTCATTCTTTATTCTCTGCTCCACGGATCCTCCTGCTGTCCGGGGCCCCCTGTGTGCCCGGGCCCCCTACAGGAGGGCTGGTGGTCCCCCCCTATCAGCGGCCCTGACTCTGGATGATTGCCTGTGACAGGTTCAACCAATTATTATTGTGGAGTTACGGCGGGCAGAGGACTTCGAAAAGAACAGCCAGCAGTACAAGGGACACTTTATGACTTTAGGTACTGTCCCTTGTGCTGATTATTTTTTTTATCATTTAAAATAAACCTAGGCTTTAATGATGTGTGTTCCTAAATGGGAAATGTCCAATATCCAAGATAGGAAGTGAGGAGACACTAGGCAAGGGAGGAACCCAAGGAAACCGCTGGAGCTTGGTGGGGATAAGTAGAGTTAGTTTTTTTTTTTTTCAACAGAGGAAGTAGAGGGAACTCAAAATATAGCTCCACTTTTAACTATCAGAGAAATTCCTGTAAATCTAAATACTCAATCTTCTGTTCTAGTGGCTTGCGGAGATCCTCCAGTGGTAGAGAATGCATACACCCTAGGAAGAACGAAAGAACGGTATGAAATCAGCTCCTTAGTCCGGTATCAGTGTAACCAAGGATTTTTACAGCGTCATGTTCCTATAATCCGATGCCTATCAAGTGGCCAATGGGAAGAGCCACGGATACAGTGCATAAATCGTAAGTTTTGAATACAGATATCATGCTTTCCACATCTTTCTATTATTATATTCTGTATACTAATCTCTTGCAGCATGCGTATGCCTACACCTATTGTGTGTGTTTCCACAAACTTAATTAGCTCTGTGAAAACTGCTAATTCACAGTTCTGGCACAGATCCTAATGATGCCGTTATTATTTCTGCTAATAGTAGGTTGTGTAAACTGGAGCCAAACTCTGTTATTTTTATATTAGCTTTTTTGAGCTCATATGCACAATGTATATTATGCATTGCTTCAATATTGTACATAGTAAGTGCATTTATTTATTTGCAAAATAATCATATGGTCTGCACAGAAATAATTTACATTTTGCGCTGTCACGGTATTATTTTTGAAACAAAAGAAACCATAGGTTGAGTCCATCAACATAAATGCTAATTAATCGCTCTCATTTTCTCAGCGGGGGATACTGACTCCATGCAAGTTTCATCATTATTCCCAAATTAGCAGATCATTTCTCCCCAGTGTGCCATGTGCACCCTTTGGACTAGTTTTGTGCAAAGGGTGATTTAAAGCAGCAATACTATGTATTCAGGTTGCAAGTGATTTAATTGCACAAAAACCCCTGTAATTTCTTGATTCATCATCAACCAATTACCATAGCAGGTACTAAAGCATGGGCAGGCTGCCATGACCTGGTAGACTGTACTAAGTTTCTTTAGAGCAATAGACTGCCAGGAGCTCACGCTTGCAGGACATAGAAATGAATAGTACTAGCAAATGTGTGCCCTTTCATTAACCACTTACCGACCGCCGCACGACTATATACGTAAAGAGGGATATCTCGGTAATGGCAGCAGCTGCTGCCATAACCGAGGTATCCATCTCTTCAGGCGGCGGTTTGGTTAACGATAATGGTGGTCTCTGTGGCGTATTCGCCGCAAGATCACCGTTATCAGCGGCGGGAGAGGGGCCCCCCCTCCCGCCGCTCTCCCACACCCTCCACTGCTTACCGGAGCCGTCGTTAGCGGCGGAGGCAATCGGGTCCTGTCACGCCAGTGGTATGGATATGAGTGAGGGCAAGATGGCCCCCACTCGTCTCCATACCATAGCAGGGCGGAAGCGACGTCAAAACGTCACTTCCACCCATAGCTCTTAAAGGGCCATTTTATTTTTGTAATTTTTTCAAATGACATTTTTTATTTATTTTTTATTTTAGTCTAAATATAAGATCTGGGGTCTTTTTGACCCCAGATCTCATATTTTAGAGGACCTGTCATGCTTTTTTCTATTACAAGGGATGTTTACATTCCTTGTAATAGGAATAAAAGTGACCCAATTTATTTATTTTTTTTAAAACAGTGTAAAAACAAATAAAATCAAGTAAAATAAATAAGGAAAAAAAATGTTTTTCAAGCGCCCCGTCCCGACGAATTCGCGTGCAGAAGCGAACGCATACGTGAGCAGCGCCCACATATGAAAACAGTGTTCAAACGACACATGTGAGGTATTGCCGCGATTGTTAGAGCGAGAGCAATACTTCCAGTACTGGACCTCCTCTGTTACTCAAAACATGCAACCTGTCGAATTTTTTAAACGTCGCCTATGGAGATTTTTAAGGGTAAAAGTTTGACGCCATTCCACGAGCGGGCGCAATTTTGAAGCATAACATGTTGGGTATCAATTTACTCGGCTTAACATTATCTTTCACAATATAAAAAAAAACTTAGCTAACTTTACTGTTGTCTTATTTTTTTATTAAAAAAAGTGAATTTAAAAAAAAAAAGTGCGCTTGTAAGACCGCATGCGCAAATACGGTGTGACAAAAAGTATTGAAATGACCGCCATTTTATTCTCTAGGGTGTTAGAAAAAAAATATATAATGTTTAGGGGTTCTAAGTAATTTTCTAGCAATAAAACTTTTTTTCAAATCAATCATTTTTATTTATATACAAGGAAATACAAAAAAAAAAGCATACATACAGCTCTAAATTCCATGTTAATTAATTAACAGAGCAAGCAATAAGAAACATATAAGACCTAACCTCATATATAAAAAAAAGACATAAGAGAAAAAAAAAACTAAGGAGAGAAATAGCTCCCCCCCTTGGCCTTAAACATCTTATGCCCTGTACACACGGTTGATGGACTTTTTTCATCGGAAAAAAATGATCGTGTGTGGGCCCCATCTGACTTTTTTCCATCGGTGTTAAAAAATAGAACATGTTTTAAATTTTTCCGATGGAAAAAAAAAAAATGATAGGAAATTCTGATCGTCTGTGTGGAAAAATCCACGCATGCTCAGAATCAAGTCAACGCATGCTCAGAAGCATTGAACTTAATTTTTCTCGGCTCGTCTGAGTGTTTTACGTCACGGCGTTTTGGACAGTCTGAATTTTGTCTGATGGTGTGTAGGCAAGACTTATGAAAGTCAGCTTCATCGGAATTCCGACGGAAAATTCCATCGGATTTTATTGCATCGGAAATCCGATCGTGTGTACAGGGCATTACAGTTAATTGAGACCTGTTTATCTATTCATTGTTAAATCACATATTATGGTATCTCAAGTCCCTCTATTTATTATTACCAAAGAATAATAATTGGCTTATACATCCTGATACCTTATTTCCCATATCAACAATTCCTTATACTTATTCCCACTGTAGTTTCGAACTTATCTTACTCAATTCCTGCCACTATTCCCATAACATGCCCACAAAAAACAAAAAAACAAAAAAAAACTTGTTTTTAACTTGTAAACACTGAGTCTGAAAAACAGGCTCGGGGCTGAAGTGGTTAAAATGTATGGGAGTGGGTGCGTTTTATACTGTGTAGTAATATTATTAGTGTTTATTTTTGAATGTAAAAGCATAGTTAGCTTTGTGTACGTCTGTACTATATAAGAGATCTATCCAGGAGAAGAATGGTCACAGAGAGGAAAAGAGAGTGGAATCTACGGAACAGGAGAAGAATAACAATGGAGGAGAGGGGACATGGATAGAAGTCAGAATCTCAGGGAGAAAGAGCAGACATGGATGATTTTTTTTTTTTAAAGTCATGCATATACTGTATATATACTACTATAGGCATGCATGGGAGTGGAGAATGGTCACAAAGAGGAGCATTGAAAAAGTGGGTGAGCAATGGTACATTATCCAGTGTACAGCAGATTGGGCATTGAGATGAAGCAGTGCAGCACTAAATAAAATAAAATAAATACTGGTCTGAATTTGTGTAATTTTACTGGTGTAATGGTGTAATATAATGTAGTATGGTATTATAAAGGTGTAATGTATTGGTGTAATGGCATGGATGATTAGCTCTGGTGGAACTCTGGATTGCATAGTAACTGCTGTTTCTCCCATCTGGAGGCAGAAGGAGACAAAGTTGAGGGGTACTGGTGTAATGTAATGGTAATGTAATGGTAATGTAGTATAATAGTAATGTAATGTAGTGTAATGATAATGTAATGGTGTAATGGCATGGAAGAATGGCACTGGTGAAACATTGGGGTTGATTTACGAAAGGAAAATAGGCTGTGCAATTGCACTCTGCAAGAGCAGTTGCTCTAGAGCTAACTGCTGCGTTTTGAAGATTAGTCAGTGGCGGTGCGTCCATAAAGGGCGCAGGAGCGCCACCCCCTCTCTCCTGTCACCTCTCTCTCACCATAGATAGATTCATGCATTGCTATCTGCCGCTGCCGCCCCCTATTCAGGTGTCCGGCCCCTTCTCAGGCGCCGGGCACCTGAATTACAGCGGCAATTTTTTTTTTGGAAGCGCCTGATCAGAGCCGTAGGCTCTAATAGGCTTCCAAAATGGTAAACAGTGGGCGCAATGATGTGCGTTCGCTGTTTACTCAGTGTTGTGTTACGAAAGCATAATTAAATAAATCACTTTCCTAACACTGACCCGACTCTCAGCTAATCAGGTGCTCGGGTCTGGTTACCTGTCACCTGATTGGCTGAAACAACAGGCGCGTGAGGAACGTGGATGTGGAGGACGCCACCGTGACCCGCTGCGATACAGGTAAGTCCCGACTCCTGGGCGATGCACACTGGCAGCATTTGATGGGGCATAGTAGCGGCAATTGATGGGCACACTGCCAGCAATTGATGTGGCACAGTAGCGGCAATTGATGGGGCACAGTAGTGGCAATTGATGGGGCACAGTAGTGGCAATTGATGGGGCACAGTAGCAGCAATTGATGGGGCACAGTAGCGGCAATTGATGGGGCACAATGGCAGCAATTGATGGGCACACTGGCAGCAATTGATGAGTAAAGTAGCTGCGTTTGATGGCACATCGGCGGCAATTTATGGGTACAGTAGCTGCGTTTGATGGCACAGTGGCTGCGTTTGATGGGCACAGTGGCTGCAATTGATGTTTTTTTTTCAGTTTGTTTGCGCCCCCCCAATAAATTTGAGCACCAGCCACCTTTAAACTTACTTAGTAATAAAGTAGATGTAGTTTTCAAGTGTGCAGTTCTATTGCATTTGTTCTAGAGACGTTTCTTGCAGGATCCAAGGGGGCCCCCCGATGGGCATCCACCTGGGACTTTACCGGGGATGTTTGTTTGTTCAGGACAGACCACTAAAATCAGAGACTGTGCCCAGCAAACAGGGATGAATGAAAACCTTAAACTTGTATTTTTAGAAAGTAAGGTTAGCAATGGCAACTCACATATTTATTTCAGCGTGGGTTTCCTTAAAAAAAAATCAAAGAATAAATAAAATTAAAAAAGAGCAAACATTTTCTCGGCAGTTAAAGTGTATTATTTAAAGTACGTATTACAAATGTTTTTTTTAATGTTTATTCTTCTAATAATGATTTTCGGTGACCAATTCTAAACTGGCAATTCATAACACCTTCCAAAAAACCTTTTTGCTCACTAATCTTTTCTTTTTTTTTTTTTTTTTTTCTCTTTATGTAATTCCCTGCAGCTTCCACTTACAGACACAGGAGAAGCCCCAGAAGGCGACCGAGATCCGCTGACAAAGATACACAAAAAAAGGCGCATTAAAAGGAATCTGACAGAAAAAAAAATATTGTAAAGAACATTTATATTAACAATGTCAATTTGTTTTTGTTTTGTCATGTAAGGAGTTTATATTGAAGAAAAAGCCAAGTTGTATATAAAAAAAAAAAAAGCACCAAGGCAAATTAGATTTAAGCATTTTACTAACGGTCAATGAAGTGCCTTTGTCAGGGACCCTGTTGTGCCTTTCATAATGGAGGGTGGAAAAGAGCTGATTGGATACACAATGGCTATATGAAGCCACAAAGACTATTTTTTCCAATGTTTTAAATATAATGTGACAATAATGTGATATTTTTATTATTTAAACTCCAGGCTGGCCGAATTTAATGAAGTAATATAAATATATTAAACGTTACAAATACATTGCACATCAAGGACCTTGAATAAAAGAGGAGAAAAATAAAAAATTGTGAACAATTGCTGAATGTATCTCAAATGTGAGAGGACAAAGGGGTGGGGTGAGTGAGCGATTGACGAGACAGGGTCTGTTCACACATGCTTTTGACTGGAATGTAAACTCACATAAAGCACTTTTTGTATATTGTTTCAGCTATATGCAACGATATGCAATGATGTAGAGCCCTCTCCCACCACACTCATCACCCAGAGTTTACTGATGTCACTTTCAGTAAACCTTTGCTAAGAGTGGTTCTCAGAGATCTGCATGGGCAGGCCCATACCTCCCAACAGTCCCAATTTGGCAAGACAGTTCCAATATTAATGAATAAAAATATGATCAAAGTCTTTGGATTTTTGATGTGGTTTAAAAGATTGCCTTTTTAGACTGTACAATATTGGGGGGTTTATACACTATATTGTCAAAAGTATTGGGACACCTGCCTTTACACGCACATGAACTTTAATGGCATCCCAGTCTTAGTCTGTAGCGTTCAATATTGAGTTGGCCCACCCTTTGCAGCTATAACCACTTCAACTCTTCTGGGAAAGCTGTCCACAAGGTTTAGGAGTGTCTATGGGAATGTTTGACCATTCTTCCAGAAGCGCATTTGTGAGGTCAGGCACTGATGTGGAGGAGAAGGCCTGGCTCGCAGTCTGTTTTAATTCATCCAAAAGGGGTTCTATCGGGTTGAGGTCAGTACTCTGTGCTGGGCAGTAAAGTTCCTCCACCCCAAAATCGCTCATCCATATCTTTATGTACCTTGCTTTTTGCACTGGTGCTCAGTCATGTTGGAACAGGAAGGGGCCATCCCCAAACTGTTCCCACAAAGTTGGGAGCATGAAATTGTCCAAAATGTCTTGGTATGCTGACGTCTTAAGAGTTCCCTTCACTGGAACTAAGGGGCCAACCCAACCCATGAAAAACAACCCCACACCATAATCCCCCCTTGCAGGCCAGTCAAGTTCCTCCACCCCAAACTCGCTCATACATGTCTTTATGAACCTTGCTTTGTGCACTGGTCCAAATCTTTTGGTTCAGGGGCATTATGGTTTGGGCTTGTTTTTCAAGGGTTGGACTTGGTCTCTTAGTTCCAGTGAAAGGAACTCTTAAGGCGTCAGCATACCAAGACATTTTGCTTTGTGCACTGGTGCTCAGTCATGTTGGAACAGGAAGGGGCCAAACCCCAAACTTGCTCATCATGGATGAGCAAGTTTGGGGTTTGAGGAACTTGACTGGCCTGCACAAAGTCCTGACCTCAATCTGATAGAACACCTTTGGGATGAATTAGAGCGCAGACTGCGAGCCAGGCCTTCTTGTCCAACATCAGTGCCTGACTTTACAAATGCGCTTCTGGAAGAATGGTCAAACATTCTCATAGACACACTCCTAAACCTTGTGGACAGCCTTCCCAGAAGAGTTGAAGCTGTTATAGCTGCAAAGGGTGGGTCAACTCAATATTGAACCCTATAGACTAAGACTGGAATGCCATTAAAGTTCATGTGCGTGTAAAGGCAGGCATCCCAATACTTTTCACAATATAGTGTATACCATAGAAATGCATACCATAGATTTAAGGTTACTATCAAGACCTTGCTTGAATGAAAAAATATTTTTGATACTCTCAGAGGTGTGCAACCTGTGGATTGGAACCCCAAACTAGGGTACCAGGATCCTATTTTTGTTTTTAGTATATTATACCTAGAATTACCCTGTTAGGGGTCATGGAACAAGAGCAAAACCAACACTTTGGAGTCTCTAAGAAATGGCATATAGAATCTTGGGGTTCCAACTTCAAATAGGTTGAGCACCCCTGCCGTAGATTAAACAGGCATGCTTATTTATGGCCCTATGCTGCTTGTGTAAAAAAAGTTCACTTCATATGTTTAGTATGCTCTGGAATATTTGCACATGCCTTATATACTAATACTGCACTTAAGTATCAATGCACTTAACTATTCTTAAGCAAAATGGATCCTCTTTTATATGTTTAGCTTAAATTATTATCCTTTTTTTCTGCAAAGCACTCACATTCCTTGTGGTTTTTAAGACATTTATAAGTGTCAGTTGGGTATGTCAGTGTATTCTTTCATATAATCTGTTACTTTCATTGATAATCTTCAGCAGATAAGTATTTATTCTGGTATGCCAGCAACATATTGGTACTGTTGGGTAAGGCTTGGGAAGCCCTGTTATGTTTCATGATATTAGACCACTGGGGCACACTGTGGATTTGTTATGGCTGCAATGCCAGACCCAGATAGCAGAGGTCCCCAATGCAGAGATCGTAAATGGGTCCCTTTAACGTTATAGGTCCCAGTGCAGGTTCACTGTCTGTGCTTTCAGTAGTTCCACCCCTGCTTAACAGCCATGTTTTTTGTGTATGATATTTGTCAGTAGTCTCATAAACCTCCTGCTGTCACCGACGGCAAAAAAAATAAAAATGGTCTTGCTTTGTTACATCTTAATAGATTAAAATCTGCCCTAGGGGTCTTCTATGTCTCCAACAGGGTAAGGTTTATCCTAATGTGGACAGGTTATCTGTAAATATAATCAGACAATCCACCATAACCCTGCTTTCCCCGCATTTCCAGCTGCACCTGTGTCTGTGTGACTGAAAGTGCCTTTCATAGTAGGACCGAGACAGTTTGCTTCCATTGCCCTCACCTGCTCTCCGGGGACCGTGCAGCGCATGGTGTTTCCGTTCACCTATTTATATGAATTTAAAAAGTTAATGTTATTAAAAAAAAATTTGGATTACCAATTTGTTCTATTTTTATTTAAATGGAAGTTGCAATATTCTTGTAGAATTCTGGAGGAGCCTCTGTGTGTAATGTCCTGTACAACATTTCCTATTTTTTTTTTTGTAAAAAGCAAAACAGATATTTTATAAAACATGTGCATATAGAGAAGACAGAGTTAAAACTGTTTTAACATTGGAAAAAAAAAGAAAATCATTGTGAAATGTGTATAATAAATTGCAAAACCTGTTGTATATTTTATGTTTACTGGGTTTGCGGCAAAATATTGTTGACTGTTGAGTGACTATGTGACACCAGCCCGAGGTGTGGGAGTACTTGGTGGATAATGATGAGTGAGTTACAGACTTTGGTACAAAGATCCAGTGTTTTCCTCTATGCCCAAGTCTGTTTTGCAACCAAAGGTGCTGTTTGTTCATTTACAGCCATCTATGGCTCAGTGGAAAGGTGTCTGTTTCCCAAAAATGTTCTGTTTAACTTTGGCTTCTCATCAACTAGGCTTACTTTATGGAGACAGATTAATATTTGCAGAAGCTTTAAAATAAAAACATTCAAACAGTCACTTGAATGCCATATAAAATAAAACTTTACTTGTTAAAATTAACTTAACTATATTGTAATGGATACATCTTTGTATGTGTTTTCTGTAATTTCTTAATGAGCTCATAAAGAAATAACAGATTTAAAAGTTTCTAAATTTTTTAACTGATAGTTTCTTTTTTATTTGTTTTCTACTAATAAATCCTCATTTTTACAAATGAACATTTCATACAAGGTACACCCATGACATATACTGTAATTCCAAGACAAAAGAAACACTTCAGAAGCTGTTTGCCTTCAGGATTTCTCTTTCTATGTTTATTGCTACAGTGTAGCAAGAAAAGTGTATCTAAAGCCAATTTTAATTTTATTTTTAGTTGATGTAATGAGGTGATAAAAAAAAAAAACAGATTTAAAAGTTTAAACATTTTTTTAACTGATAGTTTATATATATATATTTTTCTACTACTAATAAATCCTCAGTTTTACAAATTAACTTTTAATACAAGGTACACCCATGATATACAGTGGGGCAAAAATGTATTTAGTCAGCCACCAATTGTGCAAGGTCTCCCACTTAAAAAGATGATAGAGGCCTGTAATTGTCATCATAGGTATACCTCAACTATGAGAGACAAAATGTGAAAACAAATCCAGACAATCACATTGTCTGATTTTTGAAAGAATTTATTTGCAAATTATGGTGGAAAATAAGTATTTGGTCACCTACAAACAAGCAGGATTTCGGGCTCTCACAGACCTGTATCTTCTTCTTTAAGAGGCTCCTCTGTCCTCCACTCATTACCTGTATTAATGGCACCTGTTTGAACTTGTTATCAGTATAAAAGACACCTGTCCACAACCTCAAACAGTCACACTCCAAACTCCACTATGTTGAAGACCAAAGAGCTGTCGAAGGACACCAGAAACAAAATTGTAGACCTGCACCAGGCTGGGAAGACTGAATCTGCAATAGGCAAGCAGCTTGGTGTGAAGAAATCAACTGTGGGAGCAATAATTAGAAAATGGAAGACATACAAGACCACTGATAATCTCCCTCAATCTGGGGCTCCACGCAAGATCTCACCCCATGGGGTCAAAATGATCACAAGAACGGTGAGCAAAAATCCCAGAACCACACAGGGATCTAGTGAATGACCTGCAGAGAGCTGGGACCAACGTAACAAAGACTACCATCAGTAACACACTACGCCGCCAGGGACTCAGATCCTGCAGTGCCAGACGTGTCCCCCTGCTTAAGCCAGTACATGTCCGGGCCCATCTGAGGTTTGCTAGAGAGCATTTGGATGATCCAGAAGAGGACTGGGAGAATGTCATATGGTCAGATGAAACCAAAGTAGAACTGTTTGGTAGAAACACAACTCGTTGTGTTTGGAGGAGAGAGAATGCTGAGTTGCAACCAAAGAACACCATACCTACTGTGAACATCATGCTTTGGGGCTGTTTCTCTGCAAAGGGAACAGGACGACTGATCTGTGTACATGAAAGAATGAATGGGGCCATGTATCGTGAGATTTTGAGTGCAAACCTCCTCCCATCAGCAAGGGCATTGAAGATGAAACGTGGCTGGGTCTTTCAGCATGACAATGATCCCAAACACACCACCCGGGCAACGAAGGAGTGGCTTCGTAAGAAGCATTTCAAGGTCCTGGAGTGGCCTAGCCAGTCTCCAGATCTCAACCCCATAGAAAACCTTTGGAGGGAGTTGAAAGTCTGTGTTGCCCAGCGACAGCCCCAAAACATCCCTGCTCTAGAGGAGATCTGCATGGAGGAATGGGCCAACATACCAGCAATAGTGTGTAACAACCTTGTGAAGACTTACAGAAAACGTTTGACCTCTGTCATTGCCAACAAAGGATATATAACAAAGTATTGAGATGAACTTTTGATATTGACCAAATACTTATTTTCGACCATAATTTGCAAATAAATTCTTTCCAAATCAGACAATGTGATTGTCTGGATTTGTTTCCACATTTTGTCTCTCATAGTTGAGGTATACCTATGATGACAATTACAGACCTCTCTCATCTTTTTAAGTGGGAGAACTTGCACAATTGGTGGCTGACTAAATACTTTTTTGACCCACTGCATATACAGTAATTCCAAGACAAAAAAAAACACTGCACAAGCTGTTTGCCTTCAGGATTTCTCTTTCTGTTTCTTCCTACAGAGTTGTCTTAAAGTGTAATGAGCTCATACAAAAATAACAGATTTAAAAGTTCATACATTTTTTAACTGATATATATATTTTTTCTACTACTAATAAATTCTCAGTTTTACAAATGAACATTTCATACAAGGTACACCCATGACATATACTATAATTCCCTGCAGAAGCTGTTTGCCTTCAGGATTTATTTTTCTCTTTCTATGTTTCTTTCTACAGATTTGTATTAAAGAGTATGTAAAACCAATTTTATTTTTAGTTTTAGATGATGTAATAAGCTCATAAAAACAACAGATTTAAAAGTGTATACATTTTTAACTGATAGTTATATATGTTTTTACTACTAGAAAGTCCTCAGTTTTACAAATTAACATTTCATACAGGGTACACCCATGACACATAATTCCAAGACAACAAAGCACTGCAGAAGCTGTTTGCCTTTGGAATATCTCTTTCTATGTTTCTTCCTACAGAGTTATCCTCAAGTGTATCTAAAGCCAATTTTATTTTTAGATGATGTGGTGAGGGGTTAGAAACCCTGTTAGATTTTTATTGTTCTGATAACTAAGTCCCCCAGTGGGACACAGATGGCAAAAAAAAAAAAACCTTGATGGAGTTTTTGAGATTTTCCTACTCTAGTCAAAAATAAAAAATGTTTTGGCTTTAGATATACTTTAAAGCAGAACTTTGTCACGGTCACTGCTACCTTCCTCTGTACTTCCTCTTAACACAGTAGGAGAGATTTACTAAAACTGGATCATATAGAACATGGTGCAGCTGTGCATAGAAATTAATCACCAATCACCTAGAAACTGACTGGTTACTCCAGTTTTAGTAAATCTCCCCCAGTGTCTTCCTCCTTCAGCCGTCGGGCAGCCACTATGGTGTAAAAGTTTCACGTACATTATAACATTACATTTTCACACCACCCAGCTCCTACTCTCCACATTTTCACAGAGGCTGAGAGTGGACCACAGGCAGTATACAAAGAAAAAAATATTCGAGCAGACATGTAAAGGAGTTTTCTTGTTTTTTTTTTTCTGTAAGAGAAATATACAGTCTCCTCTATGATATATTTTTATTATAACTTTGCTTTAAGAGGCAGGCATAGATGTAGAGAATAAACAGATCAGGTAAGAATAGCCTGAACACATGTGAAAAGGAGCACAGAACTTCACCTGCTGGTAGAAAAATTAGAATATTGTTTATATGCAATATTTCATATCTACCTGAAAAAATAAGATTTTTGTACATACTGTAGAAACTTTTCCTCGAGTCTATTGAGGGACACAGGAATTGGAAAGTAGTCAGGTTATACTGCTGCCCACAGGAGGATTATAAACTCTGAGACTGGCTTCACATATGAGATCACAGCAGCTCACATCAGGAGTCCAGTGCATCCTCGTTCACCGTTTAAGGTCTGATTTCAGCCCAAATGTTTGTAATTTGGACCTAAAACGGACCAAAAGACACACAGGGCTCCTGTGCAAATCATACAGGAGCCACTACAGAGATATGTGAACTGGCTCCATAGAGAACCGGTCACAATCTCCTGCTGTGCGAATTCGCAGTAGTGTGAACCCAGCTTAAAACAAACAACTATAAAGCCAGTCTCCATTTAATCCCGCCTCTAACTGTCATACCTCAGTTTTGTAAGCAAGTAGTACATAGCGCCAATAATAGAGGGACAGGACTTAGGTGCCTCAAAGGAATCAAAAAGATTTTTACAGAAAATCCAAAAAACTTTTTTTTATTGTCTACATTCTACGAGGAAGTGAGCTGCCATCTGTGGCTGTGGTGTATCTGGATTTTGCAAAAGCATTTGATACAGTTCCCCACAAACGCTTAATCTACAAGCTGAAGTCTACAGGCATGGACCATGGGGTCTGTTCTTGGATAGAAAACTGGTTACAGGGGCATGTCCAACAGGTGGTGATAAATAACGTGTACTCAGACTGGTCTGGAGTGGTAAGTTGGGTACCAGAGGGCTCTGTCTTGGGACTAATTCTGCTTAATTTATTCATAAATGATATAGAGGACGCGATAAATCGCTCAATCTCAGTTTTTGCGAACAACACAAATTTAAGCAGGGCAATAACTTCACATCAGGATATAGAAATTTTACAGAAAGACCTGAACAAAATAATGGGGTGGGCACCTATATGGCAAATGAGGTTTAATGTGGAGAGGCCACATCTGGAGTATTCCGTCCAGTTCTGGTCACCAGTCCTAAGAAGGGATGTGCTGGAGCTGGAGAGAGTCCAGAGAAGGGCAACAAATTTATTAAGGGGACTGGAGGACCTCAATTACGAGGAACGACTATAGGTACTAAATGTATTCTTGCTGGAGAAGTGACACTTGAGAGGAGATATGATAGCGATTTAAAAATACCTCAATGGTGATCCCAGCGTAGGAAAAAAGCTATTCAGTCTCAGGGGTGTAAGAGGACACCGGGCCACATAATGAGATTGGAGGAAAAGCGGTTTAACCTTAAACTGCACAGGGGGGTTTTCACTGTCAGGGCGATAAGAATGTGGAACTCTCTTCCACAATTAGTGGTGGCAGCAGAGATGTATTAATATTTTTAAAAGACTCTTGGACGTGCATTTTAAAGAACACAACATACAGGAATATGGCCATAGACACTGACACACGTACACATACACAGGTTGAACTGGATAGACTATTGTCTTTATTCAACCTTACCTACTATGTAACTATGTAACTGTGTCTATTAAGCGACACAGGGATTCTGAAACAGAGACATCCAAAAGCAGTGCAACTGAGGGACGAGCAACAGCCACTGAGTGGTCCAGCAGATTTAGAGATCATTGCACAGGAATATTGAAGGAAACAACACCTGAATCAAGGCTACATGAAGAAAAGGAAAGCAAGTTATGGGCAAGGCCACAACCAAGGGGATGGCACTGATGATCAGTCTGATGCTCAGAGCAGGACAAACTGCTACCTGAAGAAATGATGTGCCTCAACCAGCAAAGACTGGAGGACCAACCAACAATTCACCAAAAAATGGTGGAAAGGAACACACTTCCCAAATGGAAGTAAACACCAGTCCCAAGAAAAAAGATCAGGAAAGGGATAGTGGGATAGACATACCATGTCCAAAAGGAAGACCAGATGGTCAACAGTAGAAGACTTAAAGCGGAGTTCCGCCGAAAGAAATAATAATTAAAAGTTAGCAGCTACAAATACTGCAGCTGCTGACTTTTAATATATGGACACTTACCTGTCCTTGGTGCCCGTGATGTCGGCACCCGAAGCCGATCTGTCCCTCGGCTCTCGGATGGAGGCGCCGCCTACTTCGGTAAAGGAATCAGGAAGGGAAGCCTTGCGGCTTCCCTTCCTGGTTCCCTACTGCGCATGCAAGAGTTGCACTGCGCGATCCCACTGGTCCCTGCTGTCTTCTGGGACCTGTGTGTCTCCCAGAAGACAACGGGAGGACGGAGTAGGCACCAGACGGGGCGTAGGTGGCCACAGTGACCTATGCCAGGAAGTGGGAGCAAATATCTGGATTACACAGGTATCTGCTCCCTCCTCCCCCAGAAAGGTGCCAAATGTGACACCGGAGGGAGGGGAGGATTCCTGAAAAGCGGAAGTTCCATTTTTGGGTGGAACTCCGCTTTAAGTTTAGCAATCCTAAATTTTGACTTCAGGGAAAGGAAATCTAACTGATGTAGCATGACCAAAAGAAAAAAATGAATTGGTCAGTCATACAGTATAAGACCCCTTTCACACTGGGCGGTTTGCAGGCGCTATTGCGCTAAAAATAGTGCCTGCAAACCAACCTGAAACAGCCGCTGCTCTTTCTCCAATGTCAAAGCCCGAGGGCTTTGACACTGGAGTGGTGCGCTAGCAGGACAGTAAAAAAAGTCCTGCTAGTCGCATCTTTGGAGCGGTGAAGGAGCGGTGGCGGAGGCGCTTTGCAGTGGTTTTTAACCCTTTTTTGGACGCTAGCGGGGGGTAAAACCGCACTGCTATCAGCCGAATAGCGCCGCAAATCCAATGGTAAAGCGCCGCTAAAAATAGCGGCGCTTTATTGCCGACGCACCTCCCACCCCAGCGTGAAAGGGGCCTAAGGCTTAAGCCCGGTATTCCTATCCCTTGAATTCAGATAAAGAAAGAAACATGTGTAGCGGCCTCACCCCCTCTTTCTGGTCTAGGGGTATGTTGTATGTGAGGGTGAGATGCGCTACGGCCCATGTCCTCCCCATTGCAGCAGGTGAGGTGAAGGCCAGTACCAGTTATTCTTCTCGGGCCTGTGTGTTTCTATTAAAAACCAAGTCTTGCTGTGCTGACACTCCCCCTTCACTCCTATCAACCAGAGTTCCACACACCGATAAGGATCCAACACTTCTTTTATTGTAGCACACAATTAAAACAGTTCTTTATCAGCCGATAGGTTGAGACCCATAAACAGTTCAATACAGTGGGGTGAGCAGGTCGAGGCACTGTCCTAACAATAAACTAAACCACTGTGGTTTCACCAGCGGTTGCTATAGCCATTGGCTAGAGAGAGAAACTTGAAACTTGTGAGTCTCTACCAGCGACTCTGAAGAATATGAATTGGAGTACCTTCGCTGCGTTGTGGCCCCTGTCAGGGGGAAGATGTCCCTCCAAGGGAGTTACCAGAGGCCCCTCCGTTACCAGGTTGATGCTGCTCCGGACTCTTCAGATGGGTAACCTCTCCGGCCTCCTCACCTCAGACATGGGCCCCATTCACCTCAGGGTCCCTCGGACTCATCCCTCCTTGCGGAGCCCAGTCGAAGTCACTGGGCTCCAGGCCTCCGATGTAGTACCTCACCCCAGGCTTAAGGTGCCTGGGATGGACGCCAACTCCGCTCCGACCAGGCCTAGGGCGCCTGGGCTGGAACTCCGGACCGCCCGCACCCAGGCCTAAGGTGCCTGGGCGCCGGATGCAGAAGACCTCGTGGTGAGGGCGTCTCTCCCCTTTATCTCCTCTCGTGACGCCACAGCAGGTTCTCCGCCCCCGCTGTACCACCGCTGGAACGGGACAAAAAGGACAGCACTGCGGCAGTGATTCTACCTCGACCTGTGGGAACACCGCCACCCCAGGCCAAGGAGAATAGTACACCCCCAAAGTCCTCCATGACTAAAATTGGTCCAAATCCTCTTATGATTTATACACACTTGGGTCATACTACCACCCAGGTGTACCCCCTAGATTTAGACCCCCGCTACACATGATAGGAAAGAAGTTACCTGATTGGACAGACAATTTTGTAACAAGACAGCCATGATTGTGAGATTCCTCACAGTATAAGGATTCCAATGGTTAAAGGGCAGGGCGGGGGGGGGGAGGGGGTTCCTAGGGTGTGATAGACCACACTATCAACCTATATTTAATGAAAATACTCTGCCCTCTAGTGCCCACAAATAAGCCAACCAGCAAGTACCACATGTATATCACACACTGAAAGTAAAACTATATATATACAGTATCTATACACACACACTACAGTGCTGTGCTACGATAAGACAAAAAAACAACTGAAATTACCTTAAACATAAAATGTATTCAATATTCATATCATAATAGTTCAACTTAAGCATACGGAGTACCAAAAATGTGTTGTGAGAAATTATCCCACGTGTTGGAAATTAGTTGTTATTGCGTGACTTCAAATAGAAGCAATTTCACCAATGCTCACTCCAAAAATCCACCTCGTGTCCACCACCCTACCACAATAGTGCTCCCACCTTCTTTACATGACCTGCATAATACAGCAGTCGCCAAACACTTTTTCCCTTTATGGGGACACTAAGTACAATCCACTTTAATCCACTGCTCCTCTCCTCCTTGAATGGTGGTATCACTGGCTCTGGCCACCCTCTATGCTCTGCTTCTATAGCTTGTCAATCAGGGAGCACAGAGCGTGCATCGGAAGCTGTTCGGAGGCAAGCTATGGAAGCAGAGCAGAACATAGAGGGTGGACAGAGCCAGTGACATCATTCAAGGAGGAGAGGCGCAGTGGAATAAAGTGGATTGTACTAAGGGGTTGATTTACTAAAGGCAAATAGACTGTGCACTTTTCAAAGTTGCTCCAGAGCTAAGTAAATGAGCAGAAGTTCTGCTGACTTCCATCATCCAATCATGTGCAAGCAAAAATGTTTTTTTTTTTTTTTCCTTGCATGTGATTGGGTATTCTTTATAAAGTGAAACTTAACCTCATTTACTAAAATCTGGAGCAATTGCATTTTGCAAAGTGCACAGTCTAGTTGCCTTTAGTAAATCAAAGTGTCCCCCATACAGGAAAAGAGTGTTTGGTGACCATTATAATATGCAGGTCATTTAGGCTGGGTTCACACTTTTGCAAATTAGATGAGAGTTTTTAAACACATCCAATTCGCATGACAGGAGAGGGTGACTGTCTCTCAATGGAGCCGGTTCACACATCTCTGGGGCGGCTGCGGAGCGTACTGCAGAAGAGTCCTGTGTGTCTTTGGCTGCGTTTCAGACCTGAATTAAGGCAAAAATTCTGACCTGATTTGGACATGAAGTGGTGAACGGGGATGCACCGGACCCCCTGCTGTGCCCCGCGGCCGCACATAGTGTGAACCCAGCCTTAAAGTGGAAGTAAAGTCTTATTTTTTACTTGTACCTACAGGTGAGCCTATAATAAGTCTTACCTGTAGGTACTGTGAATATCTCCCAAACTTGCACAGTTTAGGAGATATTCAGAGCGCATGCAGGCGGTGATGTCATTGACACATGCGCTCTGAAGGTCCGGCTTAAACGTGACATCATCGCGGCTCCGGCAACTCACAGCGCCGGAGACCATGAACCCGGAAGAAACACTGGGGAAAATGTCAGCTGTCTCAGCGGCTTCATTCTAAGGTAAGTATTTCATAATGAGCTAGTATGCGATGCATACTAGCTCATTATGCCTTTGTCTTAATGGTAGCAAGGTGGATGGTCCCTTAGTGGTGACAGCTTCCTCTCTACTTCCGACCACAGCTGGTTCTTCGGCCAGCAGAACCGTTGCTTCTGGTTGGACTGCAAGCCGCAATCCCAACCCTACGCTGCTCTCTTGCTTCTCAGCCTAGCAGCCAGATGCCCCCGGGTTTATGGCCTAGCAGCCCGGGGCATTACAACACATCTCCACCCAGACAGCCGTCCAGGTGGCACAGAACACCGATCACCTGACTCCACCCAAATAAATAGGTTCTCCCAGCAGGCCAAGGGACCCAAGAAAACCCCTGTCCATTGGCTGAAACACCCCATCCATTCCTAATCTGTCCTTGCAATGCCCTTGTCTTATCCAATGCCATCAGATACCCGGCCATCTAGTGACAGAAGAGAGAAGTGCATCAATTCCAGAATTAGGGTGAAATTAATTGACCTCCTAACAATTGGCCAAGGCAACTATCACTTGGCAAATAAATTTAATACCAACCCTGCCTAAACATCAGGGTGCTACACAGGGTTTCAATCGCTTTAAAGAAGGTGAGCGCGCTTATGTGGTGGACACAAGGGGGATTTTTGGATTGAGGGGGGAAAAGTGGATTTACTTCTGTTTCTCGCAATAACAACAAATTTTCAACATGCAGGATAAATAGACTTTACAACAAATTAAAGCTGAGCTCTAGCTAAAACATAAGTACCGTATATACTCGAGTATAAGCCGACCCGAATATAAGCCGAGGCACCTAATTTTACCACAAAAAAATGGGA
Source organism: Rana muscosa (assembly GCA_029206835.1). Lineage (NCBI taxonomy): Eukaryota > Metazoa > Chordata > Amphibia > Anura > Ranidae > Rana > Rana muscosa. Next base: position 472,092,074 of record CM055118.1, read on the forward strand.
AAACGTATTGACTCGAGTATAAGCCTAGGGTGTCCATCTGCATGCCTCACTGTGCCTCACTTTGCCACACTGTGTCCAAGTGCATGCCTCACTGTGCCCATGCCTCACTGTGCCCATGCCTCACTGTGCCCATGCCTCACTGTGCCCATGCCTCACTGTGCCTTACACTGTGCCCATGCCTCACTGTGCCCATGCCTCACTGTGCCTTACACTGTGCCCATGCCTCACTGTGCCTTACACTGTGCCCATGCCTCACTGTGCTCATGCCTCACTGTGTCCAATCTCCCTACCTGATCTCCTGCGCTGTGTGACTAGACTGATGTTTAACATGGGAGTCTATGGAAGGGGTGCCCGGTTTGAAAAATCAGTGCTCCCCGGCCGTAGGTCCCCCGGACAACAAACTTTTCACACTTGTAGAGGAAGAGTGGGGCTACATGTGTGCCAAGTGTGGCAATCAGGGGACCTATGGCTGGCCGGTATCGAGTCCCCAAAATCACCAGAGAAATTACCATTTAACATGGGAGTCTATGGAAGGGGTGCCCAGCTTTGAAAAATCAGTGCTCCCCGTCCATAAGTCCCCCAGACAAAAAACTTTGCACACTTGTAGATGAAGAGTGGGGATACATGTGTGGGGTCCAGGAGACCTACGGCTGATCAGGATCAGGCGCACAAAGTTGAAGATGGACACAGACTCGAGTATAAGCCGAGGGGGACATTTACAAAAAATGTGCTGAAAAACTCGGCTTATACTCGAGTATATACGGTAATTTAAACAGTTACAGCAGCATTTTTTTTTTTTCCTTTTGGGATAAAGGTTTTACATACAGTAAATGAATAAAAGCTGATCATTGTAAGCAACCCCGTTAGTAGTAAATGGTTTGTCTCAACCCCCTAACTGCCACTGTTGCTGGACAGCTTGGCCTGTTAAAAGAAAAGTATGGTGAATGCTCTTTTGGTCATACGTTTCTTGTGGGTTGCAGGAGTGCGCTCACTTTTTTTCTCCTGTGACCCAATGTTAGATGATAGTGGGCAAATGCCCGCACAGGGGTGCTTACAATGATCAGCCTTTATTTAATCATGTAAAACCTTTATCCTAAAATAAAATAAAAAATGTGGCTGCAACTGCTTGTGTAGCTGCAGTTTGAACTGGAGTTTGGTTTCAATTTGTAAAGCTGGTCATACATGGATCAAAATTCACCCAGTTCAGCAGGGATCAGACAAATTTCGATCTATGCATGGGCAAAGTGGTTGTACAGAAGTCGATCGATTTATTGATTTCTATACAACCGCCCTATTGGATTTTGGCTTCTCGATCAGCACTGTTGGCTACAGCCGGCAGCGCTGATCAGTGTATTCTGATGGTGAGGAAGTTTCCCCAAAGGCACAGCGGGAGGATTCCCCCATCCACTTTGAATGTGTGGCAGGCAGATTCAAATCAAATCAAATCAGATGTTTTTTCCTTCCGCCTGCTTGAATCATCTATTGTCTGCCTTAAATTGATTGTAAACAATCACATTGTAAAACAACCCATTCAGTTTGAAAATAGAAATTAAATTAGATATAAAAAAAATTATACATTTTTGTTTCCTTTTTTTATAAGTGATCACATTCCCTCTGATCTCAACTGCATAGGAGCTGGGGGGAGGAGAACGGCAGTTCACTGAGCTTCCCATTGATTGGCTGTGCAGTGGGGGTGGTGTCAGGACAAGTCTGATCATTGGTGGAGAGCAGGCTGTTTTCCCAGCATAGCTAGAGAACTGACCACAATGTGCTCTCCTGCTTAGTGTGGTCAGTTTTTAACAGGAAAGCAGAGGGACTGGCAGGAACACCAGGGATTTCACACAAACTAAGCAATACAAAGAGAATAGGATAATTTCTCATACAAATACATGGTACAGCAGACACATATTAGGAATATGAAGCGTTGGGGTAACAGACACTTTAAGCCTCATACACATCTCTGTTTTTTTTTTTCGTTCAATCCGAAAAAAAAACCAGACAGCTCAGGTCAGAGCCGCTGTACTAATAATCTGATGTCAGTACAGCGATCTTCCCTGCTGAGCTATTGTGTTCTTACAGGGGGGCAGCCCACCTGCCAGAACACTCCGGTCAGCACTCTCAGCCATTGGCTAAGATCGGTGACCGGGAGCTGGTCGGCAGACCTTTTTCGGTCAAGACCCTTCCGACCGGCTGCCATACACACGGGCCGAACCTGCCAATGCCGCCCGACATTTGGCCTTTGTGTACTAGGCTTTAGTGTATCTAAAGCTGCAAACCCTAACACTCCCACCCAGATTAACAATGCTTCTGCTCAAATGTGCCCCCTGTGCTGCTACATCCAGAGTTGTGTCTCACTAATACAGGAGGTGTGTTACTGGCCAGATCACCAGGTGAAAACAAAGGAGAAAATGCCTAAATTTTTTTTTATAAAAATGCAGCCACCACATCTAATGATTAGTAAGCTGCAATGTATTACATATTGGTTTTGGGTTTAATACCACTTTAGGGGAATCTCTTCTAAATGAACTTCTGTACTTGTCCCTCACCATAGGCATGCGCACAGGGTGTGCCGGAAGTGCCTGAGCACACCCTAATCACCCCGTGAGGTACAGATTCCCCCTGCTTCCTGTCTCCTACCTGTATTGCTGCCAGATTCCCTCCTCTCCTCTCAGGAGCAGGGAAGGGGCTGGTAAATATTTCATTAACCACTTGCCGACCGCCTCCTGTAGATATACGTCGGCGGAATGGTACGTACAGTACCTGTACCTGTACGTTGCCCTTTAACTGCCTGACATGGGGTCACGCACGTGCCGCGGGCTGCGCGCTCATGACCCTGCTACCTTCCCCGTGAGTCGGACCGGGGGTCCCGCGGACTCGATCGCCGCGGGGATCCCCGTGATCGTCTCACAGAAATTTAGAGCAGGGAGATGCTTGACTAGTGACAATGACACCGATCTCGGCTCCGTGTACTCGGAGCGGAGATCGGTGTCATGTGACACAGAGCCCATCCCCCCCCTACAGTTAGAAACACAATGCAGGGAACACTTAACCCCTACAGCGCCACCTAGTGGTTAACCCATTCACTGCCAGTGTCATTTTTACAGTAATCAGTGCATTTTTATAGCGCTGATCGCTGTAAAAATGACAATGGCCCCAGAAATGTGTCAAAAGTGTTCGAAATTGTCCGCCATAATGTCGCAGTCATGAAAAAAATTACTGATTGCCGCCATTACTAGTAAAGAAAAATTTTTTTTAGAAAAATGCCATAAAACTATCCCCTATTTTGTAAACGCTATAACTTTTGCGCAAACCAATCAATAAACGCCGATTGCGATTTTTTTTTTACCAAAAATATGTAGAAGAATATGTATCGGCCTAAACTGAGGAAAAAAAAAATTTATATATTTTTTGGGGATATTTATTATAGCAAAAAGTCAAAAATATTGAATTTTTTTCAAAATTGTCGCTCTATTTTTGTTTATAGCGCAAAAAATTAAAACCGCAGAGGTAATCAAATACCACCAAAAGAAAGCTCTATTTGTGGGAAAAAAAGGACGTCAATTTTGTTTGGGAGCCATGTCGCAAGACCGTGCAATTGTCAGTTAAAGCAACGCAGTGCCGAATCGCAAAAAGGGGCCTGGTCTTTAACCAGCCAAAATGGTCCGGGGCTTAAGTGGTTAACCGGCCCCTTCCTTTTCTGAATGAAAACAGTGAGTGATCTGTACTGATTGCTCCTGTCCAACAGAAGGTCTTCTATTTCCCCTGGGGTTTTTTTTTTGCAGCATAGTAATTTATGCAAACTGTGTACCGGAAACATTTTTTGGATAAATTTCGATAAGTGTACAATACAGCCGACCCCCGAAATTTGTTAAAAAATGCAAATTTTGGATGTGGTCAAAAAAATGCCTATTTTTAGTTTAAACCCTAAATATGCCCCCAAATATGCTCCCCAGTTAGTGATCCACAATGCCAAGGCAGATTCTATCCTGACAATATTCTAATTTCTTAGGGTTGTTACCTTTTTGGCACTATCATAGAAACTCACTGATACAGGACTCCTGATCGCTGCCTCGTTCTTCTTTATGTAGTGTATGGTACTTTTGTTGATGCCATAAAGGCGCACTACTGCGGCATAACTTTTTAGTAGAGCAAATCCAGTTGTTCAACCTTCTCCTGGGGTGTCATAAACTTCTTCTGGCGCTTCGGTTCATTGCCAGAAGTCTAATGCCTTGTACACACGATCGGATTTTCCGATGGGATAAAATCCGATGGAATTTTCCGTCGGAATTCCGTTCAAGCTGTCTTCCTACACACTGTCATTGCAAATTCCGACCGTCCAAAACGCGGTGACGAACAACACTACGACGAGCCGAGAAAAATTAAGTTCAATGCTTCCGACCATGTGTCGACTTGATTCTGAGCATGCGTGGATTTTTTCTCTGTCGGAGTTCCACACAGACGATAGGAATTTCCTATTGTTTTTTTCCCATCGGAAAAAAAAAACACATGTTCTATTTCTAAACACAGACGGAAAAAAATCCGATATGGCCCACACACGATCGGAATTTCCGATGAAAAAAGTCCATCGGACTTTTTTCATCGAAAAATCTGATCGTGTGTACAAGGCATTAGAAGGTTCAGGGCATTTGGGCGACATCTTAGGCCTTTAAGAAGAACAAAAACAAAAAACAACAAAACAAAAAACGCAAGAACACTCAGCGAAACACGAGAGATAGCTACACGTGGTAAACTGTTATGATGCAGGAATGCTGGGCTGGGGTTTCTGCAAACAATTATTTGTTAGATTCTAAGGAAAAATCAGCGGACGGATCTGGGTAAAAACAGGCGGCTGATCTGCATTTGTAATACCCACCTACAAGCAGATACTCCATGTTGAGATTGACAGGTGGCACCCCCCGTAAACCCTCCAGTAACAATAGATTCTCCCCATTGACAATAGACCACCCCAGCAACAACAGGTTCCCCAGCAACATTAGATCCCCTCCAGTAACAATAGATTCTCCCCATTGACAATGCTACATTAGATCTCCTCCAGTAACAATAGATTTTCCCCATCGACAATAGACCAACTCAGCAACAATAGATCCTCCCAGTAACAAAGCATCCTCCCCAGCAACAATAGCCCCCCCCCCAGCAGCCAGGATTAATAGGCCCTCCCGCGCACCCTTGCACCCCTTGCTAGTACTTACATGCCAATCCTAGATGTGCTGGAACACATCTTCATATGCTATTAGTTCATCTTAATTTATTAAAGCAAACACCCATTCCTTGTCTATTCTCACTACAAGCTACGTGTAACTTGAGCCAAGACCTGTTTTTGTGGGAAGGCCACGTAAGTTTAAGAGGGTTTTAAGCGGTTTGGTTTGGCAAAAATACTATTAGGAAAGGAGAATTATGTATATAGTCAACATTTATTGTAGATCATGTGACATTTCTGGAAATGTTTGCCACAAAGGCCTGTGGTTATAGGGGACAGCATAATAAAAGGGGTTTAGTTTGGCAGATAACTAAAATCCAACCATAGTCCAACAAAGAAAACATGCTCTACTGCAAATCACCTGGAAGACTGGGAACCGGTGCTCTGTCTCTGGCCCAAGTGTCTTTGGAATATAGCAATAGTCCTTTTGCCGCGTACACACGACCGTTATTCATGTCATGGAAAATAACAATGTTTTTCTCTGCGTGATTTTTCGTGTTTCCTCTCAAGCCTGCCTTGCATACAAATGTTCATGTAAAAAACCACTCGAGCAAAGCGCGGTGACGTACAATATGTACGATGGCACTATAAAGGGGAAGTTCCATTCAAATGGCGCCACCCTTTGGGACGCTTTTGCTGCTCCTCGTGTTAATAAAGTTTGTTGAGAGACGATTCGCGCTTTTCAGTCTTCGTGCTTTTCAGCCCATTACAGCGTGACGAATGTGCTATCTCCATTACGAACGCTAGTTTTACCAGAACGAGCGCTCCCGTCTCATACTTGATTCTAAGCATGCACGTTTTTTTTCCCCCTCATAAAAGCCTACACACGACCGTTTTTCACGACGTTAAAAAGAACGACGTGAAAAACAACGAGAAAAAATAGAGCAGGTTCTAATTTTTTTCGAGCATGTTTCTCGTCGAGAAAAATGCCCTGGAGCATACACACGACCGTTTTTCACGACCATTTTTATAAATGGCATTTTTCTCGTCACGAAAAACGGTCGTGTGTACGCGGCATTTAATATGATGAAGTCACCTACTCGGTAATATCTATTGCATCAATTCTTTATTGGCCACATGGCAGGATCGGGAACACACCAGGGACACACCAACACCTTTCAGCCAAAGCCTAATGCCTTGTGCACACAATGGGAATTTCCGATGGAAAAAGTCAGACTGACTTTTTCCATCGGAAATTCTTACCGCGTGTGTGCTCCATCTGAGTTTTTCCGATGAATTCCATCGGAGTTTAAATATAGAATCTATTTTTCTCTGATGGAATTTCTTTGGAATTCCGTTGTGGGTTTGGTCGGACAAAGGTCCGATCGTGTGTACGTGGCATTACTCATAGTGGGTGGTTGCAGGTGTGGGAATCGCAGACGTGTGGCCTTATGCCCTGTACACACGATCGGATTTCCGATGGAATAAAATCCGATGGAATTTTCCGTCGGAATTCCGATGAAGCTGACTTCCATCAGTCTTGCCTACACACCATCAGACAAAATTCCGACTGTCCAAAACGCTGTGACGTAAAACACTCCGACGAGCCGAGAAAATTAACTTCAAAGCTTCTGAGTATGCGTCGACTTGATTCTGAGCATGCGTGGGTTTTTTTCTCTGTTGCAGTTCCACACAGACGATCGGAATTTCCTATCGGTTTTTTTTCCATCGGAAAAATTTAAAACATGTTCTATTTTTTTACACCAATGGAAAAAAGTCCGATGGGGCCCACACACGATCGTTTTTTCCGATGAAAAAAGTCCATCAGACTTTTTTTATCAGAAAAACCGATCGTGTGTACAGGGCATTAGGGATAGTCTATATTGTAATTTGTGAATATAACACATTATTTCTAATAACAGTTTATACAAAAAATAAAAGGTTTTGGCACAATTAGAAACCAAACACATACACACAAAACGCAAGGACTTTTATTATTATGCTGTTATTTACTGCTTTATGAAATACGTGGCATCCTGGATAATTGTGTGTCTATTTCTAATACTAGACCTCAATGAAATGTAATTATATTAAACTGATTTTTACTTTTTTTGTAATCTATTGATTTAGAGGAAACCGTTTGCAGGAGAATGGGCAGTCAATTTGTGAACAGTTAATAAATAGATAAGAAAAAAAATTACAAAAATATAAAAAGGTTGAAAATTACTTTATCATTACATTGGGTGCGTGCTGAGAGCAATACCAACTGGCTCTGCTGAATTTAGAGCATATGTACAGTATACACTCACTGGCCACTTTGTTAGGTACACCTTGCTAGTACCTGGTTGGACCCCCTTTTGCCTTCAGAACTGCCGTAATTCTTCATGGCACAGATTCAACAAGGTGTTGGAAACATTCCTCAGAGATTTTGGTCCATATTGACATGATAGCATCACGCAGTTGCTGCAGATTTGTCGGCTGCACATCCATGATGCAAATCTCCTATTCAACCACATCCCCAAGATGCTTTATTGCATGTGATCTGGTGACTGTGGACATTGAGTACAGTGACCTCATTGTCATGTTCAAGAAACCAGTGGTGAGATGATTGGAGCTTTGTGACATGGTGCATTATCCTGCTGGAAGGAGCCATCAGAAGATGGGGACACTGTAGTCATAAAGGGATGGACATGGTCAGTAACAATACTCATGTTAGGCCATTGTTCGATTGGTACTAAGGGGCCCAAAGTGTGCCAAGAAAATATCCCCCACACCATTAAACTACCACCACCAGCCTGAACTGTTAATACAAGGCAGGATGGACCCATGCTTTCATGTTGTTTACACCAAATTCTGACCCTACCATCTGAATGTCGCAGCTGAAATCGAGACTCATCAGACCAGGCAACGTTTTTCCAATCTTCTATTGTCCAATTTTGGTTGAGACAGAGCTAATAAATAGCGGTGCCCCGCTGCATTTGGCACACATTTGCGAGTGGATAGAGTAGAGAAAGGAAACCACATGTCCTGGATAGTGATTAGTGATAGGGATGGGTTCCTGTTGGAGGAGGGTGAGATACCGAGTTGATCCCACAGCGCTAGGGGATTCCATAAAGATCAGATAGACTGCTTGTTGCAGGTGGTGACCATCAATTCCCAGATTGGACTAGTCCATGAAGCCAATGCTGCTCTCCTCAGGGAATCTTGTAACTACACCAAAGAATAAAACAAAAGGGTGCAAAGACCTAGTGCATTATTCAAAGCATTTCATTAAAAGGTAAACTAAACAGTACATACTCACAAATGCAATGAAAATAACAACGTTGTACATACGTAGCTTCAGAATCAAATAGGGCCTCGCCATAATGAAATTCATATAGAAACAAATGTCATAAACCAGCTGACTTGTTTCAGGGGCTATACCCCCTTCTTCTGCAAAACTCTTTACTGCTACCGCTGATTCCTCCACACAGCCTCTGGTCTCTGTGTTCGCTACCGCAACTTGATTCAGGCCTGTACCGCTACCTGTGTCAGCCCCTTGCCAGCCTGCCACCCCTCCAGCAGATGCCGGCTCAGTAATGTAGGCCTTGCCTGAGTTGTGCCTTACTGTATTGAAGGAATACCGCTTGATTTCTGTGTTGATGGGCTGTAACCTTCCATACTATTCAGCCTATTCACATTGCCTCCTCATTCCTGTGCATTAAGGACAGTAGCAGTAACTGGCTAGGAGCTGTGCTGTGCCCAGGGGCATATCTACCTTGAAGCAAACAAGGCGTTTGCCTTGGGCGGCAGTGTTCAGGGGGGTGGCCCCGCCCTCAGGCAGAAGGGCAGAGGCAGATCTTTAATTAGTCAGGAGAAGGACCGCCAGACAGATCACTGTATTCCAGGGTAGCCCGATGCCTCCCATAGTGTTTATAACAAATGAGCTGTGGGTGGTTCTGAAACTCGTTAGCCAACCCCCTTCCTGCCTCAGGCCCTGACATCACCCCCGGCCACTGGTGTTTGGCATCCAATGACTACAGGAGGCACCGAGCTCCCGGGAAAACAGTGGTCTGTCTGGCAGTCCTTCTCCTGACTGAGCAGCGTATGCTCTGGACCCTACAGATCTCTTCCGTGCTGTGATCCTCCCGACCCAGGTGGGTCTGACAAGCGCAATCCTTTTCTTTACATGTAAGTTGCTATTTCTTTATTAAACTGGTTGTTTAGTTTTAATGCTTCACTTAGAGTAGAGCTCTGTGTTTAGTTTTTGTTCCATGCAGAGATTCCTTCACATCTACTGACCCTGTCCTCTGCCCCACTGACCCCATCCTGTGCCCTGTGGACCCCATCCCCTGCCTCACAGATTCCATGCTCTGCCCTACTGACCCCTGTCCTATACCCTGCTGAAACCATCCTCTGCCCTGCTGATCCTGTCTTATGTCCTGCTGTCCCCATCCTCTGCCCTATTGACCACATATGTGGCACTTGGATGAATTGTGTCTTAGGGTTTGATGAGGAAGTGGCAGCTGTTCATTATGAATGGCTGCAGCTTCATCATCAGACCCTGAGACAAGAATGGTATACCAAGGCTGGGGTGGGACAAATTTAGATGGGGGGGTGGGCGTGCAATTTTAGTTTTGCCTAGGGCAGCACAAAACTAAAATACACCACTGGCTGTGCCTGTGTGAGCGGCAATAATGCTGATTACTGCCATTGTTGCTGAGCCCGTTACAGCAAGTGTTACTGCGCCTGTTACAGCAAGTGTTACTGAGCCTGTTACAGCATGTGTTACTGAGCCTGTTGCTGCACCTGATACTGAGCCTGTTGCTGCACCTGATACTGAGCCTGTTGCTGCACCTGATGCTGAGCCTGTTGCTGCACCTGATACTGAGCCTGTTGCTGCACCTGATACTGAGCCTGCTGCTGCACCTGATACTGAGCCTGTTGCTGCACCTGATACTGAGCCTGTTGCTGAAGTGGTACTGAGTTCATATGCCTGTAACCCGCCTGTTTCCCATTTGTTACAACAGAATCTGTACTAGTAATGTGTTCTATAAGCGTTCCTGTTTTCTCTAAAGAAAATCTGCAACCTTTCAAATATAACAACTGTGTAACTTTGCTTGGACTCTGTGTGTGCTGCTTCCTCAGATTAGGTAACATACTCCTGGCCCCGCCCACATAATTAGCAGAGAAAGCAAAGCACTGCAAATGTAAAAATAACATAAATGGGAACAGAGGCATTAAAGTGGTATTATTCTTTTCCTAAATCAGACAAAAATAATATAACACAAATAAGATTTTTTTTTTATGTACGCCTTGGCACTTCCATTTCTGATTGTCTGCCTGCGCCGCTATATTCCTGTTCTCTCTATTTGATGTACAAAACAAGGCAACCACTTCAGAACATAATGAGTGACTGTTGAGTCGCATTAACTACTCAAGTGTAATTAGTATACTGTGCATAACACACCATTGAAAACAGAGCATCACTACGGACCAAGCAAGCCATTAGCTTACTTAAAAATGACACTAATTTTACCATTCCAAAACTAACACAGAGTTCTATTCCTATAAAAGCAATGCAAATCCTAAATGTGGATCATAACAGTGCTAACAAAGCACAACTCACCATAATGAACAAAATTACAGGATACTCCATGCAAAGAACATGGACACAGGCAGACATTTTTGTCTTGCAATTTGAAATGTGAAAAACAAATTGAATGTAAAAGCATAAAAATGCATATCCTATGGCATCTTGCCACACAAGCCATTCTAAGTTCATTTAAGTGACTGTGGAGTCCAAGATGATGAGGGTGGCCTCTTGCACAATTCCGTCCAAGCACCCCTGGTAGTGGAGACAGGCAGTGGCGTCGGGAGGGGGGGGGGCTGGAGCCCCGAATGGGTCCCCGAAAAGCCCCGGGTCTCAGGCATGCACCGTTGTATTGTTAGCCCCGAGCGCCGCCGGCCACCGCCAATCGGGGACCAATCTTATACCGAGCACCGGCAAGTGCGGCCGAGTGACATAACAGGTCCCGCCTTCTGGAGCCTGCAGCGCCTATGATGGATGTCCCACTGGTCCAATGCCAGGCCAATGTGACGTCCATCATAGGCGCTGCAAGCTCCAGAAGGCGGGAATTACAATGCCACATCACTATGAGATCCCCGCTCTGGCGGGCGGGTCTCCCCTCCTCCTCTGGCTGCCTGCTGTGATGATGATGGGTGTGTCGCACACCGCACACTATGGCTGAGCTGAGCTGCAGGACACATGAAGTCTGTCTCCTGGTCAGGTAGGTCAGTGTATGTCTGGTAGGTCTATGCATGTTAGGTAGGTCAGTGTATGTATGTCAGGTAGGTCAGTGTATGTATGTCAGGTAGGTCAGTGTATGTTAGGTAGGTCAGTGTATGTATGTCAGGTAGTTCAGTGTATGTCAGGTAGATCAGTGTATGTCAGGTAGGTGAGGTCAGTGTATGTCAGTGTATGTATGTCAGGTAGGTCAGTGTAATGGTCAGTGTGTCAGGTAGATAAGTTTAGTAGATAAGTTTAGTGGTCAGCATTGATGGGCACTGCTAAGCCAGGCAGCAACCAGTAAGTGAGCTTACCCCCCGCCACACAACCCCACTGCCCAGCCAAAAAACCGCATGCCACATGGACTAGAATCAGGAACACAGGAACCAAAGACCATCCAGCACTGAAGCCAGTCAGACTCTCAGTTTAAATAGGCTACTGGGGGCCAGAATCTGCAGATGCGTGCATTTGCGTGCGCATTCCAGTTCTTGCTAGTCTTGGAGTCTGCACATGCGCAGAAGAATTAGCATTTACTGAACGGGAATGAGAATTTGCTACACGGGAATGAGCATTTGCTTTGCATTTTCCCTGAATAACATCCTCTGGTGGTATTACTTATAAATGGTAATATCCAGTTATATTTTGTGTATTTAAGAATGCATCCTACCCTTTTTTGAACAATCTACTAGTTCTTCAGGGAATCTATTCCGCATTTTCACAGCTCTTACTGTGAAGAAGCCTTTTCATATATGGAGGTTAAATCTATTTTCCTCTAGATGTAAAGAGTGCCCCCTTGTCCTCTGTAATGACATGAATGACTCCACACCAAATTCACTATATGGACCACCTATGTATGTATACATGGTGAACATATCCCCCCTTATTCATTTATACACCCTGATAATATCCCCCTTATTCACCTCTTCCCAAAAGAGAAATTCTAAAAAAATGATAAAAGTAGTCTGGTGTGTCCCCAACAGGGATGGACTGGCCATCAGGACTACCGGGAGTTTCCCGGAGGGCCGATTGCTAAGTGGGGCGTTTCTAAAAATAAATAAATATTTTTTTTGTTTTTTTTGTGGCCCGTTTTTTTATGCAGAGTTTGGCAGCAGCGGGAGTGTGGCAGCAAACAGCGGTGGGGATTCGGGGCAGGTGGCCAGCGAGGAGGGCAGTTGGTCAGGCGGTGTCTTGTTTGCACCGCCTGACCACAGACGGTGCAAACAAGACAGGGACTGTAGGTTTGTTGTTACGTATAATCTTTTTGTAATTTTGAACTGGTACATTTTTAAAGTGTAGCTCCAGCCAAAAAATCTATTTTTAAGCTTTTTGGAAAACATAGGGAAGGGTTATCACCCCTGTAACATTTGTTTTTCTGTCTGTGCACCTGTTCAGAACATTTCACCTCACTTTCCGTCCCAATGACCAATGTTTTTTTGAAAATTTGGGTTTTTTATTGAAACAAGGATTGGTGATAAAGCATCAGTGGAGAAAAGACACCTTTTTCCCATATTAACTCTTACAGGAGAGAATTTCCCTTCCTAGGGGTAGATTTCCTCTCACTTCCTGTTGTCTCATTCCGTTTGCAAGTAGGAGTCGTTTGTAAGTTGAATGTTTGAAAGTAGGGGCCTGCCGTATATACTCTGCAGAAATTTGGCCCTTAGGTGTTGGTGTTGCCACAACACTGTAAGCCCTCACAGTTACTCTTGGTGGACGCTGGAACGCCCTGCTGTGAACTATTATATCAAGAATTGTAATTACATGCCATTGGTAGGAAAAATTGGGCCTTTGGTGGTGGTGCTGGTGCCACAACACTGTAAGTCCTCACAGTTACTCTTGGTGGGCGCAGGAATGGGCCCAGCTGTGAAATATTAGATCAAGAATTGTAATTACATGCCCCTGTTGAACAGGGGCATACAAATTGGGCCTTAGGCACTGGTGCTGGTGCCACAACACTGCAACCCCTCACAGATACTCTAGTTGGAGCGTAGGAATGAGCCCTGCTGCAAAGTATTGCATTAAAAATTGTAATTACACGCCCCTGTTAAACAGGGGCTGAAAAATTGGGCCTTAGCCACTGGTGGCGGTGCCCAGAAACAAAAATGTTCTTACATGCTATCAGCATGATCATTGAGGAGGAAAAGGATAGTCACTCAGCATAACAGGATAGTCACTCTGCATCAGCATAGGCAGTCTTGAAGGGATCTGACATTTCAAAGAAAATTATTCTGTTACATCAGCATCAGGTGCTTGGCAGCTGGTGGTGATCCAAGACTGATTCATTTTTATGAAGGTCAGTCGATCAACCGAGTCGGTGAACAGGCGCACCCTGTGATCGGTTACAAAGCCTCCAGCAGCACTGAATGAACGTTCCAAAAGAACGCTTGATGCAGGACAGGCCAGTAGCTCAATTGCATACTGTGCAAGCTCTGGCCAGTGATCCATCCTCAAGACCCAGTAACCCAGAGGATTTTCGGTGGGAAAGGTGTCCAAGTCTGATCTTGCCCCTAGGTATTCCTGCACCATGTAAAACAGACGCTGGCAGTGGTTGCTGGAACTGATCATACCTTGGGGCTGCGGACTAAAAAATTGTCTAAAAGCATCGGTCAGACAGCCACCTTCTCCACTGCTCCTTCTTTGACTGACCGAAGCCTCAGCAACACGATATCCAGGACCAGGAATTTGTAACCTCCCAGTCTCAGAACGCGTTGCACAGACCTTTCTGCAAGGCCTCCTGAAGATGTTTCATCCTCTGCTCCCTCTGCAATTCCACGATAAGGTCCACAACCTTACCCTTGTAACGTGGATCAAGGAGGGTTGCCAGCCAGTAATGATCCCTCTCCTTGATAGCACGAATACGAGGATCCTTCCGCAGGCTTTGCAGGATCAGGGAGGCCATGCAGCGTAGGTTTGCTGAGGCATTCTGTGCGGAGTCCTCTGGGTCACTGAGGATGACATGATCCGCAGCCACCTCCTTCCAGCCACGTACAAGTCCATGTGTTTCTTGGGACTGTAATTGATCCCTTCAAGACTGCTGCTGATGCTGAGTGCTTGGCTCCACCTCCATGCTGACACAATCCTCCTCCTCCTCTTCCTCGTCCTCTTCCTATGTGATAGGCAGGCCAGCAGGAACACTGTCTGGATAAAGGGGGCCTTGAGAGGTAAGGAAGTCCTCCTCTTCCTCCCTCTGTTCTGCCTCAAGTGCCCTGTCCATTATTCCATGCAGCGTGTGCTCCAACAGGTGGACAAGAGGGACAGTGTCACTGATGCATGCACTGTCACTGCTTACCATCCTCGTGGCCTCCTCAAATGGTGACAGGACAGTGCATGCATCCCTGATCATGGCCCACTGGCATGGAGAAAAAATCCAAGCTCCCCTGACCCTGTCCTGGTGCCATATTGCAACAGATACTCATTGATGGCCCTCTGCTGCGTGTGCAGCTGCTGCAGCATGGCCAACATAGAGTTCCACGTGGTGGGTAGGTCACAGATTAGGCGGTTCTTGGGCAGGTTGTATTACTTTTGGAGGTCAGTCAGCCGAGCACTGGCATTATATGACCAGCAGAAATGCACACAGAGTTTTCTGGCCTGCTTCAGGACCTCCTGTAAGCCCGGGTACCTGCCCAAGAACTGCTGCACCACCAAGTTAAGAACGTGAGCAAAACAGGGCACATGGGTCAGTTGTCCCTGTCGGAGGGCAGAGAGGAGGTTGGTGCCATTGTCGCAAACCACCTTTCCTGGCTTAAACTGGCGTGGCGTCAACCACCTCTTAGCCTGCCCCTGCAGAGCTGACAGAATCTCTGCCCCAGTGTGGCTCCTGTCCCCCAAGCACACCAGCTCAAGCACCGCATGGCATCTTTTTGCCTGCGTACTTGCATAGCCCCTTGAACGCCTACGGAGCACCGCTGGTTCTGAGGACAAAGCACAGATAGAGGCCATGGAGGAAGAAGAAGAGGAGGGGGTGGAGGAGAGAGGTGTGTCAGAAACACCAGTAGTAGCATTTTGGAGGCGTGGTGGTTGAACAACCTCCAACACTACTGCACCTTGTCCTGCATCCTTCCCAGATGCCAGCAGAGTCACCCAATGCGCCGTGAAAGATAGATAACGTCCCTGTCCATGCCTACTGGACCATGAGTCAGCGGTAATATGCACCTTACCGCTGACCGCCCTGTCCAGCGAGGCCAAGACATTGCTTTCCACACGCCCGTAGAGAGCCGGAATCGCCTTCCGTGAGAAAAAGTGGCGTTTGGGAACCTGCCACTGAGGAACCGCACATTCCACAAACTCACGGAAGGGGGCAAAGTTTACCAACTGAAAAGGCAGCAGTTGAAGTG
This sequence comes from Rana muscosa, assembly GCA_029206835.1. Taxonomy (NCBI): domain Eukaryota; kingdom Metazoa; phylum Chordata; class Amphibia; order Anura; family Ranidae; genus Rana; species Rana muscosa. The sequence goes on from CM055118.1 coordinate 472,107,831, forward strand.
CTAGCAATTTAGCCAAGCTAGCATTCAACCGCTGGGCATGTGGATGGCTGGGAGCGAACTTCTTTCGGCGGTGCAGCAGCTGGGGCAGGGAAATTTGCCTGGTACAATCTGACGTCGGTGTACCGATAGCAGATTGCCCGCAAGTACTTGGCTGTGACACACCTAATTCTACATCTTAATTCCTCTCAGTGCAGGTTTCAGAGAGGACTGAAGGTATGGTGGGGTTGGAGATCCCAGCTGATGAGGAGCAAGGAGAGGTCCGCTTTGTTCTTTGGTGTGGGTCTTTTTTGTATGTTTGCCAACGGACTGCATGGCAGGTCGACATATGTCTGGTCAAGCACGTGGTGCCCAAGCGGCTCATGTTTTGGCCACGCGAGATACGCTGCAGACAAATGTTGCAAATAGCAACGGTGCGATTTGCTGCACATGTCTCAAAAAAGACCCACGCCAAAGAACTTTCGGAATAACGCGCAGAGACAGCAGCGCCCTAAACATGCGGAACACTGCGGTGTGATGCAGTCGGTTGGCTGCCCTTAAGCTGGCCCCTGGAGGGCATCCTGCCTTGTTCGAGATGTGCCTCCTTCTCCTCCTCCTCCTCTCTCCTATCAGGCACCCACGTGGAGTCAGTGATCTCATCATCCCCTCCCTCCTCATCACTGGAGAAAATCTGGCAGTATGCTGCAGCTGGGGGAACATGACTGCCAGATTGCTGTCCTTGTTGGGCACCCCCTATCTCTGGGCTCACGTTACTGCCTTCCTCTAGCTGGGTACCATCATCGTAGCCTTCAAAACGCTGGGAACCCCCCCAGTAGCATGTACCCAACACTGTGGTCAAACAGTTCAGGGGACTCCTCAGGAGGACATGGTGGGGCTAGGGAAGGAGTGACTGATGCCATTGAGCCAAGGGAAGAGGCCGCTTTGGCAGCTGCTTTGCCAAACAAAGTACCCTGAGCCAGGGTGAGCGAGGATGAGGAGGATGAGGACGGCTTGGTCATCCACTCTACCAAGTCTTCGGCATGTTGCGGCACAACATGGCCAGCTGCCGAAAAGAAGGACAAAAGGTGGAATGTATATTAGGCTTGTGCAATTCGTTTCGTAACGAATCGAAATTCGTCCGAATTTAGCAACTTTCGGACGTTCGGAAGCATTCGAATTTCCGAACAAAGCAATTACGAATAAAACCGAATCCGAAATAAATTATATCGCAAATAGCAAATGCCCGAATGTCTTCGGCATAATGAGTTTTGAAAAAAGTTACGAATGTATGAATCCATTCGAAGCACAATAATGCCGCCTACACACGACCGCTTTTAATGTTATTGAAAAAAACGGCGTTTTTCTCAACGTGATTCTTCTCAAGCCTGCCTTGCCTACACACTATGGTGAAAAAAAATGCTCGAGCAAAGCGCGGTCACGTACAACACGTACGACGGCACTATATATGTGTCCAGAATCAACTAAAAACAATGTACTCTACCGAAAGTACAAATTATAAATCAACTAAAAATAAGGCTTACACGAAAAATCCCGTCTAGCAAAATTACGAATGATTACGAATCAACAGGACCGAAAAGAAACGAACCGAAACTAAACAAATTTTTCCGTTGTGCACAAGAAACGAACCGAAACTAAACAAATGTTTCCATCGTGCACAAGTCTAATGTATATATATATATATCTATACTGACTATACTGCAGCTAGCAGAATCAACTGTCTGCTGTGGTATTAGTATGAGAACACCAGCAATTGTCTTCAGTCAGTTTTAGGCGCACACTGTGCAGAGGACACAGTACACTAACTGAAAATACTTGCAGCTCCCTGCCTGTGGTATCAGTTTGAGAACACTACCAATTGTATTCAGGTACCTTTAGGTGTACGCTGTACAAAGGAGAGAAGTAAACTAAACAAAATTAATGCAGCGCCCTGCCTGTGGTTTTAGTATGAGAACACCACTAATTGTATTGAGGTACCTTTAGGTGCACACTGTGCAAAGGGCAGAAGTACACTAAATGAAATTAATGCAGCTCCCTGCCTGTGGTTTTAGTATGAGAACACCACTAATTGTATTGAGGTACCTTTTGGTGAACGCTGTGCAAAGGACACAGTACACTAAATGAAACTAATGCAGCTCCCTGCCTGTGGTTTTAGTATGAGAACACCATTAATTGTATAGAGGTACCTTTAGGTGCACACTGTGCAAAGGACAGAAGTACACTAAATGAAATTAATGCAGCTCCCTTCCTGTGGTTTTAGTATGAAAACACCACTAATTGTATTGAGGTACCTTTAGGTGAACGCTGTGCAAAGGACACAGTACACTAAGTGAAAATACTGCAGCTAGCACAATCACCTGCCTGCCTGTCAGTACAGAGAATAACAGGAACGGATCTAGCTAAACTGAATACAGTGTGTAAATATATATACAACACCTAGGATGCATATATATCCTCTACACACTGTAACTGCAGCTAACTGACTCGCCTGCCTGCTCTATCTAACTCAAAATAAATGACACTGTCTCTCTCTCTTTAACCTCTCTCTTTAACCACTGCAACACACTACACACACAAGGCCGCCACGGAGGCGGCCTTATATAGTGTGGGGCGTGTACTAAACTCCCTGAGACATAATTGGCCAAAGCCACCCTGGCTTTGGCCAATTATGGCTCTCCGTTTTTTGGGCGCTGTGATTGGTCAAAGCATGCGGGTCATAGTGCATGCTTGGCCAATTATCAGCCAGCAATGCACTTCGATGCCGCAGTGAATAATGTTCGAAATTCGGTGAACAGGCGATGTTCGAGTCAAACATGGGTTCGACTCGACCTCAAAGCTCATCCCTACCCCATACTTACAAATCGGCTGAGACAGAGTAATGTAGCAACATTCCCAGATAGCGACAGTCAGGAAAACGTCTAGCCCGGGAGCTGTAGGTGCGGGACCGGAGGAGACCCAAGGGGGGCACGGATGAGAGGTAAACACAGGATGTGTAAAACCAAAGCGTGTCCATCCTATAGTGTCATCCAAGGTAATAGCTATATAACATATAAATATATGTGTCTAAATGTTTGATACAGTGGCATGACAGAATGATTGAAAATAAAAACTATGGACCAAATAGAGGAGAAAGTGGTGCCTAAGAACCTGTGCATTGTCTCTTGGTCTTCTCAAGAGAGAATAAATTCAGTTCAGCTAATCTTTCAGTGCAGGGATTAATTTTCTACTTTCACAACCTTCTTTGACAACTGTTGATGCTTTGCTGCTAGATGGAAATGCGTTGTGGGCTATAGATAGTCTGTTGTTTGCAAGCAGTGCCGGGACAAGGTCATCTAGAACTGAGGGCGAACATGCCAAACCGCACCCCCCCCAAAAAAAATAAAGTTGAGCACTTTCCCCCTAAGCATAAATTCTCCCTCCCAGTACAAATCCACCCCCCTACTATAATCCACCTAAAAGAACAAATCTTTGCCCCGCCATCCCCCAAATCCAAATCCCCACAAAACAAATCCCCTCCCCCCATTAAGCAAATCCTCTACCCCTCAAATTCACCCTCTTTACACCCTCCAAATCCCCCCTCCCAACACATTTCCCAACCCCCCTTCTAAAACAAATACCTCCCTATCATCCCTACTAGCACAAATCACCCCCCCCCCGAAAAAAAAAAATTGAGCACTAATCTGTATGCTTACCCTCTAAGCATAAATTCTCCCTCCTCTCAGTACAAATCCGCCAAATCCCCCCTCCTAGCACAAATCCTCTTCCCCATCCTCCCTCTCAACACAAATCCCCCTAAACCACCACTCCTACCACACCCCCTCCAAATTTTCACACCTGGAACAATTCTTACCCCCTGCCGCCCCCCAAATCCCCCTTCCTAACACAAATCCACCCCCCAAACTCCCAACACCCCCACCCTACATGATAACACAGTGCCCAGGGCAGTCGTCCCTCCTGCCCGCCCCTTATCCTGGCCCTGCTTGCAAGGGAGAGGGAGCCTGGGATAGTCTTCAATGTATGGAAAATTATTCTGTATTAAAAACAAGAGGCAAATGCAAGCAAATAGATTCTTTCCATAATCGTTACTGAATTTTGTGTTCTGCCTGGAGCACTCCACTTTGGATTCTTTATTTTATTCCACACTCTGGAAAGTTGTACTTCTGTCCATTTATTCCAGTCTACAGTACATTAGCAGTATAAAATGGGATGGCTGCAACTGTAACTGAATAGTCATTTAACAAGAACAAATTCATAAAGAGAGCATTAATCGCTATGCCATGTATGGATCGCGCTCCATGATGTACAAGCCAGGCTCAGCATACACAGTAGAGCTCCTTTCTTACTAAGTGGCCCTGTGCAGATCTGTTCTGTTTATCTATTTGCCGTTGGCCACCTGGAGACCTCGCGGTTTTTACACAAACTGGGAAGCTCATTGAGAAATTTGGAAGCATGCCATCCTGGGAATACAGAGGAGAGTTGTTCATAAAGGAGCCCTTTTTTCTGGCTGCCACGTGGACACCCACTTTGAATAGATGCTGCAGTGTGGACAGTGTGCACTAGGAAACGCACTGAGGATCTCCACTTCTTACTGTTAACTGGGTGTAGCAACATCAACATATGGGTTAACCCTTCACCCGCTAAAAGGCAGGGACCCAAGTATATGTAGGACATGCCATAAAAAATGTGAACAAAAAAGAATAAGGGATTTAATAAAACACTGAAAACATTTCTACAAATCATGAGCAAAATGTTTGAAAAAATTTAAGGATGTTGGTGCAAATATTTAATAATCAAGTCATTATTTTGATTATTTTATTATGTCAATTCTTTAAATTTGGAATTCCATACCATCTGGATTTTATATAATTAAAGCATATATATATATATATATATATATATATATATTATATATATATATATATGTAGCGGGGTCTCCTTTAAGGCCCCAGGACTACGTTACCCAGAACCCCATTTGGCCCCAGGGCGGAGGTTCCACCACAGAGACTCATGGGAGGGGTTACTTAAGTGAAAGGCGAGGCGGAGCTCGCTCTCTTGGGGACATGGCGCTTCAAGCAACAAGTCATCCTGTGCGGATCGGCCGTGGGGCAAGGCCTGAAGCCTGAGGCCTTGCTTGAAGTCCGAAGAGCCTTCCACCATACTGCGGAGCCTGGGTGGATCCTGACCCGTCGTGATAGGACGTGAGCTGGATCGAGGACTCGATCGGAGCAGACGCTGTGTGCAACACACATGCGGTGGAAGTCCCAGGCTGGGATCGTGCCTGGAGTGGTGAGCGGGCACCTGCCCATATCAATAGACTGAGTTGTGTTCAGGCCTGTAGACTGCCTAGGCCCGCTGTTCGCTCACTAGTGTTCTTGGGGGGGTCGGGTGGCGGGACAGTTGAAGTACCTACCCACCCCCCGTTTTGCCCTGTTATTTCAAGTTACCACCCAATGTGGATTACAAATGGTTATTTCTTCAAGTGCACCAACGAAAGCTGGCCGGTGAAGAAACCTTCCTTCCTTAGGGAAAAGAGACTCAGTTCCATCCCATGTCAGGCCTGACTTAGGCGGGGAGTTAGGAAGTTTGTGTTACTACGCCATAGGAGAGCGCACGCCATAAATTATTATTATAACATTATTGTGCTGCACCTAGTACATTGATTGATGCAGGGCTCTGCAGGCCCATGTATATGTTGCATGTTATACCTTGAATCCTTCGTTACCAGTAAAGCTGATATATATTTATATTCTTGCCTCAGCGTGTTGTCTGACTGTTTAGAGATTATTAAGTACAATACACCTGAGAGTGATAGGAGTTTAACCCTAGACTGACTGTGCCAGAGTGGGTCGAGTAAGATTGCCGGGGGTTGGCGGTACTGCGTGCAGGGCCCAAAATCAAACCAGCGGCTCTCTTAACTGCGGGTAACTCTGGCTGTATGTTTAGGGTCGCTGTCCTGTTGGAAGGTGAACCTGCTCCATTCATCTTCCCATCAACTCTGACCAGCTTCCCTGTCCCTGCTGAAGAAAAGCATCCCCACACCATGATGCTGCCATCACCATGTTTCACAGTGGGGATGGTGTGTTCAGGGTGATGTGCAGTGTTAGTTTTTTGCCACACATAGCTTTTTGATTTTAAGCCAAAAAGTTCAGTTTTGGTCTCACCTGACCAGAGCACCTTCTTCCACATGTTTGCTGTGTCCTCTAAATGGCTTCTCGCAAACTGCAAACGGGACTTCTTATGGCTTTCTTTCAACAATGTCTTTCTTCTTGCCACTCCTCCATAAAGGCCAGATTTGTGGAGTGTACGACTAATAGTTGTCCTGTTCACAGATTTTCCCACCTGAGCTGTGGATCTCTGAAGCTCCTCCAGAGTTACCATGGACCCCTTGGCTGCTTCTCTGATTAATGCTCTCCTGTCAGTTTAGGTGGACCGCCATGTCTTGGTGGGTTTGCAGTTGTGTCATATTTTTTTTTCAATTTTCGGATGATGGATTGAACAATGCTCCATGAGATGTTCAAAGCTTAGGATATTTTTTAAACCCTGCTTTATACTTCTCCACAACTTTATCCCTGACCTGTCTGGTGTGTTCATTGGCCTTCATGTTGCTGTTTGTCCAGTAAGGTTCTCTAACAAACCTCTGAGGGCTTCACAGAACAGCTGAATTTATACTGAGATTAAATTACACACAGGTGGACTCTATTTACTAATTCGGTGACTGCTGAAGGCAATTGATTCCACTAGATTTTAGTTTAGTTGGTCTATCAAAAAAATCCCAATAAAATGAATTTGGTTGTAACATGACAAAATGTGTAAAATTTCAAGGGGTACGAATACTTTTTCAAGGAACTGTACTTTATGGATTGTCTGAGTATATCCGTGTACTAGACTATGTGATATATACTACACTATAATCTTATCTTACTACCGATATTCCATTGCCTTGGAATATACTGTATATAAACTTTCTATTCTGTATCTGTAAAATTCTAACAATAAACATATATTTAACTATATTTATTTTTATAATTATAATAATTTATTAATTATTGAATAAAGTATTAGCAGATTTGTAGGACAACTTAATCAACTGTCAATAAATAAACTTTTAGCAAAATTGTATGAAGGCTTATTATATAATAATCCATGATCTGGTTATTTGCTATTTTAAAGAAGATTAAATTAACTGCTAATAACTTTTAAACAGATCTGTGTCTTTAAAAAAATAATATGTCCTTTGCATGAGCAATGATATACGGTGTCATTATTATTATTATTTTTTAAACAAAAGCTCTAAACAAGTTTGTTCTGAATACAAGGATACTAAATGTGTATGTTATTTACAATTTTAGTCAGATTTTAGTCTGATTCACGAAAATTCCATAACATTGAGAATAGTATTCCTGGAGGGTGATTGACAGCCTTTGATTGAGGTCACTAGACAAGCTAATAAAGTAATATTAGGCTTAAATAAAAATAAAAAATAATAATAAACCTATCACATTTACCTGCTCTGTGTATTGGGGTTTTGCACAGGGCAGCCCCGATCCTCCGCTTCTCAGGTCCCCCGCCGGCACTCTGAGCTCCTCCCCCATGACAAGTGCCTCCATAGGAAAACGCTTGCTATGGGGTCACTCATGCGTAATTCCTCCTGAGCCCCACTCTGTGTGTCCATGCGACAAACAGAGGGGCTCAGCCCCTCCTCACTGGCTGTGATTGACAGCAGCAGAAGCCAATTGCTCCCACTGCTGTCTTTGAGCCAATGAGGAGGCAGAGAGCCAGGAGAGCACATCGCTGGATCAACATCAGGATCGGGTAAGTATTAGAGGGAGCTGCATAATGCATAGAATGTATGAAGGTAAAAAACCTTCAGCCTTTACAACATCGAAGTGTATCTAAACCTAAAACCAAAAATGTAACATATTGCAAAAGCTTCTTTTGCTTTATTTTCACCTGGTAATTCTGCAAATGACACACATCCTGTCTCTAAGTGGCTTTGTCTCTCTTCCACTGTATCTATGGAGGGAGCCATCGTTGTCACCCTAGGCTGCCCTCCTGATATGGACAAAAACTCCATGCCTTTCCATCTCTATTAAGGGCAATTGGTAGTTTACAGCTAGGAAGTAGGGATGAGCTTCGAGTTTGAGTCGAATTTCAAACATTATGGGCCGTTTGCGCCAAATTCGAGTGGCGCGTCATGGCCCATAATTCACTGCGGCATCGCAGTGTATTGCTGGCTGATATTTGGCCAAGCATGCACTATGACCCGCATGCTTTGGCCAATCACAGCGTGGAAAAAGCGGAGAAACATAATTGGCCAAAGCCAGGTTGGCCTTGGCCAATTATGTCTCAGGGGGTTTAGTACACGCCCCACACTATATAAGGCCGCCTCCGTGGCGGCCTTGTGTAGTGTGTTGCAGTGGTTAAAGAGAGAGAGACAGTGTCATTTATTTTGAATTAGAGCAGGCAGGTGAGTCAGTTAGCTGCAGTTACAGTGTGTAGAGGATATATATGCATCCTAGGTGTTGTATATATATTTATACACTGTATTCAGTTTAGCTAGATCCATTCCTGTTATTCTCTATACTGACAGGCAGGCAGGTGATTGTGCTAGCTGCAGTGTTTCACTGAGTGTACTGTGTCCTTTGCACAGTGTGCACCTAAAGCTACCTGAATACAATTGCTGGTGTTCTCATACTAATACCACAGGCAGGTTCAAAATTACAAACAGATCCTAACAACAAACCTACAGTCCCTGTCTTGTATACGGCTGTTCAGAGTATATAGGGCCTGGGGACCCCACGCCTTTCCTTTTTTGTGTGCGGGATTCCCCTTAATATCCATACAAGACCCAAAGGGGCTGGTAATGGGGGGGGGTACCCATGCCATTTTTCTCAATGATTTTCATCCATATTGCCGGGACCAGACATTACATTAAAGCCGCAAGCAGTTTTAAATTACTTTTTTTCCTTTAGAAATGTCATTTTGTGCAGGGACAGTTCTAAACACCTGAAACACGTGGCACTTCACAGGCATACTTTAGACACCCCCCCAGGTACAATATTTAAAGGAATATTTCACTTTTTTTTCACTTTATGCATCATTAAAATCACTGCTCCCGAAAAACGGCCGTTTTTAAAACTTTTTTTCGCATTGATACATGTCCCCTGGGGCAGGACCCGGGTCCCCAAACACTTTTTAGGACAATAACTTGCATATTAGCCTTTAAAATTAGCACTTTAGATTTTGAACGTTCAAGTCCCATAGACTTTAATAGGGTTCTAAAGTTCGCGCAAACTTTCGGTCCGTTCGCAGGTTCTGGTGCGAACCGAACTGGGGGGTGTTCGGCTCATCCCTACTAGGAAGGTAGGAAGATTTTCTTCAGGGTAGCTTACAGGAAGTGCCAAAGACACTGCGTATATAGCAAAATATATATAGTTTTTTTTTTTGTTTTGGCTGAAAATGTTCTTAGCTTAGAAAAAGAAAATAAGCACTTACCCCATCTAGGCAGGTAGCGGGGAGGGGGCAGCGGGCAGCGGCTCCATGTCCTCTCCTCCATCATGGCGGTATCCAGTGTGCGGCTCCTCCCCTCCTCCTAGTCCTCCAATAGGATCGCCTGTCCTTTCAGCCAATCGGGTAACGGGTCTCAAGACCCGCCTCCTGATTGGCCGGGAGGAGGATCAGTGTTATAATAGAGAATATTCATTCGCTGTTGTAACACACCTGAGTGGGCTCCGTTCGCATTCTCTGCGCCCCAAGCCCACCCTATTTTGAAGCCTATTAGAGCCTCTGGCTCAAATCAGGTGCTTCAAAAAAACACCCCCGCCATTGTAATTCATGCATCTGGCGTACTGCGAGGGCCGTGCGCCCTTAATAGACAGGTCGCCCCTGGGTTTAACTGCTTCCGGACCAGCCGCCACAGTTATACTGCGGCAGGTTGTCTCCCCTGCGCGAACCGTCGTAGCTGTATGTCGGACGCTTTAAGAGGGCTAGCAGGCATAAGAGGCACGAGAGGCAGAACAGGGGCGTGTGTGTGTGTGTAAACACACAAATCCCTGTTCTGTGAGGAGAGGCAGATCGTGAGTTCCTAATAGCTAGGAACCACGATCTGTCATCTCCTTTAGGTCAGTCCCCTCCCCCTACAGTTAGAAACACACCTAGGGAACAGGTGTTAACCCCATCCCTGCCAGTGATATTTTTACAGCAATCAGTGCATTGATCGCTGTATAAATGCCAATGGTCCCAAAAATGTGTCAAAAGTGTCCGATGTTTCCGCCATAATGTCGCAGTCCTGATAAAAACCGCAGATCCGCGCCATTACTAGTAATAAAAATTATAATAAAAATGCTATAAATCTATCTTCTATTTTGTAGACGCTAGAACTTTTGTGCAAACCAATCAATATACGCTTATTGCGATTTTTATTACCAAAAATATGTAGAAGAATACATATCGGCCTAAACTGAAAATAAATTTGCTTTTTTTAAAAAGAATTGGGGATATTTATTATAGCAAAAAAGTACAAAATATTGTGTTTTTTTCAAAATTGTCGCTCTTTTGTTGTTCATAGTGCAAAAAAAAAAAAAATCGCAGAGATGATCAAATACCACCAAAAGAAAGCTCTATTTTTGTAGCCCATCCCCCTCACAGTTAGAATCACTCCCTAGGACACACTTAACCCCTTCCTCGCCCCCTAGTGGGTAACCCCTTCTCTGCCAGTGTCATTTACACAGTAATCAGTGCATTTTTATAGCACTGATCGCTGTATAAATGTCAATGGTTGCAAAATAGTGTCAAAAGTGTCCGGTGGGTCCGCCACAATATCGCAGTCCCGATAAAAATCGCTGATCGCTGCCATTACTAGTAAAAAAAAAAATACCATAAAAAACTATCCCCTATTTTGTAGACGCTATAACTTTTGCGCAAACTAATAAATATACGCATATTGCGATTTTTTTTTTAATCAAAAATATGTAGAAGAATACATATCGGCCTAAACTGAGGAATAAAAATTTTTAGATATATTTTTTGGGGATATTTATTATAGCACAAAAGTAAAAAATATTGCATTTTTTTTCGAAATTGTTGCTCTTTTTTGGTTTATAGCGCAAAAAATAAAAACCGCAGAGGTGATCAAATACCACCAAAAGAAAGCTCTATTTGTGGGAAAAAAAGGACGTCAATTTTGTTTATGTACCATGTCGCACAACCGCGCAATTGTAAGTTAAAGCGACGCAGTGTCTAATCACAAAAAAATGGACCGGTGATTGAGCAGCCAATTCTTCCTGGGCTGAAGTGGTTAAGGATAGCACAATTTATCATATATGTATGACAACCCTAATAAATGGAAAATCAATAGAAAAATAAAAGATTGGTCTGGTGGCACAACTTTTGTTTTGCAAATTCTTTATTCATTTTTTTAAAATGTGAAAGAGGTACAAAACAGAGCCTCTTGGCATTCCCCTGGCTCACAAAACATACAAAAAACACACAAGTAAAAAAAAATAAAAAACATTGACCATAAAACCCCAAGCTTGCTACAGAAAAAGAAGGATTGTAAATGCTCCTGCACACAGAATATGCAATCGGTAAGGATAATGGACAGCACAACTGCACTATTTTAAGTCACAGTTTTAAGGCACAACCTGAACCAATGATAAAATGTATCAACAAAAGTTTATTATCCACAATTCTTTAACCCCTTAACGACCGCCCACTGTATATATACGTCAGCAGAATGGCTCATACAGGCACAATCACGTACCTGTACGTCCCCTTTAACTGCCCGACGTGGGGGTCGCGCGCGCGCCAACGGCGGCGCGCTCACGACCCCCCTGCCTTCCCCGTGAGTCGGACCGCGGGTCCCACGGACTCGATCGCCGCGGGGATCCCCGCGATCGTCTCACGGAGGTATAGAGCGGGGAGATACTTGTGTAAACAAGCATTTCCCTGCTCTGCCTAGTAACAATGACACTGATCTCCGCTCCGTGTACACGGAGCGGAGATCGTGTCATGTGACACATAGCCCGACCCCCCTCAGTAAGAATCACAATGCAGGGAACATTTAACCCCTACAGCGCCACCTAGAGGTTAACCCCTTCACTGCCAGTGTAATTTTCACAGTAACCAGTGCATTTTTATAGCACTGATCGCTGTGAAAATGACTATGGTCCCAAAAATGTGTCAAAAGTGTCCGATGTGTCCGCCATAATGTCGCAGTCACGATAAAAATCGCTGATCGCCGCCATTACTAGTAAAAAAAAAAAATATTAATAAAAATGCCATAAAACTATCCCCTATTTTGTAAACGCTATAACTTTTGCGCAAACCAATCAATAAATGCCAATTGCGATTTTTTTTTACCAAAAATATGTAGAAGAATACGTATTGGCCTAAACTGAGGGAAAAAAAAGTTTTTTATATTTTTTGGGGGGATATTTATTATAGCAAAAAGTAAAAAATATTGCATTTTTTTCAAAATTGTCGCTCTATTTTTGTTTATAGCGCAAAAAATAAAAAACGCAGAGGTGATCGAATACCACCAAAAGAAAGCTCTATTTGTGGGAAAAAAAGGACGTCAATTTTGTTTGGGAGCCACGTCGCACGACCGCGCAATTGTCAGTTAAAGCGACGCAGTGCCGAATCGCAAAAAGGGGCATGGTCTTTATGCTGCGTATTGGTCCAGGGCTTAAGTGGTTAAAAATTCTAATCTCCCCTTGTAGGACTCTCAGGTAACCATGGGGGGCACTAAAAAGCTGCTTTACCAAAAAGCTTGAGATATGTATTTTTGAAACAAATCAGTGGGGACAAGGCTTTGTTTTTTTTTATGTTTCTATCATGTTTTTATGAATTGTGGATTCCTGACTAAAAGTAGATAAAAATTGTCGGTATTAAATTTTATTATTGATTCAAATTGTGCCTTAAAAATCCCGCCAGACCAATCTTTTATTTTTCTATTGATTTGTTCTTCGGTTTAGTTATCCTTTAAAGGGGAGTTCCAGCCTTTTTTTATGTTTATTAAAAGTCAGCAGCTACAAAAAGTGTAGCTGCTGGCTTTTAATAAACAGACACTTACCTGTTCCACTGTCCAGCGCCGTGCCGCTCCGCTCCTCTCCCCCCTTCTCCGCCGGCGCCTCCATTCATAGTGTGGGCACCCGGCCGTGACAGATTTCGGCTTCATGGCCGGGCACTCACTGCGCATGTGCGAACGGCGCAGTGCTCTCTGAGTGGACAGGCGATCGCCTGGGACCTGTCACGTCCCAGGTGATCACCTACAGTGAGGGGCCGCCAAAAGGCGATATGACGTATCGCCTAGGCGACCCCAGGGCGGAAGGAGGAAGTGGGACAGGAAGTCCCACTCCTACTGAAGTCCCCACTCCCCCCCCCCAAAAAAAATTACATACCAAATGTGGCATGTAAGGGGGCGAGGAGTGGATTTAGCGGAAGTTCCAAATTTGAGTGGAACTCCGCTTTAAGTTAGGGGTCTCCAAATTATGGCCCTCCAGTTGTTCAGGAACTACAATTCAAGTCACGATAAACTATTTTTTTAATCTATTTGTTTTTTCTGGCATTTGTAAAAATAAATAAAAAATTGATTTAAAAAATAGTTTATCATGACTTGAATTGTTTACATTGTTGTTAAATTTAAAGCAAAAATAAATTTTGCTTACTAAAAGATATGACATGCTGCATAGCCCACCTTGTTTACCTTGGGCTGCATCAAACATTAATAATTATATTTATTATAATATAGACACATTTTAATGCCAAATAAATGTAAAAAGAAACATGTTAGATCCAGCTTCGTTGATAGAAAAGGTTTTTTTCAGGCCCTTGGCATACTTGGAAAAGTCTATTTACAAAATGATTTAAACCTCTGTTTTTTTTTTTTAAAACCTGCAACGCAAAGTTATAATGTGCTAGTATGCATCGCATACTAGCACATTATGTGAAACTTACATTAAAATGAAGCCCTTAAGCGGCGCTCTGTCACTGCTGACAGGCCTTCCAACTTCACCCTGTCTTCCTTCTGGGTTGGCTGGGATCCGGTCCTTTGAGTGGACAAGCTGCGATGACATCACTTCCATGCATTCACGCAGGAGCCGCTGTTCCCGGTGTTCTGCCCATGAGTGTCCTCCCGGCGGATAATGTCCCTCCTGTACTGCGCAGGCGCAGCGCTTGCGCAGTACGAACCACAACGGGGCCGACGGAAATAACCAAAGCTAAATAACTCAGAGTCAGCTGTTATATCATGTAAGGGTCGGATAGCTACAGAAGAGGCCGAGTTTTCTATTGATGTGCAGAGCAGATAACTTGGCCGTGATTTTAGCAATACACTACACGTTTTTGTGGGGGGTGTTTAAACAAATGAGGGGACGGATTTGCAGAAAACTCGCCCTCTTCTGTAGCTATCCGCCCCTTAGATGATATAACAGTAATGCACCCGCCCCCTTGCAGAGTAGCACGAGCATCGGGAGCGTGCGCCAGCGTCTGTCACAATATCCTCGTCATTGCGCAGGCGCCGTGTTCAGCAGACTCTGAGCTATTTAGCTTCGGCTATTTCCATCGGCCCTGTTGTGGTTCGTACTGCGAAAGCGCTGCGCCTGCGCAGTACAGGGGGGACATTATCCGTTCAGCAGACTCTGAGCTATTTAGCTTCGGCTATTTCTGTTGGCCGCATTGTGGTTCGTACTGTGCAAGCGCTGCGCCTGCGCAGTACAGGGGGGACATTATCTGCCGGGGGACCTTTTTCGGCAGAACACTGGCACAGGGCTCTGAAGAAACAACAGTATGCCATTCCTTCAGAGCACATGCACTGGTGATGTCCCTGGCGGCTTCACAAGTAAATATCTCCTTAACGGTGTACGTTTAGGAGTTATTTACTGTACCTATAGATAAGCCTTGCTATAGACTTACCTATAGGTAAAAATCGTCCAAAAAAATTTAAATAAAAAATCATCCATGGGAGTTTACTATTATTTTTCCAATAACTGTTGTCTTTGCGCTTTATTTTTCTGAGTTATTTGTGCAAATTCACAAAGATACCACTGTCACGGAATGACCGTGCCATTACATCTGAGAAGGACAAAATATCATGAAGTGACTTGGTGAATTGAGGAACAGATTTACCACAACTGGTGTCCTGACTCCATACTGTTTGTTGAGGGGCTGGAAGAAGACTCCTTATTCTGTTATCAAGAGGTTGAGCAAACTATAATGCCGCGTACACACGACCATTTTTCTCGTCGGGAAAAATTAAATTTTTTCTCTTTGACGAGAAAAACGACCGTGTGTGGGCTTTTCATCATTTTTCCCAACGAGAAAAACGGCATGAATCACGACGAGAAAAATTAGAACATGCTCTAATTTTTCTCGTCGTGATTCACGGCATTTTTTTCCGCAGCAGTTTTCCCATAAGGAAACACTGCCGGGGAGCCTACACACGGTCGTTTTTCTCAACCAAGAGAAAAAATGTCGGGAAAAACGGCCGTGTGTAGGGGAACAAGCCGTTCCTCGTTTTTCCCATCGATTTTCTCGACTGTGTTTTCACCGGCATTAGAATCTGTGTGTGTGTGTGTTGTTGTTTTTTTTTTTTTTTTATGCTAAGTTGAAGCATTTAATAAATGTGGTTTTGCAAAGATGAAAAAAAAAGGCCTTTTATTAATTTGTAGAAAAAATAACTTTGCAATGCTTTGTACCAGAATCAAAATGTTACAGTCATTTTAAACAGGGCAAATTATAGAATAAAATGTATGCTTTTTATCTACAGTAACAATTTTTTAAAACTAACACGGAAAAAAAAAATGTTTTGTTACATTTTTATCTATGAATTCCATAGAAAATGAAAAAAAAAATTCCTTAAAAAAAAATACATATGTATTACTTTATTTTTCATAAATAATGTCAGAGTTATTGCCAAATGAACAAACCCATAGCAGAAATGTAAAAATTGCTCTGGTCCATATGGCATCTGACAGCTGAAGCAGGTAAAGCAGTGATGTGACTTCAGATTTTTAAATGTTTATTCAAATTTTGCTGTAAAGACTACTGTATATGTAATAGAACAACACCCTGGTTATCCCTACAAATTCTGACTTCCTCTGCCTCACAGGGATCCTGCTGTCCTCTTGCTGCTGAGCCTTCAGTACCTGGTCTATTGCGCCACATAGCGTGTGCTCCAGCATCTACACCGAGGGATCATGTTGCTAATCCACATCTCATTTCGATTCACCATTCTGGTCGCCTTTTCAAATGGTGACAAGATGTTGCACAAGTCCTGAATCAGGAGCCAATGACATTGTGAAAGGAACCCCAGCTCTTAAGAGCCTGTCCTCATCCCGTACTCATACAGATACACATTGATGGTCAGTGGTGCAGCGTGGCCATTTTTGAGTTCCAATGTATGGGTGTGCCAAGCGTACTGACAGCTCCAGTGGTGTGCCCCATCCTGCATTCTTCCCAGCCACCAGCAAATGTACCCAGTGGGCCATGAATAAGATTTTAACATCCCAACTTATGCTTGCTGGACCAGGTGTCTGTGGTCACATGGACCCTGTCACTACATGTCCCAGCGACACTCAGACTTTCACATGCTGGTGAAGGACAGGGATGGCCTTCTGGGCAATGGATTTGCAGCTGGGAACCTTCCACTGTGATGTAGAACAGGCCATAAACTCCAAAAAGGGACTGACTCAACCAGCTGGAATTTGAACAGCTGTAAAGCCAGATGTTTTGCCAACATGGTATTGAGACCCTGGGTGTCGGGGTGATTAGGAGCTATTTTTTTATGCTGCTCCAGAAAATGCGATTTGCCTGGTTAAGAATGCTGCAGTGGGATTCAAGCCTATGCTTAGCCCTACTTAGCATTGCTCTGTTCAGAGCCCTTTGTCCTCTTGATATGTCATAAGCTAAGCCTCTAAAACTTCTTGTGAGACTTTCGTCCCTACTACCCGAGGCCATAAGTGTTGCAAAGCAGTAAGTGTTGTACAAGGAGGAGGTAGAAGAGCACAGGGCTTTTTGCTGCCAACTAGTATCATTGATGTGCTGCTCCTACCAAGCTCTTTGGTGCATGGTCATGTATTTCCTCATGCATGTGGTGCCCAAATGGCTGATACTTTTACCATGGCTAATATCCTGCAGGCAGAGGCTGCAGACCACAACACGGCTTTTGATAATAGATACAGTAAAAATAGGCCTACACTGCAGAACTATTTTAATCTGCTGCCTATTCAAATGCTTGCATACTGTCCTGAGGTTAGCTATTTTCTAACAAACACATGCCTAAGGTTTATATTTTGGATAATTTGGGAATAACTGGTGATACAGGTGTAGCGCTACCCCCAGTTAAGAGAGCCGCTGATATTGATTTGGGCCCTGCAGTGCACCGCTGTCAACCCCCGGCAATCGGCTCTAACCTCCCGTGGCACAGCTGGTGATAGAGAGATAGGACCGCGTGATCGCAACTGTTGGTGACGCAGTCCTATAACAAACATACACAGAATATACTTTAAAACTCCTATTAAAGTAAGCGGAACTGACACCAAATGTACTTTACCCAGATATTTTACTGAGGCTAATGGGCAAGTAATAAACAACAGTATAACAAGTTGCAGATCCCTGCAATAAACAGTAATAAAGATAAACAGAGTAATCAGAATAATAAAGTATTGCTATGCAACTCTAGCGCTGCCCTTTTACAGCTACTTCCCCTCATGGGTAGACTAACACCCAGCAATGTCTACCTATGCAGTCAGGCCTGACTGATCTAAATGGAAGTTCAGTGAAACAATATTCGCTAGCAATCTCTCGGTGGTGCACTTGAAGAACAACTTTGTAATCCCAACGAATAGTAAAGATAAAGTATCTGTCTTTAAACAGCTCTCACCACCTGGACAAGTCCAAGTCCCTTTCCTCCATCGATTCGTCTAGGAACAGGAATCCACCGACATCCAAGTCTTCAATCCTTCTGGTGTACTGCAGCAAGGAGGATTAGATGTCTCTAAGGCTCTGCTAGGCTGGCAGAGGGCTCTTTGGAAAGGAGCACACGGCCCGGGCTTCAGGCCTTGTGCACACAGCAGTTCAGCACAGACATCCTCTTGCTAGGAGAGGGGGGTCCAAAGAGGCCGACCAAAACTCCGCCTCCCCTTTATAAAGTCTGCCCCAGCAGTCTCTGTTCTGGAGCAATGCACCCTGGGTGCTGCAAGATGTACTGGGAGATGTAGTCTCTCTCTCCTCTGCTTTCACTTCCATAATGTCTCTTTACTTCCTCCCGACTCACCTCTCACCTGAACTTCTTGTCTCTCTGCATTAAAGGGGAACACCCCGCTACACACTCCCCCCACTTGAACTCTTTGGTCCCCAAAGATAAACTTCAACAAATACTGTTTACCATTTTGGACAATGTCGAGCATGATGTTGGCATAGGGAATTCCCACCAAAACTTTGGGATGGAACTCTCTTGCCCACAGGTCACACTACCATGAGTGGCCTGCCTAACTGTGCCAGAGAGTGAGCTGGGGTTGCCCTCCACCAAATGGACGGTGGAAGGATCAGGTTGTTCAACACTTCTCCTAGCCGTTACAACAGAGTCCTCTGAGCTCGTCCCCATTTGGGGGTAAGTTAGTTTCTTGGGAGGCCTGATGACTCTGCGAGCCCTCTGCTCTCTTGGTGCTTCTGACTCTGGCACCACAGGCTCTTCTTCAGGAGTAAGTTCAGGTAACATTGCTGGTTCTGGAACCTCTGATTCAGAAGTCGACTGACGTATGGAATCTCTAGAGTCCTCCTCTGCGCAAGTGTCAGGAACATCTTCCCAGTAATCAGCTGAGGGACTGAAGGGTATGAATTCAGTAGCCTCCGGATTCAGCGTTGCATCTGGGGTATCCCCTCCATTTGGGAGATCTATGGCGGACGTTCCCAGAGTCGAGGGAGGCCACAGCCAGTCCAGTTCTCCACCTTCTTCTGTACTCAATTGGGAGGCCTCCCCATCTTTGGCTCGAGAGGTCTGGGACCGAGTGTTCGGCCTAGGAATATCCAGGATAGAGGCCGGTTCAGGGGAGTCTCTCACGGGAGGTATTCTGACTGCCTCAGCAAGTGGGAGCAGGTGGTTCCGATGCCACGTCTTCAGTGGACCCACCTTTCCTTCTGGCTTTAGTTTGTAGACAGGCGAACCGGGCAACTTCCTACAGACAACATAGGGCTCAGATCTCCACCTGTCAGCAAGCTTGTGTTTTCCAGGGACCCCCAGATTGCGTAGCAGTACTCGGTCCCCGGGCTGCAGATCTTGCACTCGAACCTTCAGATCAAAATTTCTCTTGTTGCGGGGCCCCCTTTGATCCGAAGCCGCCTGGGCTTGTTCATAGGCCACCTGCAAGCTACGTCTAAGTCTGTCCACGTATCTCTTGTGGGATGTAGCTGAGGTATTGTCTATAGAAGTGCCAAAGGCCAGGTCCACAGGTAGCCTTGCTTCTCTCCCAAACATAAGTCGATAAGGGGAGTAGCCAGTGGTGTCACTTGTGGTACAGTTATAGGCATGTACTAGGGCTGATATGTGCTGACTCCAGTGTTGCTTCTTCTCTGTTTCTAAGGTTCCCAACATGTTGAGCAGGGTCCGGTTAAATCTCTCCGGCTGAGCATCTCCTTGTGGGTGGTAAGGCGTGGTTCTGGTCTTCTTTATTCCTAATGAATCCAAAAGTCTTCGGATCAACCGACTCTCAAAGTCCCTTCCTTGATCTGAGTGGAGTCTCTGTGGTAGTCCGTAATGGACAAAATACTTCTCCATAAGTATCTTGGCCACGGTGGATGCCTTCTGGTCTTTGGTTGGGAAAGCTTGAGCATAGCGGGTGAAATGGTCGGTTATTACCAGAACATTCCCCAATCCACTCAGGTCGGGTTCGAGGCAGAGAAAGTCAATGCATACCAGATCCATTGGGCCTTGACTCTGTAAGTGGCCCATTGGGGCAGCTTGATGGGGTAGGGTCTTTCTCTGAATGCATCGTGCACAGGAATGGCAATACTCCTCTACTTCTGCCCTCATGCAGGGCCAATAGAACCAATTTCTGACAAGCTGGAAGGTCCTTTCTGCCCCTAGGTGACCATGATGGTCATGCAGGGCAATTAGTACAGTCTCTCGGTGCTTCTCTGGAAGAAATAACTGCCACTTATCTTCTGAGTCATCAGAGGGGCCCCTTCGGTAGACCACTCCCTGATGTACCTGTAGCCTGTCCAATTCCTTCCTCAACAGGCGAGCCTCCTTTGAGGGGTGATGTAGGAATTTGTTGGGATCCTGATTCTCCAGGGCTTCGAGGACCAATCTCCCCATGGGGTCTTCCAATTGGTCACACCTCAACTCCTTCTTGGACAGTCTCGGTAGGTTGTCTTCCTCCAGTTGAGTTACCCCACAATAGTGTTTGGGGACTCCTACCATGGTAACCCCTATTTCTTCTGCTCTGGAGCCTCCTCTGGCTTGGAATTCAGCCCCTTGACAAAGGGCCCGCACCCCGTCCGGTGCCACTTGGGTCCAATCTTCCCAGTCATTTGTCGTGGCATGAGACCTCCGGGACAGGGCATCTGCATCCCTATTTCCGGCTCCTGGTCTGTACTTCAGACTGAAGTTGAATCCAGACAATGCGGCCAACCACCTGTGTCCGGTGGCATCTAGTTTCGCGGTGGTGAAGAGGTAGGTCAGGGGGTTGTTGTCTGTCTTCACAGTAAACTCTGCCCCATACAAGTAGTCTTTTAGCTTGTCTACTACCGCCCATTTGAGGGCCAGGAATTCCAGCTTATGAGTGGGGTAATTCTTTTCTGAGGGGGTCAGGCTCCTGCTCACATAGGCCACTGGTCGCAGTTGTCCTTCATTTTCTTGGTAGAGTACACCACCTAGACCCTCATGGCTGGCATCCACATGTAATTCATAAGGTCTGGTAGGGTCGGCGTAGGCCAGGACTGGGGCAGTGGTTAAGCTCCTCTTCAGAGCATGAAAGGCCTCTTCACACCTTGGGTTCCACTGATCTTGAACTGACTCACCAGGCCTCCTGGGCCCTGAGTCATCCTCTTCCCCTTCTGCCTTTAGCAATTCATTCAACGGGCGGGCAATCCGAGCAAACCCCTCCACAAACCTCCTATAATAGGAGCAGAACCCCAGGAAGGATCTGAGCTCTGTTACTGTGGTGGGTCGTGGCCAGGAAGTGACTGCTTCCAACTTCTCAGGATCTGTGGCCACCCCTTCTTCAGACACTATGTGCCCCAGATAGTTCACAGAAGACTGGTAGAACCGACACTTCTCGGGGGAAAGCTTAAGTCCCTCTTCGCTGAGTCTTCTCAATACTTTCTCCAACCTGGCTTCATGTTCTTCCAAGGTTCTTCCAAAGACAATGACATCGTCCAAGTACACAAGGACTTCTATAAGATTCATGTCTCCAACAGTCTTCTCCATAAGGCGTTGAAAGGTAGCAGGAGCTCCAGACAGACCCTGAGGCATCCTATTGAATTCGAAGAATCCCACCGGGGTTATGAAGGCTGTCTTCTCCCTGTCTTCTGGATGCATAGGGATTTGATAGTACCCACTCTTGAGGTCCATCACACTGAACCATTTGGCTCCAGACAAACTTTGTAGGGCATCTTCTATCCTTGGCGTGGTGTATTGGTCAGGGATGGTTCTCCTGTTGAGAGTCCTGTAATCGATACAAAGCCTCAACGACCCATTCTTCTTTCTGACCACCACGATTGGGGAGGCATAGGGACTTCTAGACTCCCGGATCACACCAGTCTTCTTTAGTTCTACAAGTTGTTCCCTCAGATCCTCCAGATCTGCCAGGGGGACCCGCCTGACCCTCTCTCGGAAGGGCTTATCTTCTTGGAGGCGGATCCGATGGGTGGCACTTCTTGCACACCCCACATCGAATTCATCTTCGGAAAAGATCTTCTCCCACCTGGTCAGCTGGGCCTTGGCTCTTTCTTTCCAAGCCCTGGGTAGGTTCGGGTTTTCCACGGACAGTTTCTCCCAAACATCTCCTCCGTCACCCGTCCCCTTGACTTCGGACCAAGTGACCGGGGCAGCAGGGCTCACCTGACCAAGCAACACTCTGGCAGGGATCTCCATGGGTCCTCCCGTAGTGTTCCTAACACTCACCGGAACTCTGCCATGGGCCTTCTTCAGGGCCTTGAACGGAATCACTTCTGGTATCACTTCCAGGCCTGAGGACTCTTCCCTTGGGTCTGATTCCAGCATGACAAAGGGGCCAAGTTGTTCCCACGAAAGCTTCACAGTGGCCCTAAGACAGGTTACTTCTCCGGGCTGTAGCACTACTCCTTCTCTGCCAAGTCTCCACACCTTCCCTATCCCCTCTCCCGGGGTCTTCTGCTCTAAGACCAGTCGTTGGTAGGCCGTCTTTAGCATGGGATGGATTTTGGTGGCTGAATGGTTTCTCTCTTTCACTAGAGGGGTCAGGAGTCTCCTGACTAGATCCGTGTTTGTCCCAATGATCAGGGAAATCTTGCTGGCTCCAGGCGGCCGGGGACACACAACTGCCAGGGTGTCAAACACTTCAGCCTTCCCAGCCACGGATGGGTCGAAAGTCATCTTTATGGGCAGGTACCCATCATAAGGGAAACTCTGGGTTCCAAGTCCCCATATCTCCAGCTCTTCTATCTTCTGGATAGGCAGATGACTCAAGTGCCTATCATAGAAGTCCCGGTATAGTAAAGTCACCTGTGCTCCGGTGTCCAAAAGAGCTTTAGTATAGACTCCTTCCACTTGAATGGGCACAGTAGGAGACGGGCCCACCAGTTCCTTTGGGTATGGCTGGACTGGGGTCACCTCTTTTTTTTGGCTTTCGACCCTTGCCCTGCTCCTTTTGGACTTTAATTTTTCCTGAGCCTGGCATGCATTGACTTTCTCCCTCTCAATGGGGGCACAAACCCGCTGAGGGATGTTATTGTTCCTTTTAGGTGGATGTTCCTTCTTTGGGGTGCTATACTTCCACTGAGGGGTCTTGCCCCCTCCCTCTGGGGTACATCTTGGTGGGGGTGTACTATACCTCCTCCTAGGAGTTTTGTCTCCTCCATTCTTGGCCTTTTTTTTTAGTTTGGAGCGCACTGAAGATGATGGGCACCCGGTTGACTCCTTCACCGGGGCCCTTTGGAGTTTCCCGCCGGCTTGCAATTATCTGTTCTCTTCTTCTTTGGGCTGGAGCATACGTTAGCAAAGTGGCCACTCCCTCTGCAGTTATAGCAAATCACCTCTTCTCGGTCCTGTAGGGAGGCCGGTGCTGAGGTGTTCGGGAACAACTCCTTTCTTGGGCTTGGTTTCTCTCGTCTTCTCTGATCTTTCTCCATCAAAGAGGTCAGCATCTCCAACACTTGGGCCATTTGCGATTTCAGAGTGTCAACCTCCGCATCTCTTTCTGGGCTCTTGACCGAATGGACCAACACTGGTACAGGTGTGACATTCGCCTTGGCCACCTGCTGATCTTCCTGCAGCGCCTCTTCGTCCCTAATAATTTTTATTAGATCAGAGTAGGTTAGTGACATTCTTCCTCCTGAGGTTTTCAGGTGCAGCCAGACCGGGTCTGAGCGCCGCGCTCCCCTCATGATCTGCTTCATGCGTGCTTCATCTGCATCTTTGGGCAGCATTCCCTTCTTCAGTACAATCTTGCATAACTGCCTGTTCAGCCTTCTAACATATTCTGACAGTTTCTCATTCGGCTGCTGGAGAGTGTGTTCAATTTGATAAATCATCTCTGACACCTTCTCCAGCTGACCAAACTCTTCCTGCAGCATGGCCAGGCAATCTTGAGCTGTACAGTTTTCATTTCCAAACCGGAAGCTCTTCACCGCTTCTGCCGCGGCACCTTTCAGACTTTCTAAGACTCGCTGTCTCTTCTGTGCCTCAGGCACCTCCCATGCTTCTACTGCCTGCAATGCCTGTTCCACCCAAGTGTCAAAATCTTCCTCCCCCGCAGGGACGGGGAGCTTCCCTGAGAAGGTGCTAAGCTTCCGGTAACCGGCCTCCACATGCACCGTACTGCTTTTCTGGCACTTAATTACAAGGTCTCCTAGAGCATTCAACAATTCAGGCCCTATAGCGGCCAGCGGTGATCCCGGGCTTAATAGTTCCTTAAGCTTTTCTGCTTTAGGGGATAGTGGTGGAGATAATTGTGGGAGTGATGGCTTTGGTGTCTGAAACCATTCTTCCTTCACTGGCAGCGTATGTATCAAGTGATAGATCTGATTATCTATGGCTTGTATACTCTGACTTTTAAAATGCTCTGGGATTTCGTTTTTCCATTCTACCAGTGCGTATGTAAACGAGATCACTGGATCTGGCCTAAAATCCATCACCCATGCTTTGTGGCTCGGAGACAGTAACAATACGAGCTGTTTTATCTCCTCTTCCTTCCATCTTTCCCCCGGGAGTACAATGACTACCGCCGCGGTTGGATCGGCGCCAATCGCTGCGCACCACTGTGACATTGCCAGCGGGTCCATGCTGGTACTTCTGACCGGCTTGATTGCAGCGTGCAACGTACAAGGATCCCGGACTCGAGCCCCCACGTGTAGCGCTACCCCCAGTTAAGAGAGCCGCTGATATTGATTTGGGCCCTGCAGTGCACCGCTGTCAACCCCCGGCAATCGGCTCTAACCTCCCGTGGCAAGCTGGTGATAGAGAGATAGGACCGCGTGATCGCAACTGTTGGTGACGCAGTCCTATAACAAACATACACAGAATATACTTTAAAACTCCTATTAAAGTAAGCGGAACTGACACCAAATGTACTTTACCCAGATATTTTACTGAGGCTAATGGGCAAGTAATAAACAACAGTATAACAAGTTGCAGATCCCTGCAATAAACAGTAATAAAGATAAACAGAGTAATCAGAATAATAAAGTATTGCTATGCAACTCTAGCGCTGCCCTTTTACAGCTACTTCCCCTCATGGGTAGACTAACACCCAGCAATGTCTACCTATGCAGTCAGGCCTGACTGATCTAAATGGAAGTTCAGTGAAACAATATTCGCTAGCAATCTCTCGGTGGTGCACTTGAAGAACAACTTTGTAATCCCAACGAATAGTAAAGATAAAGTATCTGTCTTTAAACAGCTCTCACCACCTGGACAAGTCCAAGTCCCTTTCCTCCATCGATTCGTCTAGGAACAGGAATCCACCGACATCCAAGTCTTCAATCCTTCTGGTGTACTGCAGCAAGGAGGATTAGATGTCTCTAAGGCTCTGCTAGGCTGGCAGAGGGCTCTTTGGAAAGGAGCACACGGCCCGGGCTTCAGGCCTTGTGCACACAGCAGTTCAGCACAGACATCCTCTTGCTAGGAGAGGGGGGTCCAAAGAGGCCGACCAAAACTCCGCCTCCCCTTTATAAAGTCTGCCCCAGCAGTCTCTGTTCTGGAGCAATGCACCCTGGGTGCTGCAAGATGTACTGGGAGATGTAGTCTCTCTCTCCTCTGCTTTCACTTCCATAATGTCTCTTTACTTCCTCCCGACTCACCTCTCACCTGGAACTTCTTGTCTCTCTGCATTAAAGGGGAACACCCCGCTACACAGGGATAGGGGTGTATTTGTGCATTTTATTTAAACTTTTAGGACAATGCATTGTGGTTCTGTGAAAAAAAGTGCATAAAGTATACTCTCAAACTGTTGCGTTGCTGGCCATTTTGTACAAAGGTGAGGGCTTTAGTCTTATTTTTTAAATATTTAAGATTATTAAATGTATATTTTTTAATTATTTAAATCTATTTAAGAGTACAGATTTCTATAGCTTTTAGATCTCCTTTGACTGCTATATCCACTGTTCAATTCAGGCTTATTATCGCTGAATAAAAAATATCAAGTGTCAAAGTCAAACTGCCTACAAAACTGTAATTTTCCTTTCCTGATGGACTCCATGGCAGCCTACGTGTGGGTTAATCCCGCCCCTCATACCTCATAGGTCCCTTCTCCCATAAATCTTTGCTCTGGGCCAGAGGCTGTGTTCCATAATTTAGCCTACTCCAGCCACTGGGAGGGAACTCCTGCTGCCACGGAGTCCATCAGGAAAGGAAAATTACGGTAAGTATTTGATATAAATTTTCAGTTTTCCTGACAGACTCCATGGCAGCCTACGTGTTGGAAATAACTAGCCATACACACCCGGGTGGGCAGAGTGCTGGACAAAAGAAAAAAAAGGTTTAATTGGCACCATCAACAGACAAGATACGTAAACCAAATTTAACAGAAGATAATGAGGCTGGCTCTACTCAGTAGTGTGCCATGAGCGTGTTAATTGAAGACCACGAGGCCACCTTGCAAATAACTTCTGGAGGCACGTGACGTGACACCGCCCATGATGAAGACACACTTCTAGTTGAGTGAGCAATCACCGCTTCTGGAGGCGCCAAGCCCTTGGCTTTGTAGGCCCACTGAATGGCCTGAACAATCCATGCTGCGATAGATCTGGAAGGGGCACGCATTACCTTATTCTTCCCATGAAAAAGAATGAGCAGGTGGTCGGTCTGACGGAAAGAAGCTGTAGCTTCAAGATACTGACTCAGAGCTTTTCCAACATCTAAGGGATGAACACTGGAATCCACTGTAGATCTGAACGTTGGAAGAGCAATCTCCTGATTGTCATGAAACACAGATGCCACTTTGGGGTTTGAACCCAACATAGGAATTAAAAAGGTTAGAAATAGCTCCTTGCATCCCAGAGAGCTGATTTCAGAGACTCTCTTGGCCGATGTTATAGCCACCAAGAAGGAAACTTTTAGAGAGAGTCATTTGATAGAAGATTGATCTTCATGTTCCAACTCTCTACTTAAGAAAAAAATCCAGGACAAGGGGAAGATCCCAATTAGAGAAACTTGGCTTTATCTGAGGTCTGAGCCTTATTGCTCCTCTGAAAAACTACTCAGTAAGAGGGTGTCTAGCCCAGGAAACACCCGTAAAGGCAGAGATTACAGAGACTTGGACTCGCAGCGAGCTGACTGACAATGAGAGATCCCATCCTGATTGTAAGAAGCCCAGGATATCATGTATCTTCTGTTATTGCAAGAACCTGCAGTGGAAGAGGTGCAGTCTGAAAACGTTTTTAAATCCTCTGGTAGACCCTGTTGGTGCCTGCTCTTCTGGCATTTAATAACATGGAGATGCCAGAAGCCAGACAGCTTAGGGCCTCCAACCTTCCCCTCTCAAGAACCAGATCATCAGATGTAGATTGGCCAGGCATGGATGTAGAATTGCCCCTTGTGATAGGAGATCTGGTTTGGAGGGTAGAGGAACTAGGTCCCGGAAGGTGAGTTGCATCAGCAGTGGAATCCATGACCTGTTTGGCCAGGACGGGACTATTGCCACTATCTCTGCTTCTTCCATCCTGAGTCTCGACAGAAACCGGAGAATGACAGGAACCGGGGGAAAGGCATAGTCCCTGTGGAACCGCCAATGGTCTGTCAGAGCATCTACCCGAAAGCCTGGGGATAGCGAGACCTCGTGTAGTATCTCTCTAGTCTGAAGTTGCACGGGGAGGCAAACAAGTCTACTTCCGTAATGACTCCCAGGGACAGGTCCCACCTGAAGACTTCGGGGGGGAAGTCCACTCGTTATCCAGAGAAACTCTCGACAGAAAATCTGCCTGAACGTTCTGGACTCGAGGGAGATAGACAGCTGTCAGGTTGGCCAGGTTTTTCCGGGCCCAGATCATGATGGGCTCTACTTCCTTTGACAGGGAGAAACTGTGAGTACCCCCCTGTCTCTTGATGTATGCGACTGCCGTTGTGTTGTCCAGTCTTAGGAGAACTGAGTCTCCTGCTGTTTTGTGTTAAAAACGACTGCAGAGCGCAGAACGCTGCCCGGAGTTCCAGAACATTGGAGACTATCACATGAGAGGGAAAATTCCATATGCCTTGGGCTACTTCTGTCAGCCCCTGTTGCTGGCATCTGTAGTGATGGTGACCCAAGACACAGGTGCGATGGAGTGACAATTGAGGAGGTTCCTCTGTTGTAGCCACCAAGGAAGGCTCTCCCGCATGGATGAGGTTATTTGGATAGAGTGATCCCGAAGCCCTGGGTTCCACTGCTGGAGGAAACCCTTCTGGAAGGGCCACATTTTCCACTGAGCCCACTTTACCATGGGTGTTGTTGCCACCATGCTGCCAATGATCTTTAGGCATTGAGAGGCTCGGAGATGAGGACAACATTGCAAGCCGAACTCTGTCCCAGGTCACTGGGATTTTTCCAGGGGTAACGAGATGGTGCTCTTGATAGCGTTGAAGTATGCCCCGAGGAATACCAGGGACTGCGTAGGATCCAGATGGCTCTTTTCCAGATTCAGAAGCCAACCAAACTCGAGTAGAGTGGAGATGACCTGGGATCTGTGGAATAGCAATTGTTTCCTGTCCCGCTATAACAGCAGGTCGTCTAGATAGTGATACAGACGGATACCTCTGGTCCTGATCAGAGCCACGACAGCCAACAAGAGTTTTGAAAACACACGAGGCGATGTTGTAAGCCCGTAGGGGAGACAGGTGAACTGCAGACGGATTTGATCGACAGCAAAGCAAAGGTATTTCTGGAATTCTGACACTATCGGAACATGGAAGTAGGCGTCCTTCAGGTCTATAGAGACAAGCCAATCGCCTAGTTGGATTGCTTTACTGATCATGAGTAGTGTCTCCATCTTGAACTTCTTCTTCTAGATAAAAGAATTCAAGTGGGTTAGGTCTATAACTGGCCTCCAGGAGACGGGGCGAGTAGACCCCTTGAAACCTTTTGTCCTCTGGAACTGGAGCCACAAGAGAGTCTGCATAGGACAGGAGAATTAGCTTTTTCTCTTCCGAGAGCGGCAAGGATGCCGACTCGCTCTGTCTAGGCAGATGCAATATCATAAAGACTTAGGGGATTCTTGTCCACCGGAAGATGGCCCTTTTGAAAACTTCTGGCCTGAAGGCTGTTTTTTTTTTCTTCCAGGTCTTCTTGAACTCACGGCCAGGCCTATAGTAGCGAGCATTCCTTGCTCAATCTGAACCTTGCCTGGGCTGTGTTCTCTTCTGGTTTAGCAGACGGCGATCCTGGGGAAGGAACCCCCGACTTGCCCCCTGTGGCATGGGTGATGGCACTGTCTGATTTGTTCCCAAAGAGGGACGAACCCTCAAATGGAATCCTGCACCATGCCTGCTTGGAGGCAGGGTCAGCTACCCACGGGCGCAGCCACAAGGCATGCTTAGCCGTGACAAATGTCAGCATGATCCGAGCCATCAGGCAAATTATGTCTAGGGAAGCCCAGACCCAGAAAAGCCACCGCCAACCTTAGCCCATGAATAGGTGAGCTCCTGGCCAGTTCTTCCGAGATGCTCCTCAGAGAAGCATCTACGTCGTCTGTGCAGACTCCCATCGCTTTAGAAAGAGCTGCGAGAGCTAGAGCTGATTTGCAGGTCATACCCGCTGTAATGTAGATCCGCTTGAGGTCGGTATAAATTTTGCACACCAGGCCATCCCTAAAGGAAACAGTATCCTCCAATGGGAGTGTGACGTGCCTCACCATCCTCATTAGGGCTGAGTCAATAAGAGGAGCCGACTCCAGGTGTTTTACATCCTTGTTTTTAAATGGGTACATTTTTGATACCTTTGTTAACAGGCAATTCTTCCTTTCAACACCACACCATTCATCGGTAATTATTGCGCTAAATTCACCCAAAAGGAGAAATTAGGGCGTTCTTTTTTGAGGTGTTTAAAACATTTCCCCTGTTTGGAGGGTGCCTCTACTGGCTCTTCCATCTCAAAGCTTCTTTGACAGCTTTGACCAACTGTGGTACAAGGGCAAATTCAAAACCTGCACCAGGGTCATCTACCTCCACCTCACTGTCTGAGGCTTCAATTGAGGAATGGCTCGGCTGTGAAGGGCCTGGAGCCTTGAGATCATCCCTAATAGGGACTGACATAGTGTCGCCAGCAGGATTGTGGGTATGACTAGAATCCGCTTTACTCAGGGACTCACGGACCACCTTTCTGACCAGTGCTTCCACTTGTTGGTCCCCATCCTCTCTTTCTCTTGCGACTTTAGAAAAGCATCGTTCGCAGAGCGATTTGCCTTCAGGAACCTGGGCCCTGCATACCCAGCAGGCTTTCCTCACAGAGCGGCTGGAGTGGCGGTGAGAGTGTCGCCCAGAGGTGGTTTTAGACTCCTTTCTGTGGTACCTAGATCTAAAGGGAGATCTATGACGTCTGGAGCTTGAAGAGGAGTGATGACGTTGAGACCTAGGACGGTCTTTGCCGTGCTTTGGTGTTCAGACCTAGAAGGGCTAAGTGAAAAAGAAAGGGTTAAGAGCTCCTGAATGAGTGAACCCAAGCATCACAGGTAGAAAAGAACTAAATCCTACCTGCAGAGCAAGGGTTGGCCACAGGAGGGCGGTGACAGATCCATGGCAAGGCAGTTTGAAACTGAAATGAACCATTAAAGCCTTATGAGAAACAGGAGTGACAACAGGCATGAGAGAGCACATAACAAAACATAGCCAGCAGCCAGCACCCAGGGAGCCTGCAGCAAACAATTTACCTTGTAAACCAGAGACCAGTGCCTGGGGAAACCGCCGCATAAGCCTGCAAGTCATCCCAAGGAATAGCTGCTTTGACAGCTATTTAAATCTGCCACGGTTAATGATGTCACCGCCCCACAGCGCGCCTGCGCTGGAAAAACGTTGCCACCCGGTGGCGGCCAATCGCATGCGCGACCGCCGCCGCCGCCATTTTGACAAAACCGCGCCTGCACGAACCAAGCACGGAATCTTTGTTCGCGGCTTGCGGATGCACAGACAGGTCCCAGCGACTTCCTGAAATGGCGAGCTGGAACGCAGCTGCGCTCCAGCCGCCGTGGCCACTCACTGGAGCTTGATAGAAAATAAGGAGACACACAAAACACAGAGATACGGCTGCCATATAAAACGAATATCTTTGTACATTACCACCATCACGGCACGATCCGGACCAGAACCTGGGACTGGGGAGCTGTTTGCTCGACCCACCGCACGATCGGGCGTTTACAAGGCCCCCTGCTAATAGCTGGGACGTTTGGCCATATTGACGCTTGCCTGCCAATGGCCAGGTTAGTAAGCTCTTCATGGTATCGCATCATATCGCCCATGTCCACCTGCTAATAGTTAGGATTGCTGGACTGCAGAGAGGATCACCGCTAACCACCAACGTATTGCCGTGCACAACGCCAGGCCTGGATTACAGAAAATTTCATGAAAAGGTAAGACTATATATATCTTGGTCCTAGGAGGAGGGCAAAAAAAGGAACACGGCCTCTGGCCCAGAGCAAAGATTTATGGGAGAAGGGTCCTATGAGGTATGAGGGGCGGGATTAACCCACACGTAGGCTGCCATGGAGTCTGTCAGGAAAAGCTATTTTTTTAATTTATGCTTTATGTAAAGTAAAGAAATCAAATACATATGCTAATGATGAGATGTTATAATATGGTGGCTCTGACTCTGTGAGAATCGAGATATCTTAAAAGCACCTCCCAAGCATGCAGTTGAAAGGATTGGCATGTTTTCCATATTGCTCCCAAAGTGTCCTAAACAGAAGGACCCTTTCCCAGCTGAATTGTCTTTTTTGTATTGGTACATGCATTTGTTCCCTATGCATAGGGGTGCGCAGCCTATGGCATTAGGGTGTGCACCCCAAATGTATTAAAACATGGACAGTGTCAGTAGCTTTTTTTTTTTTTTTTTTTAGGAACCCCGTTCGGGGGGCATTGGTGCAATATCAGCAGGGGGAATTTGCGCCTTACGGGGTGATTAGGGTGTGCCCAGGCACACCCCCTGCGCACGCCTATGTCCCTATGGTAGTTCCCATCTTCCCATGCACTTTTTTGACAATCTCTTATCTATTAGCCTTGAAAATGGAAAGAATTTATTTTCAAGATTTGCCCCCCATAGACTTCGGTGTGGCTCGAATTTAAAGTCACAATTTTCAGACCTTGCCAGCACAACAACAAGTTCAGTTAATGGACCAAAAACTGAACTAAGGCACACTCACTTATCCCTACTCAAAACATAGTCAAGAAAGAAACATGCTAATTTCCCTTTAGACTGGCAATTCCTGCTACCACTGGGCAACCTTCTGATGGTCTAGAGTAGTGGTCTCCAAACTGCAGCCTGGGGGCCAGATACAGCACTTTGATTGCTTTTATCCAGCCCTTGGAGCACTATTTAATCCACTGATACCAACAATGGGACATTATTCCCCCCTCCCCACTGAGACCAGTGAAAGGGCACAATTCCTCCCAAGGATACCAACAATTGGGCCCAATGACACCAATTAAGGGGCACAATTCCTCCCGCTGACTCCAAAGATGGGGCATTGTTTTTTTCCGCTGGTGTTGGGACCTTTTCCATGGCCAGAGTCCGGCCCCCGTAAAGTCTGAAGGACATTAAACTAGCCCCCTGTTTAGAAACTTTGGAGACCCCTGGTCTAGAGGATTTGTGTAAATTGGGTTATTAATGGAATTTTAGTATAAATGATGCTTTAAGATATGTAGGCACTCTGTAACATGTCCAAAAGTAAACCCTCTTTTATAAGTAGAAATATAATTTTTTTAAACTTCTGTTTAGAATGCCGCTTAGCTCACAGATAGGTATTTTGATTACTAAGGCCACCCTTTATATAATCAATGGCATCTAAAACACCAACACTGTCCACCTCAATCATGGCTATGCTGAACACTCTACAGCATGTCTTTCCCCTACTTGTAACTTTAAAGCCCCGTACACACGATCGGTTTAACCGATGAAAACCGTCCGATGGATTGTTTTCATCAGACAAACTGATCGTGTATGGGACCAATCGGTCTTTTTTCCATCGGTTTTAAAAAATAGAACATGTTTTAAATTTTTCCGATGGATCAAAAACCGATAGAAAATACCGATCGTCTGTGGGGAACTCCATCGGATAAAAAACCCAGAATCAAGTCGACGCATGCTCAGAAGCATTGAACTTCATTTTTCTCGGCTCATCAGAGTGTTTTACGTCACCGCGTTTGGGACGGTCGGTTTTTGGACTGATGGTGTGTGGCCAAGACTGATGAAAAACAGTTTCATCGAGTTTCTGATGGACAAATCCATCGGACTAAAATCCATCGGAAATCCGATCGTGTGTACAGGGCTTTACATTTGTGGAGGATTCAAGAATTTCCTGAATCCTACCTATCGGGGAGGTTTGTTCAGGCCAAAACACTATTGTATAATGTAATTCTACCATTTTATTTATGTTTTTTTTTTCTTTAAATGAAAGGTGCCGTTTTTTAAATATTGGAGATAGCTTTTGTAGTTACATTAACTTGGTAAAGTTTATATGAGAATTAAGTTATGTACTTTAAAACAGTTGTTGTAACCCTTATTCGTCACAAAATATTTTTTCTGTATAGAAATCTAATCCTGTAGTGACTCTGTGCTGCTTTTAAATAAAAATAAAAAACTTCCCTTATAGCATTATTCTGCTTCAGAAGTGCAGGTCACGTGATCACTGTAGCTAACATAGCGATGCACGGACCTGCCAGTGGGTATGCCCAGTGCCGGGGCATTTATGTTATGACGGTAAATGATGTTGCCACGGGGCTTCTGCATTTCGATAGCAATGCGTCTAATACACCTTTCCCCCAGTCAGCTGCAGTGGGCGGGGGTGGATGGTGCATGGCTGTGATTGAACATCTTCAGCGGCATGAAAAAGGATGTAAACTGACCATCCGACCACTGCCAATCCTTGCTAGCGTGGTCAGTTTACTGTCAGGAGGAGAAGCACAAGCTGGATCAACCAGGTAAGATAGAACATCGGCAGAGAGAAATATGAGGCTTGGTTCACACTGCCTTGACCTGAAAGTCGCGCGACTTTGCCAGGTGACTCCAGAACGACTTTGGCACGACTTTGAAGCGTCTTCAGGGAATGCCTGTGTTATCTTCCTGTAATGTAAGATCCAAATCACATCAATTAAGATGAGGATTTGACTTGAATGTGACTTCCATTCAATTCTATGGGCTGAAATTGGACAGAAGTCGGATCAAAGTAGTGCAGACTCCTTTTCCAAAGTTGGGCGACACAAGTCGGATCGGTTAAGACGGCTCCCATAGGGAAACATTGATTTTTACAGGTCATGCGACAAGTGCTCTCAAAGTCGGAGCGCATGTCGCACCAGTGTGAACCGGGCCTAATATTGACTGGAGAAATCACATATAAACAACTTAAAAAGCCAGCACCATTTTTTTTTAGGTTTACAAACACTTTAAATCTGTTAAGTCCAGTTGTATAAGTAAAAGGGTAAGTGTGGACACTTATTATCCTGGGAGCTTTCATCCTCAAGCAAGTACAATTAGATAAAATGATTCTAAATGGGACTTTTATTTGCATCACCAATGGATATACACAAAATATCCATAATTTAGAAAACAAATCAATATATTGATACAGACAAATGGGAAATACAAATATCATCCATTAAGACAGATTAGAATATGCTTGGTACCTGAAAATGAGTCATGGTAAGTTGGTCAATGCTTTTCACAAACAATAATGCTTCATCAGGACCAAAGGTGAAACAGAAACTATACACTATATAGGTCAGCGGTGGCCCGTCCATTAAGGGCGTCCGGCCCTTAATGCAGGACGTGAGATGCATGAATTCCAATGGGGGGGTTGTTTTTTTGAAGCACGTGATTAGAGCTAGAGGCTCTAATACACTTCAAAAAAGGGTGAGCTTGGAGCGCAGAGCACTGCGAACCGAGCCCACCCAGTTGTGTGACAATAGCAAATGAATATTTGCTATTTTCGCAGAGGATTTCCTCCCGGCCAATCAGGAATCCCGGCCAATCTGAGCCCCGTTTCCCGATTGGCCGGAAGGAGAAGCGTTCCAATTGGCCGCTGAGGAGGAGAAGGGAGGAGATGGAAGCCGCCGTGATGCCCACGGAGGAGAGCGGGGGGAAGGGGAAGCTGGCTGTGATGCCCGCGGCCTGTGATGCTCGCCACCCATGATACACGCCACCTGTGATGCCCACAGCCTGTGATGCCCAGGTGAAGCGCTGATCGCCATAGATGGGGTAAGTGCTCCGGACCTGACTGACCTGACCAGGTGGGGCTGGGGGGGTGGCTGTGGGTACACCGTTTGCCGCCCCCCCAAAAAAAATTACCACCAGCCGCCACTGCTATAGGTGGTCATGGCCAGTGGTCTCCCAGGAGTGAGAGGATGCCACTGATATGTGTAGGAACCATGGTCATTATTACCACATTGTGACAGGACCTTTTGGGCCCTGGATGCCTCCACTTTGACTCAAACTATGTTTCATGGTATTATCTACTTCTTCAGGAGTATTTTTAGAGAGCAAAATTATCACTAGAAAGACAACAAAGAGAAAAATATAACACAATATAATTTACATGGTTGGACATGAAGATCGAGATAATGGATCTTCTTAAGATAATGGTTCAACTTTCTTGGGTGATGGGTAAGCCCCTATACATCTCAATTATCTGGATGTTCATGACCAAACTAATAAATTATATTGAGTTGTATTTTCTTCTTTATGATTATTATTGTCTTTCTATAGATAATTTTGCTCTCTAAAAATACTCCTGAAGAAGTAGATAATAACACGAAACATGTTGAGAAGATACGGATAAGCTCTATGTGATAGACCAAGGATCTCCAAATTACGGCCCTTCAGCTGTTGCGGAACTACACGTCCCATGAGGCATTGTAAAACTCTGACATTCACAGACATTACTAGGCAATAGGCATGATGGGAATTAAAGTTCCAGAACAACTGGAGGGCCATAGTTTGGAGACCCCTGTGATAGACCAAAATATTCAGCTATTGGTATCACTATGTAATTATACACTAAAGAGAGACGGTTTTAGTGCACTTGCCATGGCACAATACTGTGTATGTTTTATTTGAATGATGTAATAAAATAATGTTTTTAGACTATTCATGTGTTTGTTGTCCATGTGGGTGCCATTAAAGTCCATACAGCCTTCAGATTCAACTTCTCTATATATTGATTCTAGAACTAAGGTACTTAGTGTTAAAAACCTATTGGTGCACAATTAACATGTTACCAATTTTTTTTTTGTTTACAAACTTTTTTATTGTGTAAAAAATAATGGTACAAACATTATGTCATGATATCAGAGAATTGCAGTATTTTCAATCAATAATTATAATGATTTATGACAGAATTATTATCCTTTATTATCCTTTATTTCTTTATGACAACATTTATTACAAATAGAAAATAAATGATTTAGTAGTATTTTGAAATGTGGGGTTATTTTCGTGTGTAGAGGGTATATGCTTTCTATATTTTTTTTGAATCTGGTGGGGAGACTGTGATGGGTGGTTCCCTGGGGCCCCTAGGTGGCGTTGTCACTTTGGATCCGGGGTTGAGCCATCATTGCGGTGTCGTACCTCTTTTGGCCTCTCTCAGCGGTTGTATGGTGGGGCGGGGAACCCGCCGTGCTTGCTGGGAGGGGGTATAAAGAGGGCGGCCATTATTGGTGGGGAGAGTCGAGTCCCAGGCACCTTCAGCCTGAGGGCGGTGGTTCGTGTCGGTCCCCTAGGCGGCCTAGGCCCAGGGGACATTCGGAGGTCGTGTTCCATCCCAGGCACCTTTAGCCTGGGGTGAGGTAATCGGATGGAGGTCTGGAGCTCAGTGCCCACCACTGAGTTCGGCGAGGAAAGGAGGTCCTAGTGAACCCAGGGAGTGGGTACCCGAATCTGGAAGGCGTAATGGACCGGTGGGAGATACTTGCTTGAAGACCCGGTGCAGCATATTGCCAGTGACAGGTGAGCCTCCCATCGGAGACCGCCTGGAAGGAAATCCCCCCTCGCTCGGAGACCTCAAGCCCCTTTCAGGAAGGAAAGTGGAGAGTTCATTGTGTCTGGGCCTACTCGCATCCACACCTCCTTGTCTGTTCTGTTCTCTAAGGGAGTTCAACTGATTGTGTTCACTTGAGAAGAATAAAGGAGTGTTGGACTTTGTATGGTGTGGGGCTCATTTTCTGGCGGACATTGTTCAAGGTAATTCTCTCTGGAGACTCCAGGTGCAGAACACTGACCCGAAGATAAAGAAAGAACTTTTGCTTACACCACACAACTAACTGTGGTGAAGGCTTGGCGTGGTGACCCCGCTCTATCTCCTCCAAGGTACCCCTAGACAAGAGACAGACGAGCTAAGAGAGAAAGAGGTGAGAGAGGAGGCCGCTACACGTGTATAAAAGAATTGGTTGTGAAAAGAGGATTCTAGTTTGGGTCTAAAAGGTAGTCTGAATATGTGAACCATAGGTTCCATTTTTAATCCAGTAGGTGCGTGGTATTATGCAAGGTATGAATTTATTTTTCCGTAAAGTAAATGTCGTTTATTCTATTTTTCAATTGGGAAATTGGTAACGATGGGGACTTCCAATGATAAGCTACTAGCCAGTGGATGGATACACAAATTGTATGGACTATTCTTAATTGAAATGTGTTCAAACCCAAAATCGGGGCGAACAAGAGACAGTTGGGAAGGGTAAGGGTTATAGTTTTGTTTGAAATTTTAGAAGAAAATTTCTCGAGTCGTTTCCATAATTGGGCTGCTTTTCAATTTTAATGTATATCATGTGTGGCAGAATCCTTCTATATTGTATTCACCTTCCTGTCTTTTTTTTTTTTCTGATGAAAAGTTTTGCTCTGTGAGTTAGTAAGTGCATTAATGATGGAAGTACATTAAAGTACATTAAAGTCTCTTCCTTGATGGGTGGAATGCAGAAAAGTGCACAATCATCTGATCAATACAGCTACTGTCAGTGCTCCAAATCTTTGATTTCTCGGGATTCATTAAAAGAAGAAAAAGACTAGCGAAGATGAAATGCACGGTCATTGATTTTGTATCAAGTAGGTTTTTGATCCTTTGACAAAATAACTCTGTGTGGATGATGGCAAAATCAATTTCCTACTTCGGGAGCAACACTGTAACCCATGACCTGTAATCACAGTGGAAAGTCTATTAAGGAAGCGTTGACAGAGGAGACCTCCTGTGCATTTGTTCTCAGATAGTAGGTGTGACAGCGCTGTGACTGGCAGCTCCAACGTTATGGGGAAATGAGCTCACCTGGCCTTGGAGACACTGGAACTCTAGGTGTCAGCTGCTATGAATCAAAAAATGTCAGTGGGGATCCCATGACAATGAAAATGTCAGTGTAGATCTACTTCTTCGGTAAAAAGAAAATTTAAATTACTAAAGATTTATAATTAGGGTATTGCTGGCCAAAAAGTTTTGAAAAATTCATTTAAAGGAGTCTCATTTTAAAAATGATTTACTAGTTGATTTGATTTACTAGTTTATAAGTCTGTGTAAAATACATTTTTTTAATCCTTAATAAGACTTGACAGCAGGTTAGAGGATTAGACAAGATAGAAAGAGAAATGCGGCTTTACTCTAAACAGATAGTTGTAAAGAGAACCTTGCGCCAATATATACTAATAAACTAAGAACCAATAACAAAAAACAAAAAGCTGCTCCCCTGCGAAGTGATAAACTCCCAGTGATAGTGTTGAATATAGGGGGCGCTAGTACTATTTAATATACCAAAGTGCTATAATATAATTTAATCAATTTCACAACCTTATAAGCTCTTAATTGGTAACCCAATCTAAAGCATTAGTGACAGTCCCAATATGAGTTCTTCAATTTGCATAGTGTTTAAAGTCCATAACCAACATAAATACACATTTGCTGTTGTGGTCAATCTTGAAGAAAAAACTTTTTTTGAGATGAAATCCTTCTGACATCAGAACTTATTCATTCAATATCTCTGATATGGAAATAGTGGTGATATAGAAAGTGAATCCTCCACCAATGTTTTTACAACTACACACCCGACGTGTCAGTAGTTTGATTCTGCTTACCAGAATTAAATGACCTCTTTCGCCAAAAAGTAGGTCATTAAGGCTTGCGCCTGATTGTGCCTGCTCACATAGATGATAATGGAGACGTACAGTAGCCTTCCTCCTCACAAAGTTGTGGCCGGATAATATGTAAAAATTATGAAAAAATCCCCATAGTGTGAAACCGTTTATTGATAAAATGTATATAAAACAGAGAGCCAAATGGCTTACTCACATTAAAATGTGCCCATTCAGGAAGCGTCCTGAGGACGTTCACCATGAAACGTACGTTGAGGCGGTACCTGGTCACGTTCGTGCGTCATTTCCGGACTGAGTGGTTTGCCGGAAGCTAGGAGGTGGAACGCACGCCGCAGACGGAGGTGGCCGCGTTAGAACAGTTCCCCGCCAGCACACGAATCTGAAAACCAGCAGCCCCAGTGCCGGGAATGGGCACATTTTAATGTGAGTAAGCCATTTGGCTCTCTGTTTTATATACATTTTATCAATAAACGGTTTCACACTATGGGGATTTTTTCATAATTTTTACATATTATCCGGCCACAACTTTGTGAGGAGGAAGGCTACTGTACGTCTCCAATATCATCTATGTGAGCAGGCACAATCCTGCGCAAGCCTTAATGACCTACTTTTTGGCGAAAGAGGTCATTTAATTCTGGTAAGCAGAATCAAACTACTGACAAGTCGGGTGTGTAGTTGTAAAAACATTGGTGGAGGATTCACTTTCTATATCACCACTATTTCCATATCAGAGATATTGAATGAATAAGTTCTGATGTCAGAAGGATTTCATCTCAAAAAAAGTTTTTTCTTCAAGATTGACCACAACAGCAAATGTGTATTTATGTTGGTTATGGACTTTAAACACTATGCAAATTGAAGGACTCATATTGGGACTGTCACTAATGCTTTAGATTGGGTTACCAATTAAGAGCTTATAAGGTTGTCAAATTGATTAAATTATATTATAGCACTTTGGTATATTAAATAGTACTAGCGCCCCCTATATTCAACACTATTACTCTAAACAGATCCTGCTTTGGGGGATCCTAAAGACAGTTTTTCAATAACCACATACATGAGCAGATTTGGTCATTCCATGATCTTCCTTTCCATCTTCAATATGAGTGAATGTCGGTAGGTAGACTAGTTTACCGTGCCTATAGACAAACCAAAAATCAACTAGTTAAAGTATATCTCTAGGCAAAATTTATTTTTTTCGTTTTGGATAAAGTGGAGGATTAGACCAGTCATTCTCAACCAGGGATCTGTGGAACCCTAAGTTTCCTCCAGGGGTTGCTTGGGGTTCCTTGAACTGTTGCTGACTGACTTCCCATTTGATGGTGCCAGCATAGCTTTGGCCACAGTGGCAGGATACCAATGATCTTTTTAGCTGTCTGTAAGGGCAGCTTTTGGACAGCCACTGAGAGAAGGGCATTCCTTTGACTGGCCCCTGATGTAAGGGGTGTTTTTCCCAATGACCCTCAGTGAATTGTTCTTAACAAGGGTTCCCCAAGACCTAATCAATATTTCAAGGGTTCCTCTAAAGCAGCCTTTTTCAACCTTTTAAACAGAGAAGAACCCTTGAAATAACTTTCTGATTTCAGGGAACCCCTGCTAAAAACTACTATATCTATATCTCTTGATACATTAGTGTGATGGTCAGTGGGAAGAAGGCTCCTTACACTTGTGGTCAATGAGGAGAATATCATTATAAATATCTAAAAGAATCAATGGTGTCAATTGGAAATTATCTGAGATGCAGAAATTGCTCATTGTTTAAACACTTTTTGCGGTTCGACACTGCGTCGTTTTAACTGACAATTGCGCGGTCGTGCGACGTGGCTCCCAAACAAAATTTACGTCCTTTTTTTTACCACAAATAGAGCTTTCTTTTGGTGGTATTTGATCACCTCTGCGGTTTTTATTTTTTGTGCTATAATCAAAAATAGAGCGACAATTTTGAAAAAAATTAAATTTTTTTACTTTTTGCTATAATAAATATCCCCAAAAAATATATAAAAAAACATATTTTTTCCTCAGTTTCGGCTGATACGTATTCTTCTACATAATTTTTGGTAAAAAAAATTGCAATAAGCGTTTATTGATTGGTTTGCGCAAAAGTTATAGTGTCTACAAAATAGGGGGTAGTTTTGTGGCATTTTTATTAATATTTTTTTTTTTTACTAGTAATGGCGGCGATCAGCGATTTTTATCATGACTGCGACATTATGGCGGACACATCGGACACTTTTGACACATTTTTGGGACCATTATAATTTTTACAGCGATCAGCGCTATAAATAGGCACTGATTACTGTGAAAATTACACTGGCAGTGAAGGGTTTAACCTCTAGGTGGCGCTGTAGGGGCTAAGTGTGCCTTATTGAGTGATTCTTACTGTAGGGGGGCGTGGCTTGGCGTGTGACATCACTGATAGTCGTTCCCTATGACAGGGAACAGACGATCACTGACATGCCACTAGGAAAAACCGGGAAACGTTTGTTTACACTTACCTCTCCCCGTTTTTCAGCTCTGTGACCCGATCGCGGGACACCGGCGGCGATCGGGTCCACGGGTCCCGCGGGCGTGGTCATGGAGATTCGGACTGGGTCGCGAGCGCGCCACCGGCGTTTTGCGTGCGCGACCCACGGACAGGTTCTTAAAGGGGACGTACCTATACGCCCTAGTGCCTGTCCGTGCCATTCTGTCGACCGGCGGTCTTTAAGTTGTTAAGGAACCCCTAGCGACCTCTGGAGGAACCCTGGTTGAGAAACCCTGCTCTAAGGTAAAAATGTTAAGAAATGCAAGTTTTCATTTCTGTTTAGGTCCCCACAGGAAATTCATTTCTCTTTTTGTACTTGTGACCATTGTTATCTAGAAAGAAAGTGAAGAAAGAGCTGTCCCCCGGACAAGAGTTCCAGGGAAACCTTCCAATGGGGACCCCCGTTTTGAGGACAACTGTCTAAGAGAGTAATTCTCACTTTGGGAGATTTCCTCTAACTTTCTCTCCTCTCACCTCTGGGATAGGAAGTGAACATACATTTCCCTAATGGTATAGGAACAGCAAAAAATTAACTTGCAGGGGTTTAACTCTTTCCTGTTCAAACCAAAACAAAAACAAGTTTGGCTTTAGATACACTTTAGCTTACAGTAACTTAATCTGTCCCCTGTGCACATAGTGTAAATCCCATCTCCCAGCCAGTCCCAGTCAAAAACATTGGATTTGGTTTTGGATAAAGTAGAGAAAGGTAGAAACTCTGTCAGGTTTTTATTACCATATGTGCCCCCATTAATGAGATTTCCCTTCGCTTTCTGCCAGGAAAGGAAGTGATCAGAAATCTTTCCAATGGAGATACAGACAAAAGGGCAGCACAATAGCTTAGTTTCCTTCCAGCACTGGAATCTTTTGAGTTCTGGTCAGAACACTATCTGCATGGAGTTTGCATGTTCTCTGTGGGTTTCCTCCCACACTCCAAAAACATGCTGGTAGGTTAATTGGCTCCTATCTAAAAAAAAATCCTTTCATTATATTCTACTGATTACCCAAGATGGCTGCCTTGCCAGCAACAGACAAATCCCTGAGGGAGAAAAGGGTCGAAAAATCAATAAAAAAAATGATAATTCATTACAAAGAATACAAATTTTTAAACTTTTTTTTTAGTAAAGTAGGGCATTTTTTTTTAATTATGGGAAAATTATGGGAATTTACCAAAACTGGAGTACAAAGGATCTGGTGCAACTGTGCATAATAACCAATCAGCTTCTAGGCTTTATTGTCAAAGCTTAAAGTGGTTGTAAATCCTCTCTGACAACTTTTACCTACAGGTAAGCCTAGATTAAAGCCGTGTACACACGATAGGTTTAACCGATGAAAACAGTCCGATGGACTTTTTTCATCAGACAAACCAATCGTGTATGGGCCCCATCGGTCTTTTTTCTATCGGTGTTTAAAAATAGAACATGTTTTAAATTTATCCAATGGTTAAAAAACCGATAGCAAATTATTATTGTCTGTGGGGAACTTCATCGGATAAAAAACCCACGCATGCTCAGAATCAAGTCGATGCATGCTCAGAAACATTGAACTTAATTTTTCTCGGCTCATCGGAGTGTTTTACAACACCGTGTTTGGAACGGTCGGTTTTTTGACTGATGGTGTGTAGGCAAGACTGATGAAAGTCAGCTTCATCGGTTTTCCAATGAAAAAATCCATCGGTTAATAAACCATAGGAAATCCGATCGTGTGTTCAGGGCTTTAGGCTTACCTGTAGGTGTTTCCAATATCTCCTAAACCTACACGGTTTAGGAGATATTTGCCAAAAAGAATGCACCGATGTCTACGGCGCATGCGTGCCGAAGACAACGGCGCAGGCGCACTGAGCGTGCCGGATCTGCCGAGAATGCGCGGGAGTGACGTCATCGCGGCTCCGGCTAGTCACAGCACCGGAGCGGCGATACCTGGAAGGCACTCGGAGGAGACATGGCGGCGGCGGAGGAGGGGAACGAGGAGCGCTTCGGGGGGCTTCGATCTCAGGTAAGTCATTCATAATGAGCTAGTATGCTATGCATACTAGCTCATTATGCCTTTCTCTTGCAGGGTATTTTTTTTAGGAAAATTTCTAGAGAGTTTACTTCCACTTTAATTGAACATGTTGTAGTTATCAGCTTCTAACTTCAGCTTTTTCACTTAAGCTTTGACAGTAAAACCTGGAAGTGGATTGGTTATTATGTACAGATACAGCAGATCCTGTGTGCTCCAGTTTGAGTAAACCCCCTCCCACGTTTTTATTGATATCTTTGCTGAAAATAATTATAGGGACAGGGAGAGAAAATCTCCCCACTGGGAGATTGTATACCATTGTAATACACCAAGGACATTATCTGTAGTAGTTATCAAAGTTGTTGTCATCATTACCTGAATTATTATTAAATCCAGATCCATCATTCAGTAATTGCGGAATAATAATATTACCTGTATCTGCATTGTGTCTTTAGATAGGCGCTTGGCAGCCTATAGACAGTCCTAATGTTGTGTATTTTGCAATCTGATCCACCAGTAGACGCACCCAGATACAATGAAACCAATAACTTTCTCTGTATTGAGTTTTAAAACATCACAATAGTTATTGTTGGAACATTTAAATAAAGTAAAGGTATAACTTGATATTACCTACAGTATATTTTATTCATTAATTATTTTTGTCCTGAATGGAGTATTTATTTTACTGGCTGCTGCAACATTTTGTTTAATCTTTTACTTTTTTTCTGCTTGCAGTCACCTGTTGGAGGTGAATGTCTGGCACTGAAGCTTGCAGCTCCCGCTGTAATACAAATATCACAGTAGGTTGTGTGACAGCAGGAAGGTAAAGTCACCTGGTTGCATCCAGGGGGGTAGA
Organism: Rana muscosa; assembly: GCA_029206835.1. NCBI lineage: Eukaryota > Metazoa > Chordata > Amphibia > Anura > Ranidae > Rana > Rana muscosa. The sequence continues at coordinate 472,152,139 of CM055118.1, forward strand.
TATATTTCGCCCAGATTCAGGCTTTACGCCGACTTATACAACTAGGTGGAGAGTTGTATAAGCCCAGCTGAGGCTAGTGGGCTCATGGATGACTCATACCTCTAGGGAGAGTGTGGGGCGTCGTGCAGACAGGGAGTTGATGAGACCAGCTGAAGCTTGTCAGCTCATTTAGGCCTCTATAAGAACTCCCAGATTCATTAGGTGTTTGCTCATGCCTGGACCCAGACCTGTGTGGACTGTCTAGGGAGAGTGAACCCCTGTGCGGTGAGACAAAGCCTGTGTGGCTATTTGCTTGGACATTTAAAACTAGGGACTTAGGGACTAGGACAGCACTAGGCTGATCCCAGTTGTTAGTTAGGAACCCTGTATGTTTAGTCAGAGGTCAAGTTGACCAGGATTTATTTTATTTATGTTTCTTTTGCTTTGCTGTGTTTTGTCACTGTAAATAGAAAATAAACCGCACCTTTTTGATTTTGAAAACCACAACCTCCGTTTGCTGGGCCTGTTTTTGTGTGGGGAGCCCATCCCGGGGGTCACACACACCCGCTGCCGAGCAAACCCCCTCACAGTTGGTGGAGAATGCGGCAGTTTTTTTTAAGCCAGCATGGAGGAGATACTGAAGCAGCTGGCTCTAGCAAATGCCAATCAACAGCAGACAAATGCAGGTTTGCAAAAGAGCCTTGCAGCTCATCAACAGAGCCTTGCAGCTCAACAACAGAACTTCGCAGCCCAGCAGCAAGCTCATCAACAGAGCCTTGCAGCCCAGCAGCAGACAAACGCAACTTTGCAACAGAGTCTGGAGGCTCAGCAACAAGCCCAGCAGCAATCTGAGGCCCGCTTCATAGACCTGTTGCAGAAGCAAGAGCAGAGACTACAACAACAGATGGAAGCAGTAATGCAGCAACGTCCGCAGACCAGTGAGGAAAGCCGTCCCACTAATACCGCGTCCTTTGGGGTGAGTCGTTTATTGACAAAAATGACTGGAGAGGATGATCCAGAGGTATTTTTGACCACATTTGAAAGGACCGCTGAAAGAGAAAAGTGGCCTGAGGAGCAGTGGGCTGGACTGGTGGCTCCTCTGTTAACTGGTGAATCGCAGAAAGCTTACTATGACCTAGAGCCTAACCAAGCAAAAGACTATGTGATGCTAAAAGCTGAAATTTTGGCAAGGCTGGGTGTCACCCTGGCTGTCCGGGCTCAGCGTGTGCATAACTGGACTTTCCAGCTTGGAAAACCCCCCAGGTCTCAAATGTATGATCTCATTCACATGAGCAGAAAGTGGCTACAGCCAGAGACTTTGTCCGCACCAAAGATTGTGGAACGTGTTGTAATGGATCGGTTTTTGAGAGCTCTTCCTACTGCCATCCAAAAGTGGGTAAGCCATGGAGACCCAGAGACGGCCGATGGTCTTGTGGATCGTGTGGAGAAATACTTGGCTACAGAGAACCTGACGGCCTCTTCCAGAGACACTCGGACTTTCCACCCTAAGACCAGACCATCCCCAGGGGCGGATAAGAGGATTCCAAGGGGTGAGGGTGGAGAGAGTGAGAGGGTGGGAGCTCTACCCCAAGTTTGGCGAGAACAGCCTGGGAAATCAGCGGCTCAAGAGGCGGCAAGAAGGATCGTTTGCTACCGCTGCCGGCAAGCGGGACATATTGCAGCCAATTGCCCGGTTGTGGAGGAACCCATGCAGTGTGACTTTCTGACGGGCAGACGTCAGTCGCTGTGTGCGACAGTCGCATGCACTGCCATTCGAGGAACTGAGAAACATTTATGCAAAATGTGTGTTAATGGTAGAAATGTTGTGGTATTGCTGGATTCAGGTAGCCTTGTGACCCTGATAAAGGCTGAGTTAGTTAAAACAGAGGTCTTTGGGAATAGCAAGGTAGCTGTTATTTGTGTGCATGGGGACACCCGAGAGTATCCAGTGACTACAGTGTGTTTTGAGACCCCCAAAGGTACCCTCCCTCATCCAGTGGGCTTAGTATCTCAGTTACCGCATGACGCCATTGTGGGAAGGGATTTTCCGAAGTTCTGGGAACTGTGGGATGATCCTGAGCCCCCCCCTGGTGCCCCTATGTACCAGGAATGTGATAGCCAGAACTCCCCTGAGAGTGGTGAGGACTCTCCGGAATTTCCCTTATCAGTATTGGCAGGGGAGACTCAAGAAACTGGAGAGGAGCCCACCTCCTCAGACGAAAACCTACCGTCTGTGGAGTTTTCTGATCTTGAGGTTCACAGGGAAAACTTTGCCACAGAACAGTTGAAAGACCCCGCCCTAATAAAGGCACGGGAAAACGTAGTGAAAATAGATGGCGAGTTAGTGAACCCAGATAATACCTGCACTTACCCATACTTCAGCGTAGAGAAGGACCTACTGTATCGGGTGGCAAAAAGGGCAGAAGAAACCGTTGAGCAGCTTGTGGTACCCAAACCTTACAGGAAGTTGGTGTTGGAGTTGGCCCATGGGCACATTCTTGGAGGTCATCTGGGGACAGAGAAAACCCGAGAGAGGGTATTACAGAGATTCTATTGGCCGGGGGTGATGAAGGACATAGAAAATTATTGTTCCTCCTGCCCTGTGTGTCAGAGGTCGGCCCCGATGCCACATTTCCGTAGCCCGCTGGTCCCTCTACCCATCATTGAGGTCCCGTTTGAGAGGATCGCCATGGATTTGGTAGGGCCTATAATCAAGTCCGCTAGGGGGCACCAGTACATATTAGTTATAATGGACTATGCCACCCGTTATCCAGAAGCGATCCCTCTCCGAAATACCTCGGCCAAAACCATAGCCAAAGAGCTATCTCTTGTGTTTAGCCGGGTGGGTATTTGTAAAGAACTGCTTACGGACCAAGGTACACCCTTTATGTCCCGGGTTATGAAGGAGCTGTGTAAATTGTTCAAAGTGACGCAATTACGTACATCTGTGTATCACCCCCAAACCGATGGGCTGGTTGAAAGATTCAACAAAACCCTAAAACAAATGTTGAAGAAAGTGGTGGTTAGAGATGGAAAGGATTGGGACTGTCTACTTCCTTATCTGATGTTTGCTATTAGGGAGGTGCCCCAATCCTCTACGGGATTCTCCCCCTTTGAGTTACTGTATGGGAGACACCCAAGAGGGCTGTTGGATATTGCCAAGGAAACTTGGGAAAGTGAGAGTTCTCCCCACAGGAGTGTGATTGAGCATGTCGCCCTGATGCAAGACCGAATTGCACAGGTAATGCCCATCGTGAAGGAACATTTGGCCCAAGCGCAGTTAGCACAGCAGAGAGTGTACAACCGTGGAGCCAAGACCCGTACCTTTTCCCCGGGGGATAGGATACTGATACTTGTCCCTACGGTTGAAAGTAAATTCCTTGCCAAATGGCAAGGCCCCTATGAGATAATGGAAAAAGTGAGCGAAGTGAATTACAAGGTCAGACAACCAGGAAGGCGAAAGCCCGAACAGATCTATCACGTTAATCTGTTGAAAGCCTGGAGGGATAGAGAGTCCCTAGTCGCAGACACTTGGTCACCAGCTCAAACTGGTTGCGTGATTCCTGAGGTTGGAATAGCAGCCACCTTGTCACAACCCCAACAACAGGAGGTTAAGGAGTTTGTGCTTCGCAACAAGGAGGTATTCTCTGAGCTGCCGGGACAAACATCTGGGGTAGAGCATGACATCATTACCCCGCCCGGTGAAAGGGTGAAGTTAAAACCCTATCGGATCCCAGAGGCCCGACGGGAGGCAATACGGGAGGAAGTACAGAAAATGCTGAACTTAGGGGTGATAGAGGAGTCCCAAAGTGATTGGTCTAGTCCCATTGTGTTGGTGCCTAAACCGGATGGGAGCTGGCGATTTTGTAACGATTTTCGTCAGTTGAACAAAGTTACAAAATTTGACACCTACCCCATGCCACGTATAGATGAGTTGATCGACCGGCTGGGAACAGCCCGATACATGACGACTCTTGACCTCACAAAAGGGTATTGGCAAATCCCCCTGGCCAAGTCGGCCAAAGAGAAAACCGCATTTGTAACCCCAGACGGGGCGTTCCAATATAAAAGAATGCCGTTCGGGTTACAGAATGCGCCGGCCACATTCCAGCGGAAAATGGACCAGATGCTGAGGCCCCATCGGAAGTATGCTGCGGCTTACCTGGATGACGTAATTGTCCATAGCACAGATTGGGCCTCACATCTGCCAAAAGTGCAAGCAGTCCTGGACTCTGTTCGGGAAGCGGGGTTTACGGCTAACCCCAAGAAGTGTACCATTGGGCAGGAGGAGGCCAAATATCTTGGGTACACCATTGGGAGGGGAGTAATAAAACCCCAACTCAACAAAGTCGAGGCCATCCAGAGTTGGCCACGTCCCAACAGCAAGAAGCAGGTACGAGCCTTTCTGGGAATCGCTGGGTATTATCGGCGATTCATTCCCCACTTTGCTTCTAAGGCTGTGCCCCTAACCAACCTGACGAAGGGGAAAGGGTCGGTCATGATTAAATGGACCCCCGAGGCTGAGGCAGCATTCCAATTCTTGAAACAAGCCTTATGTAGCCAGCCAGTGTTGTACTCACCCGACTTCTCTAAAGACTTTGTCGTACAAAGTGATGCGTCAGATGTGGGGTTAGGAGCAGTATTGTCCCAGGTCTGGAACGGGGAAGAGCACCCAGTCATTTACCTCAGCAGGAAGTTGAAGTCCCATGAGGTAAATTACGCCACCGTTGAAAAGGAGTGTTTAGCGGTGAAGTGGGCTCTAGATTCCCTTCGGTACTACCTGCTAGGTAGGCACTTTGACATGGTTACGGATCACGCTCCGTTAAAGTGGATGGCTCAAAACAAGGAAACAAATAGAAGAGTGAATAGGTGGTTCCTGGCCCTCCAGGAATTCAACTTCACAGTAAAGCATCGCCCTGGCGTTCAAATGGGGAATGTGGATGCTTTGTCTCGAGTACATGAATGCCTGATTGCTGGTGTTCCAACCCCGAGGTTAAAACAAGAGGGGGGGGTATGTGACAGCAGGAAGGTAAAGTCACCTGGTTGCATCCAGGGGGGTAGATATATTTCGCCCAGATTCAGGCTTTACGCCGACTTATACAACTAGGTGGAGAGTTGTATAAGCCCAGCTGAGGCTAGTGGGCTCATGGATGACTCATACCTCTAGGGAGAGTGTGGGGCGTCGTGCAGACAGGGAGTTGATGAGACCAGCTGAAGCTTGTCAGCTCATTTAGGCCTCTATAAGAACTCCCAGATTCATTAGGTGTTTGCTCATGCCTGGACCCAGACCTGTGTGGACTGTCTAGGGAGAGTGAACCCCTGTGCGGTGAGACAAAGCCTGTGTGGCTATTTGCTTGGACATTTAAAACCAGGGACTTAGGGACTAGGACAGCACTAGGCTGATCCCAGTTGTTAGTTAGGAACCCTGTATGTTTAGTCAGAGGTCAAGTTGACCAGGATTTATTTTATTTATGTTTCTTTTGCTTTGCTGTGTTTTGTCACTGTAAATAGAAAATAAACCGCACCTTTTTGATTTTGAAAACCACAACCTCCGTTTGCTGGGCCTGTTTTTGTGTGGGGAGCCCATCCCGGGGGTCACACACACCCGCTGCCGAGCAAACCCCCTCACAGTTGCTTGTTCAATACCTCCTGCATTCAGAAAAAGCCTTGCATTCTTTAGCGCAATACAGCGCACAGTTGTAGATGCACAGTATGCTGGGGTATCCCGCATAAGCCTAAAACGTGTGTAGCGGCCTCACCCCTCTCTCCCCTTCTCATGCTCGGCTTGTCTTCCTTCGTCTAGGGGTCTCAGTGCTGGGGAGAGGGATGAGATACACCACGGCCCATGTCCTCCATAGCTAAGAGGTGAAGGCCAGAAGATTGGGTTTGGTTTGGGTGTCCTAGAGTCAAGTCCAGTACTTCGTCCCTGACTCCTTTGCTCCTAGTAACCAGAGTTCCACACAGTGAATAGGTCCAACTCAGTTTTATTCTTCTTGGCAAACAACAAACAGTTTCTTCTACTGAGTAATAATGGGGAATAGATCGAGGCACAATCCTTTCCCTTCCGTTGCTAACCACTATAGTATCACCAGTGGTAAATAGTCACTGCCACTGACTATGTGAGGTAGAACATGAATTACCTTCGCTAGCACGGCCCCTGTCAGGGGAAGGAAATCTGTCCAAGGGAGAAACCGGAGGCCTCTCTGTCACCAGCAATGCTGCGCCGGGCTCTTCAGAGAAGTTCCGCACACCAGATCTCACAAACTCAGACACGGGCACCTAAGGAATTAGGGCCACCTCGGATTCCTCCACCCTCGCGGAACTCAGTCGAAGGTACTGAGCCCCAGGCGTCCATCATAGTACCTCACCCCAGGCTAAAGGTGCCTGAGATGGACTCCATCTCCGCTCAGGCCAGGCCAAGGGCGCCTAGGCCTGAAGCACTGGAACGCCAGCACCCAAGCTGAAGGTGCCTGGGTGCGGCCACGTCCTCCAGTCTCCGAACTCTGAACCCCGTGGTAAGGGCGTCCGCCCCTTTTATCCCCTCTCCCTTTGCGTCACAGCGGGTCCCCTGCCCCGCTGTACCAGCTCCAGGGGAGGACAAAAAGGTACAGTCTTGCGGTGTGAGTTCAGCTCCGGCCCAGGGCAACAGCGCCACCCGTGAACCGCAAGGAACCTCACACCACCAGAGTCCTCCAAGAACCAGAAAAAAAGGTCTCGGATCCCCTAGCAATTTGTGCATCTGGGTTACACTATCACCCAGATGCCTCCCTTAAATTCAAACACCCGCTACACTCTCCCCCTGGTGATTTGACACTGGTCCCCAGTGTCTGGTACAAACTCACATCCCACAAGGGTGGTGACATAAGTTCAGCCCAGAAACCAAACTACACAACCTAACCCTGGATTGTGCCAAGACCTGAATGGGAAAGGGAAAACTTAAAACAGTACAACTATAAAACTTTTCAATAAAACACTTTACATATCTCACACATTTACATTCTTCCCTCCCCCTGGCTATCTAAGGACCACCCACTCTCAGCAGCCTTGATAGACGAGTCTCCTGCAGAGGGAAAGAAAAGAAACATACATCCTAACAATATATGTGTGTCTGCTTGGAATGAGTGGGTCTATCCAAAAAGAAACGCACTCACTCCAATAAGTGCTGCATAATGTCAAAAAAACAAACAATCGTTGCGCAACACTGCCACCTGGTGACAATGCCGCAGTCAAGACACTTATCACTTCCAGATGCACTTTTTTTTTTTCCTTGATCATTTCTCTGTGAACCTACACTGACTAAAACCCCAAAGTCACTGATTTCTCTGAAGTGCAAGGAGAAGGAGGGAGAACAAAACAAGAACAGCTCCCATTTTCTCCAAAGAGTAGAACTGCCCAAATGCAAAAAAAAACTAGGGCACAGTCTTTGTGTTCCGGTGAAGGCACTCCGGAAAGTTCTTCAATGAACAGCAAAAAGAACACACAGGAGTCTTTTTCTCCTAAAGGTAAAACCTTGGATGCGGCAGAAACACAGGCTTCAAATGTCTGTCCAAAGCCTCCACATGGTACTCAGCATTTCCTCCTCCTTGCGGCAAATCAACACTCTGTCCGCATGGATATGCCTTCCCAGCATCCACTTAGCTTTACAGTCCTGGAACTTCTTGGTGACTGTTGGTGAACAAGAAAGGTATTGCCGTGCCTGCGGTACTTTAAGTTTGTCCCACACAAAGGTATCATACCATCTTTGGCGAAACACTTCCACCTCATAAAGCAGTTCTCGAGGCAGGTACGGGTATTCCCACCCATACTCTTGAGCAACCTTCTGGCCGAAGAGACGCTGCAGCCTTGACAAAGGTAGCATGGTGGCCCGGTCTCCTTCTCCAGGCGGAACAATCGCTTCTGGGTGACGAGGTGCATTCATCGCCTCGGTAGATCTGGGCCTAGGGGCCCGCAGTGACTTGCGTTGCACTCCCGCAACAGGAACAGGTGAAATGGATGTTGAGTCCAGAAGAGGAATCCCCGACAGGGAACCAGATTCTTCCCTTGGCGCCGAGGCCTCCACCCGGGGTGTACTATCCCCAGTAGACATAGGTGGATCCCTTGTGACACGGGCCGAGGGTAGCTTCATCTTGTCCCATCCCTTCTGGTGGAGGATTTTGTATATCTCCCCATCATCGCCATTGTCAGACAATGAATCCAGGTCGGAGGTGTCGTAGCATTCGTTGGGCAGATAGTTCCCAGTCACGGAACTATCTCCCTTGATGGCCTCTACCAACTGTGGGCTTCCGCCACTTTTAACCACACAGACAGTCCCAACCCCTGGCTCACCTGGGCCTTCAGAAGAACGGGAATGTCCAGGACTTTCTCTCCGGATCCATCCAGACCAGGCAAGCAGCGGGGCGAAGCTCTTCCACGACCACACGAGGCCATCACTAGGCCGACTTTCCTCTTCGGCGGTCGGAGCAGGGAGCTGCTGGTGACCAAGGCAGCATCCTCGGATTTTTCTCTTTTCATCTCCGCTTGGGCAGTCACTTCGCCCGGATCAGTGCGCATGGGAAACGCACCAGCATCAATCTCTCCTTCCGGAGTGGCAGTCCCTGTGAGGTAGTTGAGGTGGAAAGCACGAGGCTTTTCTGTGTATGGTTCCACCTCGAAGAGAAACTCCTTGCAGACCTCACATCGCCCGAATGGCTTCAGCTGGACCACCAGTCTCGAACAGCCGGGACAGATTACACCAAGGGCCTCCATGTCTCTGCAGGTGTACAGAGCCAATCGCCCCCGGGGCCTTAGTCTTATCCCCGTATCCATAATCGGAGCAGCCAGAGAAGTCATGTCCGTGACAGAAGAAGCTGAAATCCATGGAGTGGTTGAAGTCATCTTCTCTCTTGCTGCTCCATTGCGCACTGACCCACACGCGCCGGAATCTCCACGTGCGTACGTCCACATGGCCAGACTCCTCCCACATTCTGCACTTGTTCGCGGGCTTTTCCTTCTCCCCGCCCACGAACTACGCAGCTATGGGTTGCCTCGTGGCGCGTTGGCCAATATGGCCGACCTACTCAGGACTCCTCCGGGCAGCAAAGTTCAAATTCAGACACCACACACATCCCGGACACGATGCCCCCACGTGTAGCGGCCTCACCCCTCTCTCCCCTTCTCATGCTCGGCTTGTCTTTCTTCGTCTAGGGGTCTCAGTGCTGGGGGGAAGGATGAGATACACCACGGCCCATGTCCTCCATAGCTAAGAGGTGAAGGCCAGAAGATTGGGTTTGGTGTGGGTGTCCTAGAGTCAAGTCCAGTACTTCGTCCCTGACTCCTTTGCTCCTAGTAACCAGAGTTCCACACAGTGAATAGGTCCAACTCAGTTTTATTCTTCTTGGCAAACAACAAACAGTTTCTTCTACTGAGTAATAATGGGGAATAGATCGAGGCACAATCCTTTCCCTTCCGTTGCTAACCACTGTAGTATCACCAGTGGTAAATAGTCACTGCCACTGACTATGTGACTATGTGAGGTAGAACATGAATTACCTTCGCTAGCACGGCCCCTGTCAGGGGAAGGAAATCCGTCCAAGGGAGAAACTGGAGGCCTCTCTATCACCAGCAATGCTGCGCCGGGCTCTTCAGAGAAGTTCCGCACACCAGATCTCACGAACTCAGACACGGGCACCCAAGGAATTAGGGCCCCCTCGGATTCCTCCACCCTCGCGGAACTCAGTCGAAGGTACTGAGCCCCAGGCGTCCGCCATAGTACCTCACCCCAGGCTAAAGGTGCCTGAGATGGACTCCATCTCCGCTCAGGCCAGGCCAAGGGCGCCTAGGCCTGAAGCACTGGAACGCCAGCACCCAAGCTGAAGGTGCCTGGGTGCGGGCACGTCCTCCAGTCTCCGAACTCTGAACCCCGTGGTAAGGGCGTCCGCCCCTTTTATCCCCTCTCCCTTTGCGTCACAGCGGGTTCCCCACCCCACTGTAACAGCTCCAGGGGAGGACAAAAAGGTACAGTCTTGCGGTGTGAGTTCAGCTCCGGCCCAGGGCAACAGCACCACCCGTGAACCGTAAGGAACCTCACACCACCAGAGTCCTCCAAGAACCAGAAAAAAAGATCTCGAATCCCCTAGCAATTTCTGCATCTGGGTTACACTACCACCCAGATGCCTCCCTTAAATTCAAACACCCGCTACACGTGCATGCGTGTTTTTTTCTTGAGGCTTGTTAGGAGCCAAGTTAAATTAATTAGGCTGCCTTAGCGCAACATGCATCAGCACACAAACAAACTCACATTAAAGCGGAATTAAACCCATCGATTTAACAGTTTCAAAAAGCAGTTACATTCCAGGCATGCCGGGAATGCCAACTGTCACATTGGTTGTGCTCTCAACCAAACTGTCAAACCATCCAATGGCTGGTGTCATAACTGATCACATGTGCAGCATCATGGCAGTTGAAGATTAAACAGAGGCCAAGATGGCAGCTTCCTTGCCTGAAAATGATAGGAGGGTTTACTTCCACTTTAACAGGTGAATAGATGTGAGTCGAGTCCAAAGCTGATCATACATGCATCGGTTTTTTTTGTTGAGCCTACAGGACTGAAATCTAACACTTCCTTACATCCACACCAAACAGAGCGGATGGATGAATCTTTCTCGCCAGCACTGCTCATAATAATTTTCTACCTGGCAGACAGAGCCACCTAAGTTCCTGATGCACTGAAGTTCGCTCAGTGTGTGGCCAACTTAAAGCGGGGTTCCGGGCATAATTTTTTTTTTTTTTTTGGCAAGCTAAAATTAATCACATTAAATAGTCCCTAAAACATATTAATAGCTCCCCAATCGTTCCAGAAATCATTGCAAACACTTGCCTTATATCCTCCAGCTCATGTTGTGGCCGTATCCATCATATGTGTGGGCATGTGAAGCCCAGTTCCTTTTTCTTCCTGGTTTTCAGGGAGAGGTGCATGCTGGGTGATTTTTAGGCACAGTAATGCCCAGAGACAATGTGGTCTTAGAACAGGAACTTGAACCACCTAGGACCAGGAACTAGGCAGATTACGAAATCTGCCTAGCAACAGCCAGATAGAAGTGAGTAATTTTTTCTTTTTTTTTTACATTAAAGGCAAGCTGTTAATAGAAAGTAAATTTTTAGGGTGGAACTCCGCTTTAAAGCAGTTTAGCCACTTGCCGACCTGCCGCCGTTATTATACTGCGGCAGGTCGGCACGATCCCGCGAACCGTAATAGCTGTATGTCGGTTCGTTTAAGCGGGATAGCCGGGGCGCGCACGCGCGGCGCACCACTGCTGGGGTGCCGATGCTCGTGACCGGTGGCCGCGATGACCGCTGGCCACGAGCGATCGCAGGCACGAGAGGCAGAACAGGGACGTGTGTGTGTAAACACACACATCCCTGTTCTGTTCTGAGAGTAGATGCAGATCATGAGTTCCTAAAAGCTGGGATCCATGATCTATCATCTCCTATAGTGAGTCCCCTCCCCCTACAGTTAGAACACACAGTCAGGGAACACAATTAACCCCTTGATCGCCCCTAGTGTTAACCCCTTCCCTGCCAGTGGCATTTACACAGTAATCAGTGCATTTTTATAGCACTAATCGCTGTATAGATGCCAATGGTCTTAAAAATGTGTCAAAAGTGTCCGATGTGTCCGCCATAATGTCGCAGTACCGATAAAAATCGCAGATCGCCGCCAGTACTAGTAAATATAATAATAATAAAAATGACATAAATCTAGCCCCTATTTTGTAGACGCTAAAACTTTTACGCAAACCAATCAATATACGCTTATTGCGATTTTTATTACCAAAAATATGTAGAAGAATACGTATCGGCCTAAACTGAGAAAAAAATTGGCTGTTTTGAAAAAAATTGGGGATATTTATTATAGCAAAAAGTACAAAATATTGTGTTTTTTTTCAAAATGGTCGCTCTTTTTTTGTTTACAGCGCAAAAAATAAAAACCGCAGAGATGATCAGTATTTGAAAAGAAAGCTCTATTTGTGGGGAAAAAAGGAAGTCAATTTTGTTTGGGTACAACGTCGCACGACCGCGCAATTGTCAGTTAAAGCAACACAGTGCCGTATTGCAAAAAATGGCCTGGTCATTGAGCAGCCAAATCTTCCAGGGCTGAAGTTGTTAAAACTCGAAAACCTTTGGACAGCACCATTGTCAATCTGTGTGGAGAAGGTAATGATGCAAGATGGACTAGAAGATTTTAGATGGGCTTGAAAAGTACAGTAAAGCCAAACTCCAGCTAAGGCCTCATTCACACCATGTGCAGAGACGTGAGATTTTCTGCACACGTTCTGCATAGGCGGAAAAAAAAATAAAAAATTGTTCTTTATGTGCCCTGGTCACATCACACCACTAGTATTACGTGAAGATATTTTTTCTGTGCAGGAATCTGCAACGTGTATAACACTCACTGAAACTCAAATAAAAACAAATGTAAACTTGTGTCTCTGCTAGTGAAATCTGCACGTCAGTTTCCATCAGTTTTTTTGCATGTATGGTTTGAATGAGGCCTAACAGTTACAGGAACAGTTTTCCTTATACTTTTGGGATAAAGGTTTTACATAAATGAATATAAGCTGACACTTAAGCCCTGTACACACGATCGGTTTTACCGATGAAAACAGTCCGATGGAGTTTTTTCATCGGACAAACCGATCGTGTATGGGCCCCATCAGTCTTTTTTCCCATTGGTGAGAAAAAATTGAACATGTTTTAAATTAATCCGATGGAAAAAAAAACGATCGTCTGTGTGGAACTCCATCGGACAAAAAACCCACGCATGCTCAGAATCAAGTCGACGCATGCTCAGAAGCATTGAACTTCAATTTTCTCGGCTTCTCTGAGTTTTTTACATCACAGCGTTTTGGACGGTCGGATTTTTGACTGATGGTGTGTAGGCAAGACTGATGGAAGTCAGCTTCATCGGATTTCCGATGGAAAAATCCATCGGATTAGAATCCATAGGAAATCCGATCGTGTGTACAGGGCTTAAATCTACAAGCTGAGGTCTGCAGGCGTGGACCATAAGGTTTGTTCATGGATAGAAAACTGATTACAGTGGTGCATCCAAAGGGTAGTGATAAATAACGTGTACTCAGACTGGTCTGGAGTGGTAAGTGGGGTACCCCAAGGTTCTGTCTTGGGACCAATTCTGTTTAGTTTATTCATAAATGATATAGAGGATGGGATAAATAGATCAAACTCAGTTTTTGCGGACGACACAAAAATAAGCAGGGCAATAACTTCACATCAGGATATAGAGGTGATCCTCCCTGTTGTGTTTGATTTATACAACGGAGTAATGATTGTACCTCAATGTATTGCATGACTGTATTCATCATTTTCTATGCATCCTGTACACCCCATCTCTTTTTTTGCATTGTAGATTGTGTTTATCTACTGTTATCTTAATAAACATCTTGTACTCATACCTTACGCCTTTACTTATAGAGGAGTTTTACCTTTTAAAGTCCCACACGAGGAAAAATTCTCTGTGCATACTCCAGAGATAGAATTATAATCCTGCCACTTTATAAAACACTGGTCCAGCCACATCTGGATTATTCCGTCCAGTTCTGGTCACCAGCCCTCAGAAGGGATGTTCTGGAGCTGGAGAGAGTCCAAAGAAGGGTAACTAAATTAATAAAGGGGATTGGAGGACCTAAATTACGAGGAGTGACTACAAGCACTAAATTTATTCTCGCTGGAGAAGAGACACTTGAGAGGATATATGATAGCGATATACAAATATCTCAATGGTGATCCCAGCATACGAAAAAAGCTATTCAGTCTCAGGGAGTGTAAGAGGACACCGGGCCACACAATGAGATTGGAGGAGAAGCGGTTTAACCTTAAGCTGTGCAGGAGGGTTTTCACTCTCAGGGCGGTAAGATTGTGGAACTCTCTTCCCCAATTGGTGGTGTCAGTGGGAAATATTGATATTTTTAAAAGACTCTTGGGCGTGCATCTTAAACAACACAACATACAGGGATATGAGAAATGATTATCGACACTGACACACACACAGGTTGAACTGGATGGACTATTGTCTTTATTCAACGTTACTGACTATGTAACTTTGTAACATTGTAAGCACCCCTGTCAGTGGTAAATGATTTTTCTCAACTCTCTAATTGACACTTTTTTTTAGACAGCTTTGTCTGTTAAAGGAAGTTGAAAAAATAAATACTTACTGGCCGAATTACCAGGTGAAAACGAAAGAAATAAAGCCTTACCATGTGGGAGAATTACTAAGCTGCAATATATAAAAAATTTGTTTTCGGGTTTAATACTGCTTAAGTCATCTATGATATGGGTGCATTTTCCAGGTTTTGCTTTTGATGCAAAAGCAAATTTGGCCAGCCACTGGTTGTTTTTAATGAACTTGTTTCTAAGTGAACAGTCCATATCCCTTATACAAATCAACCCCTATGTTCCTAAGAAAGGCAAAAGGTCACCAGACACATCCTAACCATTCTTCTATTGCCGCGTACAGACGATCAGAAATTCCGAATAAAAAAAACGTGGATTTTTTTCTGACGAATGTTGGCTCAAACTTGTCTTGCATACACACGGTCGCACAAATGTTGTCGGAAATTCAGAACGCCAAGAACACGGTGACGTACAAGGCGTACGACAGCACTATTAAAGGGAAGTTCAATACCAGTCGTGTTAGTAAAAGTTTGGTGAGAGACGATTTGCGCTTTTCAGCCTCGTGTTTTCAGTCTGTTACAGCGTGACGAATGTGCTATCTCCATTACGAACGCTAGTTTTACCAGACCGAGCGCTTCTGTCAGAGCATGCGTGGAATTTTGTGCATCAGAATTGTCCACACACGATCGGAATTTACGAGAACGGATTTCAAATTTTTGTTGTCGGAAATTCCGACAGCAAATGTCCGATGGAGCTTACACACAGTCGGAATTTCCGACAAAAAGCTCCCATCAAACATTTGTTGTCGGAAATTCCCACCATGTGTACGCGGCATTACAGTTGTAGATTTTTGGTATATTGCTTTGACAGGTGAATGAGCGTTATGATTTGGCATCAAAAAAGGCAAAAGAAGTGAGAGCTCCAGTATCAAGAAAATCATACAATAGACCTATATGTAAAACATGGTCAAAATACTATCCATAAATAATATATTTTGACCGTGTTTTGCATTCTTTATTGTCGACTGATAATTATTGTATTTTGTGTTAGCTCTAATTAAGGGGAATTGTCGTCCCCCAAAATGTGCCGGATACTTTTTTATCTCCTTGCTTCCTCCCTGCTACAATAAACAATTATGGACACCTAAGATGACCATCAGACACTCTTTCGGCTGAATTCAGATTTCCCAATTTGGGAGGTCATCAGGGACACAAACAGCAATGAGAATCTGATAGACGTTCTTGTCCTACATCTCTAAATCAAAAACTAGAAAAAAAATCGACTGCTTATCCATGGTGTTATTTTGCACACAGAAAAACTGTAGAAGACAGATGTGGATTTTTCCAAGATTTATTCAGTATCATACATCATAAAAAAAGAATCATTGCAAAGATATTTCTCAATAAATAGAAAATAATCATAAAGACAAACCTTTCCTCTTGTTGGCCTGCCTAACATTTGCACATTGGTTGTCACAATGAATGGTGCCTCTGCTGGTGATCTGTAGAACTGAGAGATACTTTATAGTTCAGCATTGTACAGCAGCCATTTTCAACCAGCGTCCCGTGGAACACGAGAGGTTGCTTTTGCTGTGGCTGATTGAACTTCTATCTGATGATGCCTGCAGGGCCAATGCTACTTGGCAAAACCAGCATCATAACCCAACTATTCTTTTTAGCTGTCTGTAAGGGTGGCATTCTGACCACCACTGTAAGGGTTGCATTATTCCTACTCACCAAATTAAGGGGCATTTTCCCCATTGGCTCCTGATAAATTGGTTTTAGTAAGGGTTTCCGGAGACCTGAAAATTATTTTAGGGGTTTCTTAGGGTTTCCTCTAGGGTGAAAAGGTAGGGAAAGGCTGTTGTACTCTGTAGCAGTCAATATCATTCTTCCATGCTGTAATAAATTTACCCTAAGTAAAAAAAAAAAACACAAGTTCCCTCATGCACACAACCTCTTCTGTGTTGTGGTGTTTATAGTCTATATACTGGACTTTATGGGAACGGTAAGTCTTATTGTTACATCATAGTTAGTATTATCCTTACATTCCTTAGATAAAAAAAAATATATAACAACTTGAGAAATAGTCCTTACACAAATGCAATATAAATGACTATATGACATCGCCAATATGCTTTGAAGGAGCTCTCTGACTTATTTTTACAATAGTCTTTATGATGCCATCACTGTAGGTGACATATTTGCTTGGCAGAGATTGTCTCTCCTTTATCCATATGTCCACCTTGTTACCTGGGCCAAAAAAAGTTCTTCTCTAGGTACATGTTCAAACTGTCCTTGAGTGTTTAACTCATTTTATAGCAAAATACTCCAAATTTCTTGTGTTTTCCTGGGAATCCAAAGCTTCGAACACCAGGTTCCGGAGGTCCACAGTTAAGTCGAGGGAAGGCAATGGGATATCGGACGCTGCCATCATCCAGCCATCCAGCATCACAGCGATCGAAGTCCAGAAATTTCCATGCAGCAAAGAGCTGGCCAAGTTTGGCGATCTTAGCGTCATCTTGCTCACACGCTTCTTTGGCTTCAGCAAATGTGAGCTTGTCAGGATGCTCTAGGAAGTAAACCCTACCTGTGGAACGGGAAATGAAACAGGTTCAACAATGGGTAGAAGAAGAAACTTCTAGCATTCATAGATGTAAGGCTTATCATTTTCAATGGAAGAAAGTTTTTGGCTTAAAGTATTTTTAAAACCAATTTTTTTTTTAGCTTTGAATATAATTCTAATATGGGTTAAAACCCTTACCAAGTTTTTATTGCCAACTGTGTCCCTGCTGAGGGGATTTACCTCTCTATTTGTCCCAGTCATTGGATTTGAAGATTATGGAAAACCAAGCATTTAGAGTTGCCACCAAATACGAATAAAGAGGAAATCTTCCAGTAAGTATACTTCTTTTAGTGACAACTGATGGCATTCCATCATTTTGGAGAGATTTCCTCTTACTTCCTGTTATGTTGATAGCACATGCAGTGAAGGAAAATCCACCCAATGGCACACAGATTGCAAAAAATTACCTCAGGGGAGTTTTCAGTTTGTTTTTTTTTTACTTTTGGTTCTAGATATACCTTATGTTTAATTTATTTTCACTGCAACATAAGTGAAAGCTTCTTTTCATTACGAATTATTAGAGCCCTGCATTACTGATTTCAGTCAGATTGACATAAAACAAACTCTGTAAGAGATGCTTTTAGGTACAAATGAGGCTCTCGTAATAAACTATTTGTGGATTTCCTGTAATGCAGCACTGAGCTAAAAATAAAAGCTGACTTATATAGAAAGAAAATATAGGAATACATCAATCAGCCTATGTTTCTCCCGTCGGCAAATAACCAAAACTGAATAAGATTAGAGGGAATGTATAGCGATTTGTTTATGATTTCCTTCTTTGTTTATTGGGCTCAGGCTTGAAAATATCAAGTTCCTTTTTTTTTTTTTTTGGCAGGGTCAGGTAAATATGAAGTATTGAGGATAATTTAAGGTGATTCTAAAGATTTTTTTTTTTTCTTAAAATAAAAAGATATACTTACCTGCTCTCGATATTGCATAGAGCGGTAGTTTACCTTTCTTTGACGGTCCCCCGCTGGCGCTGTCTACTCTTTTTTCCTATGAGTGTCCCTTTATCAAGCCGGGTGCTAAGGTATAAAATGATTGTGGCAGTAAGCCACGCCCCTGATTCCTCCTCGCAGGAGTGTGCCGGACAGGAGAGGAGCCCATGGCTCCCACTACCCTCATTATCTCCTGAAAGCAGGAAGAGAAGAAAGCGGGGCTGCAGCCAGGACAACGCAGGATCGGCGACTAAGTCGAACAAGGGTTTAGGGATGGGGGCACGGGTAGATTAGGTAGTGCATAGATTTATTTACCTTAATGCAGATAACGCATGAAAGGCCAATTCCGGGCAAAAAAAAAGGTTTCCCATCCACACTGCACAGGTCAACTGTTCGTTTTTGTCCAGGGGAAAGAACAAAGCTGCATACTCACCTGATCCTTTGCTCCACTGGCAAATGGCGCTCCCCCATGATATAGTGGTGGACTGTTCCTGATGTCCTCATGTCCAAAGCAGGTCTATGGGCGTGATGGTGTCAGGAACAGTCCACCGCACAAGTCCGCTAGACCATTGGGGGGCAGGAGCCACAGGGACCGGTCTTCTTGTGCAGGGAGGACCGAAGGATTAGGTAAGTACAGCTACATGTTTTCCAATCCCCTAGACAAAAAACGAGCAGTTAACCCATGCAGTTAGCACAGCCCCAGTGCATGGGAAAACTTTCCTTTAACCGTAATATGGATTTAAGGTAGAAACAAACTACTTTAAAGTGGACCTTCACTCTCCCAACCCACTTTCTGTCATCTCAGCCCTACCCTATTCCTCTCTCAGGATCAGACTTTTTTCTGGGAGCCCTCCTCACACTTCCTGGATTCTCACCAAGGTGAGAATGATGTATGAAGTAGCCTACAGCCTCCTGGGATACCCACGTCACGGATGCCAGGAAAATCTCCACTAAACATGCCCCATGGAATATCAGGGGGCAGGCTGTCTTTTTCTGGTTCTTGTAGCTGACCCCCTGATGACACGCGGCAGCATATGCACATCATCAGGGGGTTAGCTACAAGAACCCAAAAGATAAAATTGGTTTCAATGACATCAAAGAGAATGATGGTGGCGTGAGACCGGTCATCAAACAGCGTATTGTCAGATCCCTACAGATCACTACTGGATTACTCGGCATGTGAGTATTTTTTATATTCAATATTCTTTATTGAGTTTTCAAGTACAAAATTTTTCGTTACATGTGAAAACTTGGCTGATGTTTCAACTGGAGCATAACAATGGGTGGTATAAGAGACAACTTATAACAGTGGTATAGTAAGTTAATTCAAAACATATACAGTATGTATATGTGTTCTACATTTGGAGGTAGTGGCGGAAGGGCTCCAGAGGAAGAGGGGGGAGGGGGTGGGGAGATGGGAAGGGTGAGTGAGAAGGGGGGGGGGGGAGTATTTTTTAGGTTTAACCCAGTGAAATAGGTAAGGGGGTGAAGTTCCTCCTTAAGGAGTTAAAGTAGAGCTCCACCCAAAAGGAGAAGCTCCGCTTGTTCGCACCCTGCCCCTCTATACCGCCACATTTGACACTTTTTTGGGGGGGGAAGCGGGTATCTAGTTTTGACAGGTACCTGCTCCCACTTGTGGGTACGATCGCAGATCTACAACATTTCCAGCCCCTCCTCCTCCCCCCCCCCCCCCCCCCCGCTGCCTTCTGGGACACACAGAGGTCCCAGAAGACGACGAGACCATTCAGAAAGCATAGTAGGGAACAGGCTGTGAAGCTGCAAGGCTTCACTTCCTGTTGCCCTTACTACAGATTTCGACGCCTGCACCTGAAGCTGACTGACGAATCAGCTAGGGTTGCCGACATTGTGGGAGTGTCCTTATATTAAAAGTCAGCAGCTACAGTATTTGCACCTGCTGACTTTTATTTATTTTTATACAGACTGGAACTCCTCTTTAAGAATTTCCAGACAATAAACTGTGTAAATATTCATTTAAGTTATCCAATCAAGTGAAAAGCAAGCTGTCTGTGTCCCCAGCATGATATGAAATCTCACTATTAACAGCTGTCACCAAGAGAGGAACTCCCATTAAATCTCACCAATACAGGTGACAACTGTGAAAGATTTCTCATTGATAACTGTCAAATTTTGGATTTCCCTTCACTGCCAATCTTAATACCAATGACCACAAGACTAATGCCCTGTACACACGACCGGTTTTTCGGTCGGATAAAAAACCGACGGTTTTCCCGACAGAATCCCTCTCAAGCCTGCCTTGCATTCACACGCTCAGACAAAAGTCTGGTGAACTTTTGACTGCCAAGAACGCGGTGACGTAAAAGACTACGACGAGCCGACAAAATCAAGTTCTATGCTTCCGAGCATGCGTCTAATTGTTTCCGAGCATGCACGTTTTTTTCCCGTCGGAAAAGCATACAGACGAACCGTTTTCCCACTGGGATTGTTTCCTGATGGGAAAAAAGAGATCCTGCTCTCTTTTTTTTTTCCGGCAGTTTTCCCCTTCGGAAAAACTGCGATGGAGCATACACACGGCCAGGATTCCCAGCCAAAAGCTCTCATCGCAGTTTTCCCATCGGAAAAACCGGCCGTGTGTACGAGGCATGAAGGTAAGAGTAAGGGCTCGTTTACACCATACATGTATGAAAATTGATGGGAACTGATGGGAAAACTGCACAGATTTCACTTGCAGAGACATCAGTTTCACATCAGTTTACCTCAGTTTTCATGCATGTCTGTTATGTGCCCTATTCACACCAATGTTGATGTCATGTCAGTTTTTTTCCCCTGCAGAAAACTGCATACATGTTAGAGATTCCTGCGCAGAAAAAATCTGCACTGTGTGGTGTGAACAGGGCACATAGAGAACCATTGTTTTTTGGTGCCCTTACAGAACGCTTGCAGGAAAACTGATGTCTCTGCGCCATGGTGTGAACGAGCCCTACACTCCCCAACATTAAAGTAGAGTTCGCCGGAAAAAAAAAATTAAGTCAGCAGCTACAAATACTGCAGCTGCTGACTTTTATTTAATACATGGACACTTGCCTGTCCTGGGCGCCCGCAATGTCGGCACCCGAAGCCGATCTGTCCCTCGGCTCTCAGGTGGAGGCGTCGCCATCTTCGGTAAGGGAATCAGGAAGTGAAGCCTTGCGGCTTCACTTCCTGGTTCCCTACTGTGCATGCGCGAGTCGCGCTGCGTGATCCCACTGGTCCCTGCTGTCTTCTGGACCTGTGTGTTTCCCAGAAGACAGCGGGGGGACGGAGGAGGCGCCGGACTACGCCATGTCCGGTGCCTCCTCCGTCCCCTCCACTGTCTTCTGGTCATAGGTCGCCGCAGCCTTTTTTTTTTTTTTTCCTCAGTTTAGGCCGATATGTATTCTTCTACATATTTTTGGTAGAAAAAAACAAAACGCAATAAGCGTATATTGATTGGTGTGCGCAAAAGTTATAGCGTCTACAAAATAGGGGATAGATTTATAGCATTTAAAAAAAAAAAGTTTTTATTAGTAATGGCGGCGATCTGCAATTTTTTTTATCGTGACTGCGACATTATGGCGGACACATCGGACACTTTTGACACTCATTTGGGACCATTCACATTTATACAGCGGTCAGTGCTATAAAAATGCACTGATTACTGTGTAAATGACACTGGCAGGGAAGGGGTTACACTAGGGGGCGATCAAGGGGTTAAGTGTGTCCTAGGGAGTGATTCTAACTGTGGGGGGGATGGGCTACCACTGACATGACAGAGATCACTGCTCCCGATGACAGGGAGCAGTAGATCTCTGTCATGTCATTAGGCAGAACAGCGGGCCCACAATCCCGCGATTTAAAGGGGACGTACCTGTTCGCCCATTTCCGCAGCCGTGCCATTGTGCCGACATATGTCGTCGTGCGCAGGTCAGCAAGCGGTTAAATGCCACCAAAATAAAGCTCTATTTGAAAAAAAGATGACAAAAAATGTTATTTGGGTATAGTGTAGGATGACCGCGCAATTGTCATTCAAAATGTTAAAGCACTGGGCAGGAAGGGGGTAAAATTGCCCAGTATTGAAGAAGTTAAGGAGGAGGCAGGAACCCAAACTATTCAGTCAGGTGCAACATGATTTCTTTATTTAAAGTGGAAGTCCATCCTAAAAAAAAAATTGCCAAAAAGGTTAAAAAAAAAAGGCTAAAAAAAATAAAAATAAATTATACTTACCAGAAATGGCTGTTACTACGCAGATCATCCTAATCTGCCTCTTCCTCTTCCGCGGTGAGGTTCTGTGTTCTCCTCCTCGCGTTGCCTCCTGGGAAATGGAGGCGCGCTGCCTTCTGGGACGGTGTGCCCATTCACAAAGAGCTGCGCGACTGCATGCACAGTAGGAAACGGGCAGTGAAGTCGCAAGGCTGTTTCCCTTAGTGAGGATGGCGGCGCCAGGACCTGCCACGATCGACGGATCGGCCTCAGCGGATTTGTCCCAATGACAAACAATGATTGTAGCTGCTGACCTTAATTTTTTTTTTTTTTTTTACCGCCGGACCTCCGCTTTAACCAGTCTAAGAATAAAATATGCAAAACTCGACCCTGGACCACCAACCAGAAGCCTGAGTGTATCATATAAACAGATGGAAACTTTCTCCAACATAAGCATTCATGTGCGCCTAAGCAAATGTAGGAACATTCCAGGCACATTATGTTCATTTATGGTATTTTTAGTAATAAAAACATATATTATTTTAGAACTTTTTTTAAATAATTATTTTTTAAATATATATATATATATATATATATATATATACACACACACACACACACACACACACACACACACACACACATATATATATATATATATATATATATATATACACAGTTGCAATAAAAAGTATGTGAACCCCTTGGAATGATATGGATTTCTGCACAAATTGGTCATAAAATGTGATCTGATCTTCATCTAAGTCACAACAATAGACAACCACAGTCTGCTTAAACTAATAACACTCAAATAATTAAATGTTACCATGTTTTTATTGAACACACCATGTAAACATTCACAGTGCAGGTGGAACAAGTATGTGAACCCCTAGACTAATGAGATCTACAAGAGCTAATTGGAGTGAGGTGTCAGCCAACTGAAGTCCAATCAATGAGATGAGATTGGAGGTGTTGGTTACAGCTGCCCTGCCCTCTAAAAAACACACACCAGTTCAGGGTTTGCTTTTCACAAGAAGCAATGCCTGATGTGAATGATGCCTCACACAAAAGAGCTCTCAGAAGACCTATGATTAAGAATTGTTGATATGCATAAAGCCGGAAAGGGTTATAAAAGTATCTCCAAAAGCCTTGCTGTTCATCAGTCCACGGTAAGACAAATTGTCTATTAATGGAGAAAGTTCAGCACTGCTGCTACTCTCCCTAGGAGTGGGCGTCCTGTAAAGATGACTGCAAGAGCACAGCGCAGACTGCTCAATGAGGTGAAGAAGAATCCTAGAGTGTCAGCTAAAGACTTACAAAAGTCTCTGGCATATCCCTGTTAGTGAACCTACGATACGTAAAACACTAAACAAGAATGGATTTCATGGGAGGATACCACAGAGGAAGCCACTGCTGTCCAAAAAAACCATTGCTGCACGTTTACAGTTTGCACAAGAGCACCTGGATGTTCCACAGCAGTACTGGCAAAATATTCTGTGGACAGATGAAAGCAAAGTTGAGTTGTTTGGAAGAAACACACAACACTATGTGTGGAGAAAAAGAGGCACAGCACACCAACATCAAAACCCCATCCCAACTGTGAAGTATGGTGGTGGGGGCATCATGGTTTGGGGCTGATTTGCTGCGTCAGGGCCTAGATGGATTGCTATCATCGAAGGAAAAATTAATTCCCATGTTTATCAAGACATTTTGCAGGAGAACTTAAGGCCATCTGTCCACCAGCTGAAGCTCAACAGAAGATGGGTGTTGCAACAGGACAACGACCCAAAGCATAAAAGTAAATCAACAACAGAATGGCTTAAACAGAAGAAAATACGCTTTCTGGAGTGGCCCAGTCAGAGTCCTGACCTCAACCCATTTGAGATGCTGTGGCATGACCTCAAGAAAGGGATTCACACCAGACATCCCAAGAATATTGCTGAACTGAAACAGTTCTGTAAAGAGGAATGGTCAAGAATTACTCCTGACCGCTGTGCACGTCTGATCTGCAACTGCAGGAAACGTTTGGTTGAAGTTATTGCTGCCAAAGGAGGTTCAACCAGTTATTAAATCCAAGGGTTCACATACTTTTTCCACCTGTACTGTGAATGTTTACATGGTGTGTTCAATAAAAACATAGTAACATTTAATTCTTTGTGTGTTATTAGTTTAAGCAGAAGACTGTGATTGTCTATTGTTGTGACTTAGATGAAGATCAATTTGTGCAGAAATCCATATCATTCCAAGGGGTTCACATACTTTGTATTGCAACTGTATATATATATAAATATATATATATATATATATATATATATATATATATATATATATATATATTATTAATTATTTTTGCATCTTACCTTTTAAAGCAGAAGAAAAGCAGAAAACATCAAATCTGTGCAAGTGCTTGTGACGTTCTCCATAGTTCCTCACCCCCGGAGCAGTGTCCTTTCCACCACAGGGTTCTCTGGGTAAAGTGATGGGGTACTGAACAGTACCGTCCATTACCCATCCAGCATTGCACCAGTCCAGACCTTCCTCCCAGGCTCGAAAAAGTTGTTCAAATGAAGCCATCATAGCGTCTTGTCCTTCGCAGGCTTTTTTAGCTTCGTGGAAATTGAGCTGGTAGCGCCCATGGTGAGGCTGATAGGGAAATACAACACCTGCACACAGAAACATTTGATCAGCAAAGCAATCATTACAAACTTCACAACTGCATGAACCATGTCTTTGTTTATTCAGTAAATATGACCAGACCATTCTATATATCCTCTTACCAACAATGCCAGGCCTTATGCCCGTGTACACATGAGTGGAAATTCCATCGGAAAAACCTTGGATGGTTTTTCAGACGGAATTCCACTCAAGCTTGGCTTGCATACAAGCGGTGACGTACAACACTACGATGAGCAGAGAAAATTAAGTTCAATGCTTTCGAGCATGCGTCGAATTGTTTCCGAGCATGCGTCTGAATTTTGCGTGTACAGAGATCGGAAACCTGATCTCAATCTTTTGCTGGCGGAAATTCCGACAGCAAAAGTCCAATAGAGCATATACACGGTCGGAATTTCCGACCAAAAGCTCACATCGGACTTTTGCTGGCAGAAATTCCGATAGTGTGTACAGGGCACAAGGGTTTCCATGCCTGGACAATCTTTTCTTATCTAATGCAGGTGAGATAACTGCAAATAGTTTAGTAAGCTCTAGCACAATCTTTCTCAATCTTTTTACCTTGGAGGAGAAGGATAAAAGTTTGAGATCTCAGGGGACCCCTGAAATAATGTTCATATCTACAGCTCACAGAACATTGGTGTGACCAGCGAGCTGTTCATATAACAACCATTATTTTTAGAAATAGCCTTAAGTAAAAGAATCATTATTAAAACGTCCCTATTTAATGTGAAACTTGTGCTTGCTTTTTTCTGCACAGATGCTCAATTATGGGTCCAACTTGAGATAAGAGGTGTACAGGGGGACACAGGAGGGCACAGTACATGGGGGCAGCAGGGCAGTGCTGCAGTATTCCTTCCACTGACCCCACTGAAGGGGCAATATTCCTCCCAATGTTACCAACGATGGGGCATTATTCCTTTTACTGACCTCAATGATGGGGTACTGTTCCTCTCACTGACACGAATGATGGGGCACGATTCCTTCCACTGATACCAATGATGGGGCACTATTCTTCCCACTAGTACCAAGGATGGGGCACTATTCTTCCCACTAGTACCAAGGATGGGGCACTATTCTTCCCACTAGTACCAAGGATGGGGCACTATTCTTCCCACTAGTACCAAGGATGGGGCACTAATCTTCCCACTAATACCAATAATGGTGCACTATTCTTCCCACTAATACCAAGAATGGGGCACTAATCTTCCCACTAATACCAATGATGGTGCACTATTCTTCCCACTAGTACCAAGGATGGGGCACTAATCTTCCCACTAATACCAAGGATGGGGCACTATTCTTCCTACTAGTACCAAGGATGGGGCACTATTCTTCCCACTAATACCAAGGATAGGGCACAATTCTTCCCACTAGTACCAAGGATGGGGCACTATTCTTCCCACTAATACCAAGTGTAGCGGGGTGTTCAATTTAGGGGAAGTGTCTGAGTGGTAACCAGGCTCAGACACCTTGAATTGTTAGAAGTTATGAACCATTTTTGTCCTCAGGGGATAGTATTGGTGTGAAGTTCCCTGTGGCCTATGGGTGGCGCTGCCATGTTGGGCGGGGGTTGAACTACCAATGCAGTGCTGTGCCTTTTGTGACCCCTTTCGGCAGCCGTACAGCGGGGTGGGGAACCTGATGTGCATGCCGGGAGAGGATATAAAAGGGGCAGACATCTTCTGATCGGGGTCCACCCCCAGCCACCTTCAGCCTGGGAGTGCGTGTGCCTCATCTCCGGGTGCCCTCGGCCCGGAGGCTGTGTTCTGGTTCCACCTCAGGCACCTTTAGCCTGGGGTGAGGTACTACCTCACCGTTCCTGTCCCCCGGGTATGGAGACCCGGGAGCTGCAGCGATGGCTCGGGCCCAGCGCCTTCGGCTGGGGTCCGCTAGAGATTGAGGAGTCCAGGGTGCCACCTTGCGAGGGGACCCGCACCCTAAGAGAAGGGAGGATCATTCCGAAGGACCGATGCGAGAGTCACGGTGAAGGAAGGGTCTGTTGACTCTCTGGGGGGACATCTTCTCCCTGATAGCGGCCATGTTCTAGGAAGGGAGTTCAAGTTCATCAGGTCCGTGGCAGAGGCCTTATTCACCAGGTCCGTGGCAGAGACCAACTTCACGGTCTGTGGCAGAGACCAAGCGCCTAAAACTGAGAATCTGAACAGTAAAGAGTTTGAGCTATGTTTGTGCCTGGACCTCCTCCACACCTTGGGCTCTCCTGTTTCCTTTGCTCCAACCTTTTCTTATCCAAAGAGACTGTTTATTACAAAGTGAGAATAAATACTGCGTTGGAGTTTCAGCTGGTGTGGACATTTACATTACTGGGGAAGTCAAGGACTTGCATCTACACACTGTAGAGGTGAAAATCATTCTCAGGAGGACTTTGACTCCCGCTGCAGACAAGGCCCAAAACTAACACCGCTCAACCTCTTTACACAGGAGGGTACGGGCTTGTGGTGCGGTGTGCCTGTCCCCCCCTGCGAGGAGCCGAGTTAAATGCAGGAGAGGGATAGGTGTGTGCGCTACACAAGGATGGGGCACTAATCTTGCCACTGATGCCAATGATGAGGCACTAGTATTTCTCCTACTGACCACAGGTGCTATGTAATTTTCTTACTCCCAATGACCACCAGCCTGACACATTTTCTACTCCCACTGGCCACATTCTGTCCTTCCTAAAGTGTGAAGGACAGTAATCTGGCCCGTTGTTTAGAAAGTTTGGAGACCCCAAATTTAGATTAACACTTTATTAGCTTTAGACCAAAAATTGCTGCTCCAGGCAGATTAAGTTTTGGAAAGATGTTTCTCTCTCAGAGACCAAGGGTGCCGGCAATGCACATAGCAATGAAAAAAAAAATGGTGAGGACAGCCGCACTCCAATCCAACGTATGTTTATTGAAGAAAGACAGGCACTACAAAAACCAGCATAAACCAGGACAGCTGACGCGTTTCACACTTGTTCAGTGTTTACTCATAGCTTTATTAGCTTTACCCTTTTGGGGGTGCACCGCTATGGTACCTGTACCTCAATATTAGAGATTAGTGTAAATCATGAGCTGAAGGGGGGTAAAGATACGGTATAGGTCTTAACATCTCTAACACACGCACTAAATCACTGGAACAATGATGGAGTAATGAGATCACACTTCTAACAAAGAACCTTAAAAACCTTCCCCTTGTTCCCCCATAATAGGTTATCTCCACATACGCTCCACTACAGAGTATTAATATATTCATTATTTTTTTCTTATTTTTCATGTAACATCATTCCTATAATAAACAGCGTTGGGTCAGAAAGAAACAGTTCATTATGGTCCCCCCAATGTTCAGTATTTGTCATACACCTCCCCCACCCCCTTCCCTAACGAAACACTCATTGTTATTTTGTAAAAACAAAATATTTTAATGAGGAATATCCATTTCAATAGGTAATGTTGGCTGATGATTATGTTTAATGACTTCTATTTCTTCTAATGTTTATCTAGACTTAGGGAAGGAGAATCGCTTCTTACTATTAGGTCTATTGAATATATCTTTGTAGACAGTGACATCCAGTGGCCACTTCGAGAAAAGCTCCATGGAATTTGAGGCTTTTGCACAAGCTATGGAGGACATTTATATATAATTCATATTAATTATTAATATTATTAATTATTAATAAGTGCAAAGTGCACTTGAAATTGCACTGAAAGTGCACTTGGAAGTGCAGTCGCTGTAAATCTGAGGGGTAGAGCTAAAATGAGGGGAAGCTCTGCTGATTTTATTATCCAATCATGTGCAAGCTAAAATTATGTTTTTTATTTTCCTTGCATGTCCCCCTTGGATCTGCACTTGTAGTGCAAAGTGGATTTGCCTTTCGTAAATAACCCCCATTGTTGTTTTAAAGTGTGTCGTGCTGTGCGCAATATTGTATTATGCCATATGTTGTGGTGCACTGCATAGCAGGTGCATTGGTAAGGTAAGTAGGAGTGCCATTAACAAATAATGGCATGGCAGCGTACCAAAATGCATGCTGTGTGTTTTTTGCATGTAAAGCCGGCCATAGATGGAGCCAATCCCTTTCCCGCAACCACGGGTTGCAGGAAAGAAAATTGCATGATTCCCCCATCAACACAGTCAGAATTCCTCCCGCGGAGCTATTGTGTTCTCCAGGTGGAGGGGGCGCGGGGAGCCGGCCCAGCCAGGAGAACACACAGTGATTATTGCTAGCAGGCTATAGCTGGCGCCGCTGGCCATAATTGCATGAAAAATCCAACATGCTGGTTGTACCCAAATGGACCGACTGGTCAACTTGGGTATAATGAGCCTGCCCATACATGGTTGGGATCTCTGCCAGTCCCTGCTGAACCAGCCAAGATTTGAACCGCCTATGGCCAGCTTTACCCCAGCATGACACTTTCCTCCTTCTAGCTTTCTAAAGAAACCAACCAATGGGCTTAGGTAATTCATTGTGTTTGGTGGTTTTCTTAAACGAAACTTATAGTAAGAGAAATATGAAGGCTACCATTTCTGACTTCATAATTATAATGCGCTCCTGGCTATCTTTGATTCCAGTATCTTTAGAGACACCTGAAACAAGCATGAAGCATTAAAAGTTCGGGCAAAATCAGAATTCCTGATATATTTAAAGCGGAACTAAACCCTCCTATCCTTTACAGCCAAGGAAGCTGCCATCTTAGCCTCTGTTTGATCTGCAACTGCCATTGGTGTGCGTAGCCTATTGCATAAGGTTGTACCACCCAAAGCTCAAACACACATGCCTTTCTCTGCAGCCTTAGCTGCACTGAACATTGAATGAACGGGATAGTGCTCTGTGCTGAGCGGCTTCCTCTTCATTCACTAAATTAAGCATAGTAAACACAGTGAGTGAGTGTGTTCAATTAGAAAAGGAAGGGGCGGGTAAATGATATATCCACCAGCCCCTTCCCCAACTCTCCATTCTGAAACATCCCCTGCGGGAGCTGGGTGGAGAGAAGGGACAGCCTCATTCTGAAACATCCCCTGCGGGAGCTGGGTGGAGAGAAGGGGCAGCCTCATTCTGAAACATCCCCTGCGGGAGCTCGGGGGAGAGAAGGGGCAGCCTCATTCTGAAACATCCCCTGCGGGAGCTGGGTGGAGAGAAGGGGCAGCCTCATTCTGAAACATCCCCTGCGGGAGCTGGGTGGAGAGAAGGGGCAGCCTCATTCTAAAACATCCCCTGCGGGAGCTGGGTGGAGAGAAGGGGCAACCTCATTCTGAAACATCCTCTGCGGGAGCTGGGGGGAGAGAAGGGGCAGCCTCATTCTGAAACATCCCCTGCGGGAGCTGGGGGGAGAGAAGGGACAGCCTCATTCTGAAACATCCCCTGCGGGAGCTGGGTGGAGAGAAGGGGCAACCTCATTCTGAAACATCCCCTGCGGGAGCTGGGTGGAGAGAAGGGGCAACCTCATTCTGAAACATCCTCTGCGGGAGCTGGGGGGAGAGAAGGGGCAGCCTCATTCTGAAACATCCCCTGCGGGAGCTGGGGGGAGAGAAGGGACAGCCTCATTCTGAAACATCCCCTGCGGGAGCTGGGTGGAGAGAAGGGGCAGTCTCATTCTGAAACATCCCCTGTGGGAGCTGGGTAGAGAGAAGGGGCAGCCTCATTCTGAAACATCCCCTGCGGGAGCTGGGTGGAGAGAAGGGGCAGCCTCATTCTGAAACATCCTCTGCGGGAGCTGGGGGGAGAGAAGGGGCAGCCTCATTCTGAAACATCCCCTGCGGGAGCTGGGGGGAGAGAAGGGACAGCCTCATTCTGAAACATCCCCTGCGGGAGCTGGGGGGAGAGAAGGGACAGCCTCATTCTGAAACATCCCCTGCGGGAGCTGGGTGGAGAGAAGGGGCAACCTCATTCTGAAACATCCCCTGCGGGAGCTGGGTGGAGAGAAGGGGCAACCTCATTCTGAAACATCCTCTGCGGGAGCTGGGGGGAGAGAAGGGGCAGCCTCATTCTGAAACATCCCCTGCGGGAGCTGGGGGGAGAGAAGGGACAGCCTCATTCTGAAACATCCCCTGCGGGAGCTGGGTGGAGAGAAGGGGCAGCCTCATTCTGAAACATCCCCTGCGGGAGCTGGGTGGAGAGAAGGGGCAGCCTCATTCTGAAACATCCTCTGCGGGAGCTGGGGGGAGAGAAGGGGCAGCCTCATTCTGAAACATCCCCTGCGGGAGCTGGGGGGAGAGAAGGGACAGCCTCATTCTGAAACATCCCCTGCGGGAGCTGGGGGGAGAGAAGGGTCAGCCTCATTCTAAAACATCCCCTGCGGGAGCTGGGGGGAGAGAAGGGGCAGCCTCATTCTGAAACATCCTCTGCAGAACTGTGCAGGGGAGAGGGCCACGCAAACACGGGGGGAATCGGCACCGCATGCAGTGATTAGGGTGTGCCCAGGCCCATCTAGCACACCCCCTGCGCACACCTATGGCAACTGCCATGATGCTGCACATGTGATCAGCTACAACACCAACAATTTGATGGTTTGGCAGTTTGGTTAAGAGCACAAGCAACTTTGACAGTAAGCATTCCCGGCATGCCAAAAATATAAAGGTTTTTTTAAACCATTAAATTGATGGGTTTAGTTCCACTTTAAACTGCAAAGGCAGTCTCCTGATGACACCCTGGATGCGATGGAACGCCTAGGGGTGGGGACTTCCGGGTTCCACATCACTTATGCTGTTTGGGACACACGCTGGCTCCGGAGCTGATCGGAGCAGCAGCGATTCCCACCGACACATTGGCAGATCATTCCAGGTGCCAGGATTGGCACAAGATTCGCGAGTGCCCATTTTTATTTGGTTTTAAAGTTTTAATACATTTTGTTTTAATAAATGGTTCAGTTTTGCTGAGTTTCTCCCCTGAGGATGTGTGGCGTGTAAAGTCCCTGGATGGTGTCATCTTCTATGAAAAGCAGCAGCTCTGGTGGCTCCCCCTGGTGTATGCCAAAGGGGGGGTCAAACCCAGCGGGTGAGTGCAAACCCTTTGGGGGGGGCACGAACAAGGTGGATTGGTTCAGAGGAAGTTTATATGCCCAAGAGCACTTTCTATTGAAGATATATTTGTGCAATATTGGCACACAGCACTATTGGACACTTGCACTTTCCTTTTTAACTTTTTGCACTTTAATATTTGTATAAACCATTGAGCATTGCATGAAATATACTTTTGATTTATTTGTATAATATGGCTTCTAGATTCATATGGTAGTTTTATTATATATATATATAAGTGTTTAACCAGGGGAATAGAGGGAAAGTGCAGATCTCATTTAAATGATTCACTTACTGTAGAAGTATTCACCTTTTTAAAGAGCATCAGCTACCCTAAATCAATACACATATTTTTTACACGAGTGATTGACTTCCTCTGATGGCAAAAATTATACCTCATGCCACGTTTGGCAGTACCACCGCCAAATGCAACCCATTCATGTGAATGGGGTTGTTCCACAATCGCCCAGGAACCACATGCATGCATTTATAGGGTTGAGGCTGGGCTCACACCATTGCGAATTGGATGTGGGTTCCACCGCATCCAATTCGCAATAGCAGGAGATTTTGATCGGCTCTCTATGGAGCCAGTTCACATATCTCCGCAGTGGCTCCGATGCCAATTTGCACAGGAGCCCAGTGCGTCTTTTGCTCCATTTCAGGTCTGAATTCAGCACAAAATTCGGGCTGAAATTGGACCTGAAACGGTGAACAAGGACGTAGCGTACGCCTGCTGGGAGCCGCATGCGGCGATGGTGTGAACCCAGCCTAAAAATGTCAGGAGTCTGTGGGGAGAAGAACCCCCTGATTCAGTAAAAGGGGAGGTGGTTTGGTCGCTCTCTATGGCCTTAGAGGACAGGAGCGAAGATTGTGACATCACTTGCGGTACAGGCTAGAAGTAAATAAATGTATTTTTTTCTTTTCAGGTAAAGATCCAAAAAATGTTGTTTTTGGATCTTTTGCTTTTAAAGGTAAAGAAGAGATTTGGGGTCTTTTTGACCTCAGATCTCTCCATAAAGAGGATCTGTCATGCACTATTCTTATTACAAGGGATGTTTACATTCCTAGTACAGTAATAGGAATACAAGTGATCAAAAAATAAATAAATTAAGGGACAGTGTAAAAATAAAAAAAAAGAAAGTAAAATAAATAAGTAAAAAGGAAAATAAAGGAATTTTTTTTGTTTTTTTAAAGTGCCCTCATCCCTCTGTGCTCGCGCAGAACTGAGCGCACGTGCGAATGTTAGCGTGAGATAAATATATCTAGCACTAGACCTCCTCTCTAACTCTAAATTGGTACCCTGTAAAGGCGTTTAAAGTTTGTTTCCATTCCACAAACGTGCGCAAATTTAAACTGTGGCATGTTGGGTATCTACAGTATTTACTGGACGTAACATCATCTTTCACATTATACAAAAAAATTGGGTTAAAATATTGTGTTTTATTTTAAAAAAAAATCATTAAAGTGTATTTTTTTTCCCCCAAAAATTGCTTTTGCAAAACCGCTGCATAAATATCGTGTGACATAAAAAATTTCCAATTAATTCCTTAGGGTCCCTGTTAAAAAAAAAAAAAAAATGTACAATGTTTGGGGGTTATAATTAATTTTCTAGCAAAAAATACTGATTTAAACTGGTAAAGAAAAATTGCCTGAAAAAAGCCTGGCTGGCAAGTGGTTACAAAGGGATGTAACATGAAACATGGACAGAGGGGTGGAGTTAGCCATTAAGTGAATATCTGAACATAAAAGCTATGGGGGTAATTTATAAAAATAAATAAAAATTCTGGATGAATGTCACAATGAAACGTCCTTTTGCATTCTGAGCATATTTAGCCTATTACAGAGATTTCCTATGATTGTCAGCTCCATCTAGCGGCCATAGTGTGGTATTTTCCTGATTGATGTATTTCAGGAAAAATACCACATTATGGCCACTAGATGGGGCTAACAATCATAAGAAATCACTGTATTAGGCAAAACATGGTCAGAATTTGTGATAGCCGGGTGAATGCTTTTAATATATATATTTTTTTTTTAAATAGACCCCCAAGTGTGCAGCACTTTATCCTTGTAGAACTGGGGCTCTGGTTGTGATCCCCTCTATCTGCACCGAGTCTGTAAAATCGCTGGATAACCGGCAACTTACTACCTGGCACCAGTCTAAAAACTCATTAACAAATCTCAGGTCATTTTAACAAGAACAAATGAGAGGGGAAAAGTCTGCCAATCTATTTCTGCATCCTGACAAGGAAACCCGGAGGAGAAAAGCAACTAGATAACTATACAAAAGGTTGACATCAGCTCCATGGCAACAGACAGACAGCGGTTATTATTTAGTGATCAGAAGCCGTTATGACGAACCTTAATGGGAAAACAGAATATTCAGTCTAGCCATGATATATGTGCAAGTTAGGGTAAGTTCTCCTGTACACACATTACTCAAAAATGTCCCCATGCACCAAATTGTCCCCAATATATTAAAAAGCTGTGCTCCATTTCCAAAACAAATGGCCGCTGCTGACACCATTGTCCTCCCCAATCCATCCTGCAGGTGGGGGGACGCACCCAGCGCCAGATGCCTGGTCCCAGAAACCCACAAGTGAGCCCTCCCCCGATCTCCCTCCTCAACCGCACATGTGCAGTCCACTCGCTTTCGCAGCTCAGCGTTTTTGCGAGTTAGGTTTACATCTACGCATGTTCGGCTGAAGAATTTTTGAGGCCCTTTATTCTGGAACGTTTTTTTTTTTTTATGTGTTTTCAATGTTTTTGGGATGTGTTAATGTTGCTAGGAAGTAGTGTCTGTTGTCGTGCATGTGCATGCATTTTTTAGGCGTTTATGACGCAATTTTATTGAGTTCTGGCTCCCACTGATGCGGTGTGGGATGCGCAGCGATTCCTGTGCATTTTCCACACCGCAACCGATTGTAAAGGTTATTTTTTTTTTTTTTAAGTAACAAACATATCATATTTACCTCCTCTGTGCAAGGGTTTTGGCTCCTCCTCCGCATTGAGTGCCCTCACGGAGAGCCGCTTTCCAAGGGCACACTCGTACGGGCGCGCTCCTGAGTCTTGCTGCTGCGTCCATTGACACAGACAGCAAGAATTGGCTTCGCCCCCGGCTCCCATGTCACTGGATTTGTTTGACAGCAGCGGGAACCAATGGCTGCACTGCTATCAATCTATCCAATGAGGACCAGAGACACCAGCTGGAGCTGCTGAGCTTATTCTCTTCGCTGGAACGATCAGGCTCAGGGAAGTAAAAGGGGGGTCTGGGGGGCTGCTGCACCACAGAAAGCTTTACATCTTAAAGCAGAGGTGCCACGGAAAAAAAATATTAAAAGCCAGCAGCTGCAAATACTGCAGCTGCTGACTTTTAATATATGGACACTTACCTGTCCTGGAGTCCAGCGACGTCCGCAGCAGAGGACGAGCAATCGCTTGTCACTCTGCTGCCCCCACCGCCATCCTCGGTGAGGGAACCAGGAAGTGAAGCCTTGCGGCTTCACTGCCCGGTTCCCTACGGCGCATGCGCGAGTCGCGCTGCGCCGTTCTGAATGGTCCCCTGTGTTCTGGGAGCCGAGTGTCTCCCAGAACACTATGGGTATTCTGCAGGAAGTGACGTGCTTCCTGCAGATTTCCCGCAGAGAGGACTCCCGGAAGTGGGTGCAAATACCTGTCTTAGACCGGTATCTTCACCCCCCCCCCCCCCGAAAGATGTCAATTGTGACACCGGAGGGGGGGGGGGGTTCTGATGAGCGGAAGTTCCACTTTAGGGTGGAGCTCCGCTTTAACCACTTCAGCCCTTCCTGACCAGAGCATTTTTTGCCATTCGGCACTGCGTCGCTCTAACTGACAATTACGCTGTCATGAGACGTGGCACCCAAACAAAATTGACGTCCTTTTTTTCCCCACAAATAGAGATTTCTTTTGGTGGTATTTGATCACCTCTGCGGTTTTTATTTCTTGCACTATAAACAAAGAAAGAGCGACGATTTTGAAAAAAAAGCAATATTTTTTACTTTTTGCTATAATAAATATCCCCAAAAAATATAGAAAAAACAAAACAAATTTCTTTCTCAGTTTAGGCCGATATGTATTCTTCTACATATTTTTGGTACTTTACTAGTAATAATTACGATCTGCGACATTGTGACGGACACATCGGACACTTTTGACACTATTTTGGGACCATAGTCATTTATACAGCGGTCAGTGCTATAAAAATGCACTGATTACTGTGTAAATGACACTGGCAGGGAAGGGGTTAAACACTAAGGGGCGATGAAGGGGTTAAGTGTGTCCTAGGGAGTGATTCTAACTGTGGGGGGGATGGGCTACATGTGACATGACATTGATCACTTCTCCCGATGATAGGGAGCAGTAGATCAGTGTCCTGTCACTAGGCTGAACAGGGAAATGCCTTGTTTACATCTCCCCGTTCTGCCGCTCCGTGTCACGATCGCGGGACACAGGTGAACATCGAGTTCTAGGGGCATGCTCACGGAGTACGCGGCCGCGCGCGCTACACGGCAAATTAAAGGGGACGTACAGGTACGCCCATTTGCCCACCGCTGCCATTTTGCCAACGTATGTCGGTGTGCCGCACTTAGCAAGTGGTTAATGCATAGAATACATTAAGGTGAAAACCCTGAGACTTTACAACCACTTTAACTTAAAGTGGTTGTAAACCCACTTATGTAACTTGCACCTACAGGTAAAACTAGATTAAGACTTACCTGTAGGTGCAAGAAATATCTCCTTAACCTACACGGTTTAGGAGATATTTTACAAAAAATAATGCACCGTTGTCTATGGCGAATGCGCGCTGTAGACAACGGCGCATTCATAGGGTTAATCCCATTCAGAAATCCGGCTTAGCCGGATTTGACGGCTCCAGCGTGCATGTGCGGAGTCACGTCTTCGCCGCTCCGGGGCCCCGATCTAAGGTAAGTGATGCATAATGAGCTAGTATGCTAGTCATACTAGCTCATTATGCTTTTGTCTTGCAGTTAGTTTAAAAAAAAAAAAAATGTTAACAGGGTTTACAACCACTTTAAAGACCCCCCCAAAAATAGTTCACAAAACACAGTGTGATTGACAGAATCAGATCGCATAGATGTAAAAACCCATGAGATCCGATTCCAGTGCGGCAAAAGAAGGTTCCTGCACCTTTTTCATGTGGGTGCGGTGCGATTTAAGCCATACAAAATGAATGGGTTCAAATCGCACTGCAAACAATCGCATGTGATTTGAACAGAAATACGGTGCGATTCCTGTCTGACTCACATGCGCTTCCCTGCACCGCACCAGTGTGAACCCAGGCTGAAGTCTATGGAGCCACAAACACACCGTGCTGCATGTAAAAAAAGTCCCTGCACCTTTACGAAAAACGCATCGGTGGAAACTGCATAGATGTCAACGTGACCCATAGGAACTCATGATAAATGGACTGCAGTGCATTTCTTCAAATCTGCAAACGCCCTGCAAAATGCATAGGCTTGAACCTAGCCTAAGGGAGAGAGGTTTGCACATGCGTGTGTTGGGACGGAGCTCGTTCTTGGCTTTCCAGGGCCGCACATTTGGCGCTGGGTGTGTCCGGCCCATCTTCAAGACAGATTACGATGGACAATGAAGAGGTGAGGACACGGTTGCACAGGGAGCTTTTTTTGGAAATGTGTATGAAGGTGAGCTCTCTATTTTTAGCTGTACTTTGTCTGGATAAGCTGCAATGTAAGATAAAGTTCCTATATCAGAGATGGTGAACCTTGGCACCCCTAGATGTTTTGGAACTACATTTCCCATGATGCTCAGGCACTCTGCAGAGTTCATGAGCATCATGGGAAATGTAGTTCCAAAACATTTGAGGTACCAAGGTTCACCATCACTGTCCTATATCATCACCGCTACCTAGTGGCCATAATGCATTTTTTTCCAGATTTATCTTAATTTCTTTTATTGTGGCCACTAGATGGCGCTGATGATATAGGAACCGCGCTTAAAAAGGAACTGCACATAATTTGTAATAAAAACATCTTTGCCATTTTGAAGCTTCCCTCCAACCACTTTGCATATTATTTTATATATACTGTGATTCTGTACTTGCCAAATATGCTGCAGAAATCTCCCTCCACTGAGTCTGGCTGCAGCCATTTTAACTGTGTGCCTGTTCACTTCCTGGATTTACACAGACACACAGGGGCACACCTCCAGCTCTGCAGCTCTCATTGACCCTCTTATGACTCACCCCCCCTCCCTTCCTGGAAAACTCTCACGAGAGTGATAGCCGCATTTAGCTGCATTTGGCGTTTATTTATTTAATACAAGGGAATACAAAAAAAAAAAAAGGAGGCATATATACAGCTCTAAATTCCATATTAATTAATTAACAGAGCAAGCAATAAGAAACATAGAAGACATAACCTCATATATAAAAAAAAGACATAAGGAAATAAAAAACTAAGGAGAGAAATAGCCCCCCCTTGGCCTTAAACATCTTACAGGTAATTGAGTCCTGTTTATCTATTCATTGTTAAATCACATATTATAATATCTCAAGTCCCTCTATTTATTATTACCAAAGAATAATCATTGGCTCAGACATCCTGATACCTTATTTCCCATATCAACATCCAATTCCTTATACTTATTCCCACTGTAGTTTCAAACTTATCTTACTCAATTCCTGCCACTATTCCCATAACATGCCCACAAAAAGCGCATAAAAAGCAAAAAAAATAAAAAAATAGGATAGAAGAATCTGTGGCTGTCAAGGAAAAAATGAAACTCCCTGTGCACCTTAATTACCGCTGTAAATAAGATTAGTCTCATTCGTCTAATTGGGCCTCTCAGTTGTTCATTTCATTTTCAATTTTCACATTTTCATTTTTCGTTTGGCGTTTTTAGAAGTGTTTACTGTATAAGAAGCCAAAAAACGCCCTTAAACGCTATTTAAAAACGCATTTTTAACGCCGGTTTTTCCTTGCAGCAGCACTGGCGTTTTTTAAACGTCCTGTGTGCATGAGGCCTGCAGATAAAGTTAGGGCGGAGGTTCACCGGAATTTTTTTTTTTTTAAAAGCCAGCAGCTACAAATACTGCAGCTGCTGACTTTAAAAAAATGGACACTTACCTGTCCAGGTCACCCGCGACGTTGGCAGCCGAAGCCGAGCTAGCGCTCAGCTCTCGGCTTCCCCCGCCGCCATCCTCGGTGAGGGAATCAGGCAGTGAAGCACTGCAGCTTCACTGCCCGGTTCCCTACTGTGCATGCGCGAGTCGCACTGCGCCGTCCTCACTGGTCCCCGCTGTGTTCTGGGAGCCGCGTGTTTCCCAGAACACAACGGGGGGGGGTGACACGAAGGGGCGGGACTCCCACGGAAGTCTATACCCGGAAGTGGTGCAAATATCTGTTTTACACAGGTATCTGCACCCCCTCCCCCCTGAAAGGTGCCAAATGTGACACTGGAGGGGGGGGGGGTTCCAAAAAGCAGAGGTTCACTTTTGGGTGAACCTCCGATATAAGGTAAGCGATGATAGGGAGGTATTGGGGAGAAGGCGAGAGAGGGACACAAAGGAGAGAGCGGGACATGAAAATGGGGAAGGTGATTAAAAAAAGGAGGGGGTGTAAGGGTGAGAGGGATTGCAAATGTAAGGGAGAGAGAAATGAAAGGGGATTAGAGGAGAAAAAGAAAAAGGGGAGAAAAGAAAAGAAGGAGAGTCAATGGGGAGGGGGAGGGGTGGTTAAGAAGAAAGGACCAGGTGTGGGAGAAATTCCAGAGTCCAGATTGATAAGAGGGTTTGAGCTAGACATGTGCACTGCCGAAAAATTCGTTTTTTTGCTTTTTTCGGAAATTCGGAAATTCGAAAAATTCGATTTTTTTTTCCGTTTTTGCTTTTTGCGGAAATTCGGGAAAATCTAAAAATTTGGGGGTTTTTTTGTTTTGTTTTTTCGTTCTTTTCGTTTTTTTGCTTTTTTCGGAAATTCGGGATATTCGTAATTCGAAAATTTGTAATTCCGAATTTCGGAATTCCGATTTTTCGAATTCGGAATTTTCGAATTCCCGAATTTCCCCAAAAAACGAATAAAACGAAAACGAAAAAAAAAACGAATTTTTAGAATTTCCGAAAAAAGCGAAAAAACAAAAAAAAATAATTTCCGATTTTCGGAAATTCTAAAAATTTGGAATTCAGAAATTCAACTTTCCAAATTTCCCATTTTCGAATTTTAGATTTTCGAATTTTGCAATTTCGAATTTTCGAATCTCGAATTTTCTAAATTCCGAATTTCTGAAATTCAAAATTTCGAAAATCCGAAAATTCGGAAATTGAAAAATTCGGAAATCTGAAAATTCGGAAATTGAAAAATTTCGGAATTCGGAAATTAAAAATTTCGGAAATCCGAAAATCCGAAGATTCGGAATTAACAAATTTCTCTAAATTCGTGAAAAACGAATTAGAAACTAAACGAATTGCACATGTCTAGTTTGATCTAATGAGGAGGGCAATGTGTGAACTCGGGGTCAGATCCAACATTTCAAACCCGTCTGGCTTCTTTTAAAGTGCAATTGAATTGCAAAAGAAAATAAAAGAGTGGAGGGCACCGATGGTGGAAAGTGACCTGGGCCAAGGTGGGGAGTAGTAGGGAAGGGATTACAATTTTAGCCCTGGTTCCTCACCTCTTAATTCCAGTTCTACAATGCTGCTTTCATCTTCCAGCCCATCAATGATCTCACACTTGTACTTCCCATGATCCTCCAGGCGCAGATCTGTAATGACGAGAGAAACCTCATGTGGGGCGCTCTGGAGCAGGTGGACCCGACCTTTGTACTCTCCGAAGCTCCGATGCCTCAGTCCAATGGCCACCAGCACGTCCTTCTCCTTTGTGTTGTCTTTGTGCAGCTTGGACCACTTCACACGGAATCTTCTTGGAGGCGATAATTTCGGTTCATAGTGGAAGGAGCAAGGAAGAGTAATGTTACCTCCGCGATAACCAAAGAGGGCATCTTCTGGTGTAGTAACCACAAGCTTCACACCATTGAAGTGAGCCACTGAAATGGAAATAAATATGTTCATAAATAAGGAATGGTAAAATCACAGCAATAATAACATATTCCTATTTATGAAAGCATCTCTGTAGAGTGTTATACGTACAAATAGGGGCAGCACATGGGATTAAGTTAGCCATACACTGGCATCATTTTACTAAAATCCTTCCCAACTCTGCGCTAAGACTAATTTTCTTTTTGCTAAATAAAACCCCCAAAAAATTTAAAATTGTGAAAACATTTACTGCTGCAATATACACTATATTACCAAAGGTATTAGGACACCTGCCTTTACACGCACATGAACTTTAATGGCATCCCAGTCTTAGTCCGTAGGGTTCAATATTGAGTTGGTCCACCCGTTGCAGCTAAAAAAGCTTCAACTCTTCTGGGAAGGCTGTCCACAAGGTTTAGGAGTGTGTCTGGAAATGTTTGACCATTCTTCCAGAAGCGCATTTGTGAGGTCAGGCACTGATGTTGGACAAGAAAGCCTGGCTCTCCGCTCTAATTCATCCCAAAGGTGTTCTATCAGTACAGGCCAATCAAGTTCCTCCACCCCAAACTCACTCATCCACATCTTTATGGACTTTGCTTTGAGCAGTGGTGCAAATCATTTGGTGGAGGGGGGATTATGGTGTGCGGTTGTTTTTCAGGGGTTGGGCTTGGCCCCTTAGTTTCAGGGAAGGGAACTGTTAAGGCAGGGATCCTCAAACTATGGCCGAATACAGCCCGCCAGGGAGATTTACCTGGCCCGCGGACTACCCCTTTAACATCGCAGCACTCCCCCTCTCCTCTGCTACGTTAATCACACAAGACGAGAAACATGACAGGTCCGGACAAAGTGCGGGACCTTTGTGTTAAGAAGCGGGTGATTGGTTACTAGGCAACGGGGCGGTCCCAGCAATCAATCACCTACCTTTCACTTGAAAAGTCCCGCCCTTTAGCTGGACCTGTCATGCTTTGCGTTTTGTGTGATTAAGGTAGCAGAGGGGAGGGGGAGTGCTGCGATGTTATAGAAGGGGCAGTGTAATACCGCTGGAGGGCTCTGTGATAGGGGGCTTTATGATGGGGGGATCTATGATGGGGGGCTTTGTGATTGGAGGATCTGTTATGGGGGATCTGTGATGGGGGGATCTGTGATAGGGGGATCTGTGATGGGGGGATCTATGATGGGGGTGGGGAGTCTGTGATGGAGAGGAATCTGTAATGGGGGGGATCTATGATGGGGGTGGGAAGTCTGTGATGGAGAGGAGTGTGTGATGGGAGGGATCTGTGATGGGAGGGTTCTGTGATGAGGGGATTCTGTGAAATACTAATACGTTTATGTTGATTAAAATTCTTCTTCATTTGAAATATTGTATTGTTTTTTCATGTTTTTTTGGACTACAAATAAGATATGTGCATAGGAATTTGTTCCTATTTTTTCAAACTATAGTCTGGCCCCCCAACAGTCTGAGGAACTGGCCCCCTGTGTTATAGCATCAGCATACCAAGACATTTTGGACAATTTCATGCTCCCAACTTTGGGAATGGCCCCTTCCTGTTCCAACATGACTGCACACCAGTGCACAAATCAAGGTCCATAAAGACATGGATGATCGAGTTTGGGGTGGAGGAACTTGACTGGCCTGCACAGAGTCCTGACCTCAACCAGATAGAACACCTTTGGGATGAATTTGAGCGGAGACTGTGAGCCAGGACTTCTCATTCTCATCAGTGCCTGACAAATGCACTTCTGGAAGAATGGTCAAACATTCCCATAGACACACTCCTAAACCTTGTGGACAGTCTTCCCAGAAGAGTTGAAG
This sequence comes from Rana muscosa, assembly GCA_029206835.1. Lineage (NCBI taxonomy): Eukaryota > Metazoa > Chordata > Amphibia > Anura > Ranidae > Rana > Rana muscosa. The sequence goes on from CM055118.1 coordinate 472,194,569, forward strand.
CTGTTATAGCTGCAAAGGGGTGGGCCAACTCCATATTGAACCCTACGGACTAAGACTGGGATGCCATTAAAGTTCACGTGGGTGTAAAGGCAGGTGTCCCAATACTTTTGGTTATATATATTGTGAGGGGGTTAGCTCGGCAGCGGGTGTGTGTGACCCCCGGGATGGGCTCCCCACACAAAACAGGCCCAGCAAACGGAGGTTGTGGTTTTCAAAATCAAAAAGGTGCGGTTTATTTTCTATTTACAGTGACAAAACACAGCAAAGCAAAAGAAACATAACCAAAATAAATCCTGGTCAAGTTGACCTCTGACTAAACATACAGGTTTCCTAACTAACAACTGGGATCAGCCTAGTGCTGTCCTAGTCCCTAAGTCCCTGGTTTTAAATGTCCAAGCAAATAGCCACACAGGCTTTGTCTCACCGCACAGGGGTTCACTCTCCCTAGACAGTCCACACAGGTCTGGTTCCAGGCATGAGCTAACATCTAATGAAGCTGGGAGTTCTTATAGAGGCCTTAAACGAGCTGACAAGCTTCAGCTGGTCTCATCAACTCCCTGTCTGTACGACGCCCCACACTCTCCCTAGAGGTATGAGTCATCCATGAGCCCACTAGCCTTAGCTGGGCTTATACAACTCTCCACCTAGTTGTATAAGTCGGCGTAAAGCCTGAATCTGGGCGAAATATATCTACCCCCCTGGATGCAACCAGGTGACTTTACCTTCCTGCTGTCACATACCCCCCCCCTCTTGTTTTAACCTCGGGGTTGGAACACCAGCAATCAGGCATTCATGTACTCGAGACAAAGCATCCACATTCCCCATTTGAACGCCAGGGCGATGCTTTACTGTGAAGTTGAATTCCTGGAGGGCCAGGAACCACCTATTCACTCTTCTATTTGTTTCCTTGTTTTGAGCCATCCACTTTAACGGAGCGTGATCCGTAACCATGTCAAAGTGCCTACCTAGCAGGTAGTACCGAAGGGAATCTAGAGCCCACTTCACCGCTAAACACTCCTTTTCAACGGTGGCGTAATTTACCTCATGGGACTTCAACTTCCTGCTGAGGTAAATGACTGGGTGCTCTTCCCCGTTCCAGACCTGGGACAATACTGCTCCTAACCCCACATCTGACGCATCACTTTGTACGACAAAGTCTTTAGAGAAGTCGGGTGAGTACAACACTGGCTGGCTACATAAGGCTTGTTTCAAGAATTGGAATGCTGCCTCAGCCTCGGGGGTCCATTTAATCATGACCGACCCTTTCCCCTTCGTCAGGTTGGTTAGGGGCACAGCCTTAGAAGCAAAGTGGGGAATGAATCGCCGATAATACCCAGCGATTCCCAGAAAGGCTCGTACCTGCTTCTTGCTGTTGGGACGTGGCCAACTCTGGATGGCCTCGACTTTGTTGAGTTGGGGTTTTATTACTCCCCTCCCAATGGTGTACCCAAGATATTTGGCCTCCTCCTGCCCAATGGTACACTTCTTGGGGTTAGCCGTAAACCCCGCTTCCCGAACAGAGTCCAGGACTGCTTGCACTTTTGGCAGATGTGAGGCCCAATCTGTGCTATGGACAATTACGTCATCCAGGTAAGCCGCAGCATACTTCCGATGGGGCCTCAGCATCTGGTCCATTTTCCGCTGGAATGTGGCCGGCGCATTCTGTAACCCGAACGGCATTCTTTTATATTGGAACGCCCCGTCTGGGGTTACAAATGCGGTTTTCTCTTTGGCCGACTTGGCCAGGGGGATTTGCCAATACCCTTTTGTGAGGTCAAGAGTCGTCATGTATCGGGCTGTTCCCAGCCGGTCGATCAACTCATCTATACGTGGCATGGGGTAGGTGTCAAATTTTGTAACTTTGTTCAACTGACGAAAATCGTTACAAAATCGCCAGCTCCCATCCGGTTTAGGCACCAACACGATGGGACTAGACCAATCACTTTGGGACTCCTCTATCACCCCTAAGTTCAGCATTTTCTGTACTTCCTCCCGTATTGCCTCCCGTCGAGCCTCTGGGATCCGATAGGGTTTTAACTTCACCCTTTCACCGGGCGGGGTAATGATGTCATGCTCTACCCCAGATGTTTGTCCCGGCAGCTCAGAGAATACCTCCTTGTTGCGAAGCACAAACTCCTTAACCTCCTGTTGTTGGGGTTGTGACAAGGTGGCTGCTATTCCAACCTCAGGAATCACGCAACCAGTTTGAGCTGGTGACCAAGTGTCTGCGACTAGGGACTCTCTATCCCTCCAGGCTTTCAACAGATTAACGTGATAGATCTGTTCGGGCTTTCGCCTTCCTGGTTGTCTGACCTTGTAATTCACTTCGCTCACTTTTTCCATTATCTCGTAGGGGCCTTGCCATTTGGCAAGGAATTTACTTTCAACCGTAGGGACAAGTACCAATATCCTATCCCCCGGGGAAAAGGTACGGGTCTTGGCTCCACGGTTGTACACTCTCTGCTGTGCCAACTGCGCTTGGGCCAAATGTTCCTTCACGATGGGCATTACCTGTGCAATTCGATCTTGCATCAGGGCGACATGCTCAATCACACTCCTGTGGGGAGAACTCTCACTTTCCCAAGTTTCCTTGGCAATATCCAACAGCCCTCTTGGGTGTCTCCCATACAGTAACTCAAAGGGGGAGAATCCCGTAGAGGATTGGGGCACCTCCCTAATAGCAAACATCAAATAAGGAAGTAAACAGTCCCAATCCTTTCCATCTCTATCCACCACTTTCTTCAACATTTGTTTTAGGGTTTTGTTGAATCTTTCAACCAGCCCATCGGTTTGGGGGTGATACACAGACGTACGCAATTGCGTCACTTTGAACAATTTACACAGCTCTTTCATAACCCGGGACATAAAGGGTGTACCTTGGTCCGTAAGCAGTTCTTTACAAATACCCACCCGGCTAAAAACAAGAGATAGCTCTTTGGCTATGGTTTTGGCCGAGGTATTTCGGAGAGGGATCGCTTCTGGATAACGGGTGGCATAGTCCATTATAACTAATATGTACTGGTGCCCCCTAGCGGACTTGATTATAGGACCTACCAAATCCATGGCGATCCTCTCAAACGGGACCTCAATGATGGGTAGAGGGACCAGCGGGCTACGGAAATGTGGCATCGGGGCCAACCTCTGACACACAGGGCAGGAGGAACAATAATTTTCTACGTCCTTCATCACCCCCGGCCAATAGAATCTCTGTAATACCCTCTCTCGGGTTTTCTCTGTCCCCAGATGACCTCCAAGAATGTGCCCATGGGCCAACTCCAACACCAACTTCCTGTAAGGTTTGGGCACCACAAGCTGCTCAACGGTTTCTTCTGCCCTTTTTGCCACCCGATACAGTAGGTCCTTCTCTACGCTGAAGTATGGGTAAGTGCAGGTATTATCTGGGTTCACTAACTCGCCATCTATTTTCACTACGTTTTCCCGTGCCTTTATTAGGGCGGGGTCTTTCAACTGTTCTGTGGCAAAGTTTTCCCTGTGAACCTCAAGATCAGAAAACTCCATAGACGGTAGGTTTTCGTCTGAGGAGGTGGGCTCCTCTCCAGTTTCTTGAGTCTCCCCTGCCAATACTGATAAGGGAAATTCCGGAGAGTCCTCACCACTCTCAGGGGAGTTCTGGCTATCACATTCCTGGTACATAGGGGCACCAGTGAGGGGCTCAGGATCATCCCACAGTTCCCAGAACTTCGGAAAATCCCTTCCCACAATGGCGTCATGCGGTAACTGAGATACTAAGCCCACTGGATGAGAGAGGGTACCTTTGGGGGTCTCGAAACACACTGTAGTCACTGGATACTCTCGGGTGTCCCCATGCACACAAATAACAGCTACCTTGCTATTCCCAGAGACCTCTGTTTTAACTAACTCAGCCTTTATCAGGGTCACAAGGCTACCTGAATCCAGCAATACCACAACATTTCTACCATTAACACACATTTTGCATAAATGTTTCTCAGTTCCTCGAATGGCAGTGCATGCGACTGTCGCACACAGCGACTGACGTCTGCCCGTCAGAAAGTCACACTGCATGGGTTCCTCCACAACCGGGCAATTGGCTGCAATATGTCCCGCTTGCCGGCAGCGGTAGCAAACGATCCTTCTTGCCGCCTCTTGAGCCGCTGATTTCCCAGGCTGTTCTCGCCAAACTTGGGGTAGAGCTCCCACCCTCTCACTCTCTCCACCCTCACCCCTTGGAATCCTCTTATCCGCCCCTGGGGATGGTCTGGTCTTAGGGTGGAAAGTCCGAGTGTCTCTGGAAGAGGCCGTCAGGTTCTCTGTAGCCAAGTATTTCTCCACACGATCCACAAGACCATCGGCCGTCTCTGGGTCTCCATGGCTTACCCACTTTTGGATGGCAGTAGGAAGAGCTCTCAAAAACCGATCCATTACAACACGTTCCACAATCTTTGGTGCGGACAAAGTCTCTGGCTGTAGCCACTTTCTGCTCAGGTGAATGAGATCATACATTTGAGACCTGGGGGGTTTTCCAAGCTGGAAAGTCCAGTTATGCACACGCTGAGCCCGGACAGCCTGGGTGACACCCAGCCTTGCCAAAATTTCAGCTTTTAGCATCACATAGTCTTTTGCTTGGTTAGGCTCTAGGTCATAGTAAGCTTTCTGCGATTCACCAGTTAACAGAGGAGCCACCAGTCCAGCCCACTGCTCCTCAGGCCACTTTTCTCTTTCAGCGGTCCTTTCAAATGTGGTCAAAAATACCTCTGGATCATCCTCTCCAGTCATTTTTGTCAATAAACGACTCACCCCAAAGGACGCGGTATTAGTGGGACGGCTTTCCTCACTGGTCTGCGGACGTTGCTGCATTACTGCTTCCATTTGTTGTAGTCTCTGCTCTTGCTTCTGTAACAGGTCTATGAAGCGGGCCTCAGATTGCTGCTGGGCTTGTTGCTGAGCTTCCAGACTCTGTTGGTGAGCTTGCTGCTGGGCTGCAAGGCTCTGTTGATGAGCTTGCTGCTGGGCTGCAAGGCTCCTTTGCAAACCTGCATTTGTCTGCTGTTGATTGGCATTTGCTAGAGCCAGCTGTTTCAGTATCTCCTCCATGCTGGCTTAAAAAAAAACTGCCACTGGTTCTCCACCAACTGTGAGGGGGTTAGCTCGGCAGCGGGTGTGTGTGACTCCCGGGATGGGCTCCCCACACAAAACAGGCCCAGCAAACGGAGGTTGTGGTTTTCAAAATCAAAAAGGTGCGGTTTATTTTCTATTTACAGTGACAAAACACAGCAAAGCAAAAGAAACATAACCAAAATAAATCCTGGTCAAGTTGACCTCTGACTAAACATACAGGTTTCCTAACTAACAACTGGGATCAGCCTAGTGCTGTCCTAGTCCCTAAGTCCCTGGTTTTAAATGTCCAAGCAAATAGCCACACAGGCTTTGTCTCACCGCACAGGGGTTCACTCTCCCTAGACAGTCCACACAGGTCTGGTTCCAGGCATGAGCTAACATCTAATGAAGCTGGGAGTTTTTATAGAGGCCTTAAACGAGCTGACAAGCTTCAGCTGGTCTCATCAACTCCCTGTCTGTACGACGCCCCACACTCTCCCTAGAGGTATGAGTCATCCATGAGCCCACTAGCCTTAGCTGGGCTTATACAACTCTCCACCTAGTTGTATAAGTCGGCGTAAAGCCTGAATCTGGGCGAAATATATCTACCCCCCTGGATGCAACCAGGTGACTTTACCTTCCTGCTGTCACAATATATATATATATATATATATATATATATGTGTGTAGCGGGGTCTCTAAATTTAGGTGGGATACACCTGGGTAATAGTATGACCCAGGTGTGTAAATCATGAGAGGATTTGGACCATTTGTATTCGTGGAGGACTGGGTGGTGTATTATTCTCCTTGGCCTGTGGGTGGCAAGGTACCCGCAGGCTCAGGGTAGATTTGCTGCCGCAGTGCTGTCCTTTTTGTCCCTTTCCGGAGATGGTACGGCGAGGGCGGGGAACCTGCCGTGACGTCAATGGAGGAGATAAAAGGGGGAGACGCCCTTGCCACGAGGTCTTCGGTATCTTCTTCATCACGCGCCCAGGCACCTTAGGCCTGGGTGCGGGCGGTCCGGAGTTCCGGCCCAGGCGCCCTTGGCCTGGCCGGAGCGGAGTTGGCGTCCATCCCAGGCACCTTCAGCCTGGGGTGAGGTACTAAACCAGAGGCCTGGGGCCCGGTGACTTCGACTGGGTCCCGCGAGGGCAGAGGAGTCCGAGGGTCCCTGAGGTGGATGGGGCCCATGTCTGAGGTGAGGAGTCTGGAGAGGTCACCCGTCCGGAGAGTCCGGAGCAGCATCAACCCGGTGACGGATGGGCCTCCGGTAACTCCCTTGGAGGGACATCTCCCCCTGACAGGGGCCACAACGCAGCGAAGGTACACCTATCTATGTTCTCTTGAGTCGCTGGTAGAGACTCACAAGTTCTAAGTTCTCTCTCTAGCCAAGGGCTATAGTAACCGCTGGTGAAACCACAGTGGTTTAGCGTACAATCAGGATAGTGCCTTGACCTGCTCACCCCATCGTATTGAACTGTTATTGGGTCTCAACCAGTTGGCTGCTAAAGCACTGTTTATTGTGAGTGTGACAATAAAGCAAGAGTTGGACCTTAATCGGTGTGTGGTACTCTGGTTAATGGGAGCAGAGGGAAGTGTCAGCACAGAAAGACTTGGTCCTTAACTGAAACGCACAGGCCCGAGGAAAATATCTGGTACTGGCCTTCACCTCACCCACTGCCATGGGGAGGACATGGGCCGTAGCGCATCTCACCCTCACATATGAAATACCCCTAGACAAAGAAGAGGGGGTGAGGCCGCTACACGTGGGGGCTCGTGAGTCCGGGATGATGTGTGTTTTGACCTTGGAATTAAGAACGGCTGTGTCTGAACTTTGCTGCCCGGAGGAGTTCCGAGCAGGTTGGCCATGTGATCGGCCAAAGTGCATCCCTGCTCAAAGTCGTGGAAATGACCCTAAGACGGGAAAGGCCCATGCGGAAGAGCGAGAAGAGGGAGAAGTCCAGCCGTGTGACGTACTACATGTGGGGGCTTTTACTGCACTGCGCCATGAGGCACCCTGTGACTACACAGTTCGTGGGCGGAGTTTGATGGAAGCCCGCGAAAACGTGCAAGTCGTGGGAGGATTCTGGCCATGTGGAGGGACTCACGTGGAGACTTCGGCGCGTGGTCAGTGCGTGATGGAGCAGCAGATAGTCGGGATGGCCTCAAGCTCCCCATGGGTTCTGGTTCCCTAACCCAAGAAGATGACTACGTTTGCTGCTCCCCTTACAGACACGGGGATAAGACTCAGGCCCCGAGGGCAGTTGGCTTTGTACACCTGCAGAGACACGGAGGCCCTCGGCGTGATCTGTCCCGGATGTTCGGGACTGGTGGTCCACCTGAAGCCATTCGGGCGTTGTGAAGCATGCAGAGAATTCCTATTCGAGGTGGAGCCATCCACAGTAAGGCCCCGGGCCCTTCGCCTCAACTGCCTCACAGGTACCGCTACTCCGGAAGGGGAGATCCAGGCCTTTGCGGAGGTTCCCGTACGCACTGACCAGGGCGATGTGACTGCCCAACCAGAGACTGAGAAAGAAAAATCCGAGGATGCTGCTTCGGTCACCACAGATTCCCTGCTCCCACCTCCGAAAAGGAGAGTCGGCCTGGTACAGGCGTCCTGTGGTCGTGGTCGAGCTTCACCCCGTCGCTTGCCGGGCCTGTATGGATCCGGTTGGAAGAGTCCTGGACATCCCTGTGCTTCAAAAGGTCAAGGTGAGCCAGGGGCTGGGACTGTGGTGGTGGTTGGAGGTGTCGGGAGTCCACAGTCGGTGGAGCCCGCTAGGGAGGGTAGTTCCACGTCTACTAGAGACTACCTTCCCGCAGAGATGTATGACACTTCCGACCTAGAATCGCTGTCGGACTGTGGAGATGACGGTGAAATAGACAAACTTTTTCATCACAAGGGCTGGGACAAACGCCCGTTGCCTGTGTTACGTGCACCACAAGATTCGCCTATGTCTATAGGAGACAGCACGCCCCGGGCGGAAGCTCCGGAGTCTACGAGGAAGCCTAGTCCTCCAATTGTTCTTCCACAATCCACAGCATCACCCGTTTTGTTGGCGGGGACACAGCGCGCATCACTACGGGCACCAAGAGCAAAGCCATTAGAGGTAGTGAAAGTACCTCGGCATCCGGAGGCCATCGTTCAACCAGGAGAAGGTGAGCGGGCCACAATGCCTTCTTTGGCCCAACTGCAACGACTCTTCTGCCAGAGGGTCGCCCGTGAGTACGGATGGGAATATCCTTACTTGCCCCGGGACTTGCTGTTTGAGGTTGAAGTTCTGCGGCAGCGGTGGTATGATGAGTTTGTTTGGGAGAAACTTAATGTGCCTCATGCTCGGCGATACTTGTCCTGTTCGCCACCCGTGTCGAAAAGATTCAGAGACTGCAGAGCAGACTGGATGTTGGGGCGTCATATTCATGCGGACAGGGTGCTTATCTGCCGGAAAGATGGAGAGGACATTGACTATTCGATTGAGGTTTTCGATAAGCATCTGAAGCCCCTGTTCTTGCCTGACCCGAAGTTTTACTTGTAAGAGGAGACTTTCCTGTGTTTTTTTTTTACTTTTTGAAGGAATGAGAGCTGTTTTGTTTTGTTCTCTCTTCTTTCACAATTCAAAGACAGAGACTTTGGGGGTAGAATCAGAATAGGGACGCAGGAGGAAGGAAGATTTCACCTAGTGTCATTACTGCGGCACTGTCACCAGGTGGTAGTGTTGCGCAACGGCTGTTTGTTTTTTTTACACTTGCATCACTTTACTCGTTGGAGCGAATGGGTCTCTCGGCTGATAGACCCATTCATTCCAAACTAACACAAATATGTTAGGATGTTGTGTTCTTTTTGTTTCCCATCTGCAGGAGATCCATCTGTCAAGACTGCTGAGTATGGGGTGGTTCTTAGACAATGATGGGAGGGATTGTATATGTGTACATGCTTAGAGGGTTTTATGAAAAAGTTTATTGTTTTATGTTCCCCTTCCCTTGAGCAGGTCTTGGCACAATTAGGATTCAAATTTTGAGGGATAGCCTCTGGGGTCAGGCTTATGTCACCACTCCATGGGAGACATGGGTTTGCACCAGACGCTGGGGACCAGCGTCAAATCACAGTGGGGAGTGTGTAGCGGGGTCTCTAAATTTAGGTGGGATACACTTGGGTAATAGTATGACCCAGGTGTGTAAATCATGAGAGGATTTGGACCATTTGTATTCGTGGAGGACTGGGTGGTGTATTATTCTCCTTGGCCTGTGGGTGGCAAGGTACCTGCAGGCTCAGGGTAGATTTGCTGCCGCAGTGCTGTCCTTTTTGTCCCTCTCCGGAGATGGTACAGCGAGGGCGGGGAACCTGCCGTGACGTCAATGGAGGAGATAAAAGGGGGAGACGCCCTTGCCACGAGGTCTTCGGGATCTTCTTCATCACGCGCCCAGGAACCTTAGGCCTGGGTGCGGGCGGTCCATAGTTCCGGCCCAGGCGCCCTAGGCCTGGCCGGAGCGGAGTTGGCGTCCATCCCAGGCACCTTCAGCCTGGGGTGAGGTACTAAACCAGAGGCCTGGGGCCCGGTGACTTCGACTGGGTCCCGCGAGGGCGGAGGAGTCCAAAGGTCCCTGAGGTGGATGGGGCCCATGTCTGAGGTGAGGAGGCTGGAGAGGTCACCCGTCCGGAGAGTCCGGAGCAGCATCAAGTCGGTGACGGATGGGCCTCCGGTAACTCCCTTGGAGGGACATCTCCCCCTGACAGGGGCCACAACGCAGCGAAGGTACTCCTATCTACATTCTCTTGAGTCGCTGGTAGAGACTCACAAGTTCTAAGTTCTCTCTCTAGCCAATGGCTATAGTAACCGCTGGTGAAACCACAGTGGTTTAGCGTACAATCAGGATAGTGCCTCGACCTGCTCACCCCATCGAATTGAACTGTTATTGGGTCTCAACCAGTTGGCTGCTAAAGCACTGTTTATTGTGAGTGTGACAATAAAGCAAGAGTTGGACCTTTATCGGTGTGTGGTACTCTGGTTAATGGGAGCAAAGGGAAGTGTCAGCACAGAAAGACTTGGTCCTTAACTGAAACGCACAGGCCCGAGGAAAATAACTGGTACTGGCGGCCTTCACCTCACCCACTGCCATGGGGAGGACATGGGCCGTAGCGCATCTCACCCTCACATATGAAATACCCCTATACAAAGAAGAGGGGGTGAGGCCGCTACATATATATATATATATATATATATATATATATATATATATACATACACACACACACATACACACACACATATATATAAAATCACTAAGATTTTGTAAGGGCAGAATAGATTCTTTCTTCCGAACTTTGTAATCTTATGCTACTGCCTGTCTTTTCCAACTTGAACACTAGGTGGTGCTAATATATAACTGCTATTGTTTCATGAGGACATAACTACGGTATATGGAATGTATATATATATACGGCATACCAATGACAGCTACATTCCCATGATTCATAGCTGGGTAGAAATTTACCAAAAATATTAAATATAAGCGTCAGTTTTGAAATAGAATTTCTGGATAATGTTTTACAGGAACTATATGTATCTATACTAAAAAATATATCTAATTTTGGATAGAAGAATTAGAACCTCTGTCAGGTTTTACTGTTGTCCAGAACTCCATTAGAGATATTTCCCCTTATTCACTACCTGAGGGATAACTTTCCCCTAGACAAGAAGTGAAGCAAATTCTCCAATAGCAACACAACAGAAGTAAAAAGGTATATTTTAAGTTAAAGCTGAACTCCAGGAATGATCTTACTTGCATAATTATATTGGTCCAGCTTGGCATAATGTAAGTACGGTATATCTCATGCTTGATGGACCACTAACTGACAATCACTGTAGTAGTCAGTGCTGCTACAGTGGTAGCTGCAATCTTCCTGGTCCTTTGCCATCACTGTCCCCGTTCACAGAACGACTATTTTAGGGCAGTCTCTGATTGGACAAGTTAGAGATTGTAACATCACTACCCCTCATCTTGTATTCATTGAAAACAATATTCTGTGACTGGCAGCAATGCAGAAAAAGCAGCTCCTACTGCTCATTGACCACAAGGGGGCACTCACAGCTAGAGGATCACAGCGATCAATGTAGTAGCACCAACTGCTACACTGATTGTCACCCTTATCGGCGGTCCCAATGGTATGAGACATACTTACATTGTGCCAAGCTGGACCAATGTGACTACAGTATGTAATAAAGATCACACTTGGGGTTCAGCTTTAAGTGTGGGAATGGTAGAACCTCTGTCAGCCTTTTATTCCGCTCTGTTTCCCTGTTGCTTTATGTCTGGTAAATGGTTGTCCCTGGAACAGAAAGGGAGGGGAAATCTCTCCAACATCCCGACAGCAGTAAAATCTAACAGAAGTTCAAACCCTTCCCTACTCTTTCCAGAATCAAATTAAAAGGTAATTATATGAATTCATTTTTAAAAAAAATTAATTGATTGAATTAAATAAAAAAAATTGCTACAGTGCCTTTATCCTGTACACTACAGAAATACAAAATGTGTCCAAATAATAATACAAATATGGCCTCAGAGCTTCTGATTCTACTAATAGATATACAGCCGTGTAAAAGTAGATTTCATATTATCATTTTCCTATGTGATAAAGGAATAAAATAAGGGCCATTGATAAGGAGGTACCACTGTATGGGGCCCAGGCAGCTGACAAGCAGAAGGAAGGGGAACGGGGGGGGGGGGATCCCCTGTAATTCCCTACTTTACAAACAGAACATTTCCCAGCACTCTTACCACCTAGTCTGCAACCAAATTGAATCGGCCCGGTCTAATGCCGCGTACACGCGATCAGAAATTCCGACAAAAAAACGTGGATTTTTTTCCGACGGAATGTTGGCTCAAACTTGTGTTGCATACACACGGTCACACAAATCTTGTCGGAAATTCCAAGCGTCAAGAACGCGGTGACGTACAAGACGTACGACGAGCCGAGATCAATGAAGTTCAATAGGCATTTTGGCTCTTCTGCTTGATTCTGAGCATGCGTGTTTTTTAGCGCGTCGGAATTGCATACAGACGATCGGAATTTCCGACAAGAACTTTTTCCGTCTGAAAAATAGAGAACCTGCTTTCAATCTTTTGTTGGCGGAAATTCCGACAGCAAATGTCCGATGGAGCATACACACGGTCAGAATTTCCAACAAAAAGCTCACATGGAACATTTCTTGTCGGAATTTCCGATCGTGTGTACGCGGCATAACAGTTTGCGTTAAAACAGAGGCTAGTTGCACACTTGCAAATATATGTGAAATCCGCAGTGCCTCACCGAGGCTCCTCTGTATACTGCCGTTCTATCTCTATAGTTTTCACAGTCTCCAAGTTGGAGTATATATAGCATTAGAAAAATAAAGGGCAGGTTTTCCTGGAGGGAGCGCATTCCTCCTTAACCACTTGCTTACTGGGCACTTAAACCCCCTTCCTGCCCAGGCCAATTTTCAGCTTTCAGCACTGTCGAGCTTTGAATGACAATTGCGCGGTCATGCGACGTGGCTCCCAAACAAAACTGACATCCTTTTTTTCCCACAAATATAGCTTTCTTTTGGTGGTATTTGATCATCTCTGCGCTTTTTATTTTTTGCGCTATAAACAAAAAAAGCGACAATTTTGAAAAAAACACAATATTTTTTACTTTTTGCTATAATAAATATCCCAATTTAAAAATATATATATATATATATTTTTTCTCAGTTTAGGCCGATATGTATTCTTCTATATATTTTTGGTAAAATCGCAATAAGCATTTATTGATTGGTTTGCGCAAAAGTTATAGCGTCTACAAAATAGGGCATAGTTTTATAGCATTTTTATTAATATATTTTTTTTTTACTATTAATGGTGGCGATCAGCGATTTTTATTGTAACTGCGACATTATGGTGGACACATCGGACACTTTTAACACCATTTTGGGACCATTGTCATTTTTACAACGATCAGTGCTATAAAAACGCACTGATTACTGTAAAAATTACGCTGGCCGTGAAGGGGTTAACCACTAGGGGCACTGAAGGGGTTAAGTGTGCCTAAGGGAGTGATTCTTACTGTGGGGGGAGGGGACTGACTGGGGGAGGTGACCGATCTGTGTCCCTATGTACAAGAGACACACCATCGGTCTCCTCTCAGGACAGGACATGGATCTCTGTGTTTACACACAGAGATCCACGTCCCTGGCTCTGTAAATGCCGATCGCGGGTACCTGGCGGACATTGCGGCCGCCAGGCACGCGCATCAGCACCCACGTGACGCGGCGGGCACAGAAGTTCCCCGATGCGCGCTCGAGAACCCGCGCGGGGAACGAGGAAAGGGGCGGTCGTCAATTGACGGCCTCCCGGCATTCTAGGTCCGCGCTTTAGCCGTCATTCGGCTATAGCGCGGGCCTCTAGTGGTTAAAGGCACAGGGACACATTGGACACCCAGCAGGAGCACAATGGCAGCTGAAGGTATCCAATGTGTCCCTCCCCACGTAAAATTCAATCAACAAGCTGTGCAGACAAGTGGCAACAAACCCAATCCATAACTAACCTTTATGGCCCGTACAAACAATCCAAAAATTTGACAAAAAATACAGATTTCGACGCGATCGTACGATAATCGGATCATTAGTACAGAGCTTTCGAGAGTCGATCATGACCATTCATCCAATGTTATTAGATCGGACAAGCACGGAAATGTTCCTCGTACGATACCAGATCGTACGATTTTCGTTTAGTCAGTATAGTCCAAACATACAATACAAATACATTACAACACATGACATCATTTCACTTTTTTTTAACCTATTCAGTTTCTACTAGCGACTAGTAAGCGGAAAAAGTCGGACGATCTGTCGTCCTATTTTCGGATCGTGTGTACGGGCCATTCCAGTAAGGTGCACATGGAGTGGTTGCCACTTACAGTATCTGTACAGCTTTCGGCTGACTTTGACATGGGGAAACATTGGATACCAATGTGTCCCTGCGCCTTTAAGGAAAGGTGGGCTCCCTCCAGGCAAACCTGCCCTTAATTTATCTACTGCTATATGTGCTCCAACTTGGAGACTGAAAACTAGAGAGTTAGGACCGCAGTATACAGAGGAGCCTTGGTGAGGCACTGCGGCTTTCATATATATTTGCGAATGTGTGAAACTAAAACCTCTTGTTTTAACGCAAACTGTTAGACCGGACCAATTCGATTTGTTTGCAGACTAGCTGGTAAGTGTGCTGGGAAATGTTCTGTTTGTAAAGTAGGGAACTACAGGGGATGCCCCCGCCACCCCCCCATCCAGGTTCCCCTTCCTTCTGCTTGTCAGCTTCCATTTCTGCCATTTGAAATGTGCACAGCCCTTCAATGTGCACCTTACTGTAAAGGCTAATTATAGGTTGGGGTGGTTACCCTGTAGTTTCTCCCTGCAGCAGCTGAAATCCGGCTTCCTCCTCTCCCTCCTGCTGTTTTCAGCTGCTGCATGGGTGAACTACAGTTGATCGGTAACTTGTAAATGCCACCCCTCCTGTCCATGTTCCCCATCCCTCTGCTGCCTGGGCCCCCCTGTGTACCCCACTGTGTGCTCCCCTCCCCCTGCAGAGCTGCCGACTTGCCATCTTCTCCCTCCCACCGGCTGCTGTGGGGGATTATTTCAGGATAGAGAGCAGGGGAAGGGGCTGGTAAATATGTAATTTATCAACCCTTTTATGAATGAACACAGTGAGTGATCGGTACCGCTTACTTACTGTGTTAATTCATAACTGAGGCATAGTAAGCTGTGTTTAATGTGCTTCAGTTTGCGAATGAACAGGGAGACTGTACAGAGCTCTCTTCCCATTCATTCATTCTGTGCAAGCTGAGGCTGCAGAGATAGAGGTTGCAGACTGTGTCCTCAATCACTTTCTCTTCTGAAAAATGAGAAACATACAGTGAGAACCAGTAAGGCTGCCCATATTGCTCCATCCATGCTATACAGCCCCTGCTGGGCTGTTGTATTCTGATGGATGTCGCTACTATAACAGTGTTGCATCTAATTGCATGTTCAACCAGTGGCGGCTGGTGCTCAATATTTCGGGGGGGGGGGGTCAGGAAACCAACGCCACCCCCCCCCACTCCCCCTCCCCCCGGCGGGAGACGGACATGAAGCAAGTAGTCACCAGCACCACCAACCACAAACCCCCCCGACAGGAGACAGGCAGGAAGGCGGAGGGCATCCTTACCTTAGGAGGCAGATGACAAGTCCACCCGGGATGACACTGTGATATCCCCTCCTCCTCCCTCCACTGTCCGAGCCGGAGTGCTGGATGTGGCTGCGGGTGAGCCGTCCATTGAGGCTCTTCCTTCTCCTCACGGCTGAACAGGAAGTGGGTCCTGAGACTCCCTGGCCAATCGGTGTCAGGACCTTCACCCGCATCCTGATTGGAGAATCAGGAAAACAATAGCGAATACACAACTTGGTGGGTGGGCGCAGTGCTCTGCGCCCCAAGCCCACCATTTTTTGGAGCCACTTAGAGTAGGGTGACCAGACATCCCTGGTTTCAGGGGACAGTCCCCGGATTGAGGACACTGTCCCTGGACCAAGTCTGTCCCCGGTTTTGTCCCCGCATGGGATTTGAACAGGGGCTGAGGCAATTTCAAAGACCGTCAGTGCAAAATAAAAATTTTTAAAAATCTGAATTACACACCCCTGCTCCGCCGTGCCTACTAGCTTAGAGGGGTATTTTTTTCCATTATCTGTGCCCCTTTCTGATGATCATGTGCTGGTCGGAGAGGAGGGAATACTTCTTCAGTTTCGGGTGCATGCCCATCCAGCTCCACTCTCATGTTCTTCTGCCTTGGCTCAAGTCCCGGCCAGCCGCCTGCCTGTTTATCTCCTTACCTTCCCTGGTGGAGTGATCTTCCTCCGCACCCCACCCAGTAGTAGCCGGGGCCCGGAGAGTGAGACTTGACAGGCTGTGAGGCAGGTGGCGGTGACGGGCAGAGAGTCGCTGATTGCTGCCATTACTAGTAAAAAAAAAAAATACTGTATGTCCCCGGATTTCATTTTAAAAATCTGGTCACCCTAAAGTGGTTGTAAACCCACATAACTTTTTTCTTCTTTCTAGCCCACCTGCAAGACAAAGCTATAATGAGCTAGTATGACTAGCATACTAGCTCATTATGTACCACTTACCTTAGATCGGGGCCCCCAAAGCTGTCCGTGTCCCTCTCTCCAGCGATAACCGGAATGTTACTTCCGGGTATCGCCGCTCCAGCCAATCCGGCGCTGTGATTGGCCGGAGCGGCGAAGACGTCACTCTGCGCATGCGCGCGGGAGCTGTCAAATTCGGCTAAGCCCAAGCATTGCTGGGACTTAGCCGAATTTGTGAATGGGATTAACCCCATGAATGCGCCGTTGTCTACGGCGTGCATGCACCGTAGCCACGGAGCAATGTCATTTTTAGCAAATATCTCCTAAACCGTGTAGGTTAAGGAGATATTTCTTGCACCTACAGGTAAGGCTTAATCTAGGCTTACCTGTAGGTGCAAGTTGCAAAAGTGGGTTTACAACCACTTTAACATAGAGCTTTGGGCTCTTATCATGTGCCTAAAAAAACAAACATTGGAATCCATGCGTCCAGTGCCCTGCATGTAGATTAGGGGCCAGGCGCATGCATTAGGGTGGCCCCTGCCACCCTAATGGATGGTCCGCCACTGTGTTCAACTAACAATTTTCTGACGGGCTCCTTGAAATTGTCAATCAAAGGATGTTGAGAAGAAGGGGGCCACAGAAAGCCAGTCATGTTCATGAACAATGAGCCAACATTTGAACAGTGTATGACTATGGACTATGGACTATGGACTGGGAAAAGAGATCTTGCCTACCTTCTCCATTGCCGTTGCCAGAGCCGTTATTCAGGATGTGATCATAGTAGAATCCATTGTAGAAAGGAAGGCATTGACACGTGGCGAAGAGCAAGAGCAAAACACTGATTTCGGTATGCATTGTACGCCAGTAGGGTCACACTCCAATACCAATGGATCTGAAAAACAGGAAAAAACTATGAGGGTTTCATTTCATTAATAATAATTGTATCTGTCCTTCCTAGATTATTTCAATGATTCTTGGGATGTTATTATCCTAAATGTTCCTTTACCCTTTCCAAACTATTGCTCATGCAATGAGACATGTTTTACATCATTTAGCAAGATTTCATCGTATTCATTATAGATTTCTTAAGTAATTTTTCCAAGTATTGTTTGTACCCTATAAAGTCAGGGTGCAACTTCACAGAAAAACACATAAAAGTTGTTCCAGCTATGATTCCAGTTCATATCCCGATCATTACTTGGTGGTGACGTTTGTTCATTAGTGCCGGACAGATGTTTATCTTATCGTATCATTTAATGCTAATGCCTCGTACACACGACCGGTTGTCCCTGCATGAAAAAAAACAAGGCTTTTCCCGACGGGATTCTTCTCAAGCCTGCCTTGCATACACACAGTTACACAAAAGACCGCTGAACTTTTGACTGCCAAGAACACGGTGACTTCAAAGACTACGACGAGCCGACAAAATTACGTTCTAGGCTTCCGCACATGCGTCGAATTTTTTACGAGCATGCATGTTTTTTTTTCCCCTCAGGAAAGCATACCGACGACCGGTTTTCTCGGCAGGATTTTTCCTTGATGGGAAAATAGAGAACAAGTTCTCTTTTTTTTTTCCCGCAGTTTTCCTGTCGGGAAAACTGCGATGGAGCATACACATGGCGGGTTTTCCCGGGCAAAAAACTGTCATGGCAGTTTTCCCGACAGGAAAACTGGTCGTGTGTACGAGGCATAATGCCGCGTACACACGATCATTATTCACGGCGGTTAAAAAACCGCCGTGAATAATGACAGGAAAAACGAGGGAACCGCTTGGTTCCCTACACACGGTCGTTTTTCCCGTCATTTTTTCTCTTGACGAGAAAAACGACCGTCTGTGGGCTCCGCGGCAGTGTTTCCCTATGAGAAAACTGCCGCGGAAAAAAATGCTGGAAAAAACGACGAGAAAATTTAGAACATGTTCTAATTTTTCTCGTCGTTTTTTATGCCGTTTTTCTCGACGAGAAAAACGACATAAAGCCCACAGACGATCGTTTTTCACGGCGAAAAGAAAAAATGCAGTTTTTCTCGTCGAGAAAAGCGTTCGTGTGTACGCGGCATAAGAATTTGCTGGGGCCATAGCTTGGCAGATCTTCAAGTTCTTCTTGGTGCTAATAGTGAGGTGGACAGAGTTATAAAGGGGATTTTAGCTCTAGAAAAGGGGCCTCTAAACTTTCTAAACAAAGGGTCAGTTTACTGTCCTTCAGACTTTACAGGGGCTGGACTGTGGCCAGTGGGAGAGGAAAATATCCTGATGTCAGTGGGAGTGAACAATGCCCTATTTCTGGTATTAAAAAAATAGTGACAATCGATGGTGCCAGCGGGAGGGATAGTGTTCCATTGTTGGTGTCAGAGGGAGAAGTAATGCTTCATCATTGGTGTCAGTAAGAGGAATAGTGCCTCATTATTGGTGTCAGTAAGAGGAATAGTGCCTCATTATTGGTGTCAGTAAGAGGAATAGTGCCTCATTAGTGGTGTCAGTAAGAGGAATAGTGCCTCATTATTGGTGTCAGTAAGAGGAATAGTGCCTCATCATTGGTGTCAGTAAGAGGAACAGTGCCTCATCATTGGTGTCAGTAAGAGGAATAGTGCCTCATTATTGGTGTCAGTAAGAGGAATAGTGCCTCATCATTGGTGTCAGTAAGAGGAATAGTGCCTCATCATTGGTGTCAGTAAGAGGAATAGTGCCTCATTATTGGTGTCAGTAAGAGGAATAGTGCCTCATTATTGGTGTCAGTAAGAGGAATAGTGCCTCATTATTGGTGTCAGTAAGAGGAATAGTGCCTGATCATTGGTGTTAGTAAGAGGAATAGTGCCTGATCATTGGTGTTAGTAAGAGGAATAGTGCCTCATTATTGGTGTCAGTGGGAAGACTAGTGCCCTATCGTTGATGTCAGTGGGGGGAATAGTACCTCATCGTTGGTATCAGTGGGAAGGCTAGCGCCCTATCGTTGGTGTCAGTGGGAGGAATAGTGCCCCATCATTGGAGACAGTAGGAAGAATAGTGCCCCATTATTGGTATCAGTGGGAAGAATAGTGCCCCATCATTGGTTTCAATGGGAAGAATAGTGCCCCATTATTGGTATCCGTGGGAAGAATAGTGCCCTATCATTGGTGTCACTGGGAGGAATAGAGCCCCATCATTGGAGTCAGTGGGAGGACTATTGCCCCATCGTTGGTATCAATGGGAAGAATAGTGCCCCATCATTGGTTTCAGTGGGAAGAATAGTGTCCCATCATTGGTATCCGTGGGAAGAATAGTGTCCCATCATTGGTATCAGTGGGAAGAATAGTGCCCCATCATTGGTGTCAGTGGGAAGAATAGTGCCCCATCATTGGTGTCAGTGGGAAGAATAGTGCCCCATCATTGGTGTCAGTGGGAAGACTAGTGCCCTATTGAATGAATGAATGACTTGTATAGCGCTACAAATGCGAACTGAATCGCCTCAAGGCGCTTTATGCAGCCAGTGTCTTGCTGGCTGGTGCGGTCATTTACCCCGTAGGATCTCGACATGCTTTTGTTGGTATCAGTGGGAGGAATAGTACCTCATCGTTGGTATACATGGGAAGACTAGCGCCCTATCATTGGTGTCCCTGGGAGGAATAGTACCCCATCATTCGAGTCAGTGGGAGGAATAGTGCCCCATCATTAGTGTCAGTGAGAGGGATAGTGCCTCATCGTTGTTGTCAGCAAGAGGAATAGTGCCCCACCGTTGGTGTCAACAATGGGGGTGGTATATTTTATCTTGATTGATGGAGGTTTCTCCTCCCTGTTACTCTAAAGCCTCATACACACGATCGGACTTCAAACAAACTTTTCTGTGGATTTTTGTTTGTAAGGCGTTTTGCCGTGAACTTGGTATACATACACACGACGGGACTTTTTCAGCCAACAAACATGAACGTAGTGACGTAATTGACGTACTACATGGTTTTTCTGCTCTTTAGTGCCACCCTTTGGGCAATTTCTGCTATTGCTGGTTGATCTTTTGCATTTGTTCTGACCATGCGTGTTTCTACTTTGGACTTAAGTCCAATAGATTTCTGTACACACGATAGGACTTTGCACCATCAGACTTTTGTGGCCGAAAAGTTTGTCTGTTTGCAGAGCGAACATTTGTCTGATGAAAACCGAAAAAAGTTTGTCCGATGGAGAGTACACACGGTCGGATTTTTCGAAAAACCTGGTCATTTTGTCAAAAAGTCCGATCGTGTGTATAGGCATTTAGACACAGGCTGGAGGAGCGTGACGCAGCCTGTGACTGGAAGAAATAAAGATTTGTATGATTCAAAACAGTTTATTGATAATAATTATTTCTTTTTACTCCGTATCCCAAAGGCTGATGTGACCAGCAGCAGAGAACTAGAAGCTCCTCCTGCTTATGTTTCCCTGCAGACAGGCTGGGAGAGAGCTGGGTCATGTGACAGCTGGATATCCATTAGGAAAAAGGTACTTAGATTTTTTTTTTTTTATTATTAAACTAATTACAGTGCCATCATCCACATACAGAAATAGAAGGGACAATGTGAATTAAACAGTGAATGTTTAGTATCCCTACACTGTATGTTTCTATGTTTGCAGTCGCATGGTTTTCACATTGATCTTATGTTAGCCAAAAAGTCAGCTAAGATTCAGAACTGATCTGCACATGTTTTTCAGAACTAGAGGTCAGGAAACGCTGCCTGGATTAAAGCTCAAATTTACTTTAGTGTCTTAAAATGTTTTACGATGAAGATGTGGATTGCGGGATCCCTGGATTGTTTTACACGTCTCAAGTGGGTGAGAAATGTCTTTCGGTGGGCAGCTTTCTGAAATACAACTTCCTTGAATCAGCGATCCAAGAAATTGTAGGAAGAAGACAATTTTTTACCCCCCCCCCTCATAAATGGTTTATTGCTCATCAAATTTAGTTCAAAATGTTACGCGTTTTGGTGTTTTAACCACTTCAGCTCCGGAAGATTTACCCCCCTTCACAACCAGGCCTCATTTTTTGCGATACGGCACTGCGTTACTTTAACTGACAATTGCGCGGTCGTGTGACATTGTACCCAAATAAAATTAAAGTCCTTTTTTTCCAACAAATAGAGATTCATTTTGATGGGATTTGATCACCTCTGCGGTTTTTATTTTTTGCGCTATAAACAAAAAAAGGCAGACGATTTTGGAAAAAAAAACACATATTTTTTACTTTCTGCTATAAAACACACCCAATAAAAAACATCTTCATCACATTAGGGCAATATGTATTCAGCTACATGTTTTTGGTAAAAAAAAATCCCAATAATCATATGTTGATTTGTTTGTGCAAAAGTTAAAGCGTCTACAAACTATGGGATATATACTGGAATTTTTATTGAATTTCTTTTTTTTTTTTAACTAGTAATGGTGGCGATCAGCGATTTTTAGCGGGACTGCGACATTGTGGCAGACAAATCTGACACTAATGCCACGTACAGACGATCGGACATTCCGACAACCAAACCGTGGATTTTTTTCCGACGGATGTTGGCTCAAACTTGTCTTGCATGCACACGGTCACACAAATGTTGTTGGAAATTGCGAACGTCAAGAACGCGGAGACGTACAACACGTACGACGAGCCGAGAAAAATGAAGTTCAATGATACCGAGCATGCGTCAAATTGGATCCGAGCATGCGTAGAATTTTTGTGCGTTGAATTGTGTACACACGGTCGGAATTTCAGACAACAACTTTTGTTGCCGGAAAATTTAAGAACCTGCTCTCAAATTTTTGTTGTCGGAAATTCCGACAGCAAATGTCCGATGGAGCCTACACACGCTCGGAATTTCTGACAACAAGCTCCCATCGAACATTTGTTGTCGGAAATTCCGAGCGTGTGTACGCGGCATAAGTGACTCTTTTTGGGGACCAGTGACACCAATACAATGATCTGTGCAAAAAAAAATGCACTGTCACTGTACTAATGACACTGTCAGGGAAGGGGTTAACATCAGGGGCGATCAAAAGGTTACATGATGTGTTCCTAGGGAGTGCTTCCTGACTGTGTGGGGGAGGTGCTTTAACTGTGGGAAGACATAATTGTTCTTACAATGTTGGGCTAACATACATGAATCAAATGCTTTTTATATCCAAGGCACTAAAGTTGTATATAAAACCCCAAACTTTATACTACAAAGGGTATACAAATAACTGGGATCTGGAGTAAAAACTGGACATACACTGACCTACCTGATCCCTACACTGACCATTACACTGACCTACCTGATCACTACACTGACCACAATACTAACCTACCTGATCCCTACACTGACCACTATACTTACCTACCTAGATCCCTACACTGACCACTATACTAACCTACACTGACCATTAAACGCTGCCACTGTGCACATCAATTGCAGCCTCATTGTGCCCATCAAACGCAACCACTGTGCCATCAAATGCAGCCACTGTGCCCATCAAACGCAGCCACTGTTCCCACCAAACGCAGCCACTGTGCCCATCAAACGCAGCCACTGTGCACATCAAACGCAGCCATTGTGCCCATCAAACGCAGCCATTGTGCCATCAAATGCAGCCACTGTGCCCATCAAACGCAGCCACTGTTCCCACCAAACGCAGCCACTGTGCCCATCAAACGCAGCCACTGTGCACATCAAACGCAGCCACTGTGCCCATCAAACGCAGCCACTGTGCCATCAAATGCAGCCACTGTGCCCATCAAACGCAGCCACTGTTCCCACCAAACGCAGCCACTGTGCCCATCAAACGCAGCCACTGTTCCCACCAAACGCAGCCGCTGTGCCCAGATCTGTGTTCCTGCTTAGCAGAAACTAAAGGATCTCTGTCTTCCCTTGTCACAGAATGGCGCTCTGCCTTGTTTACATAGGCAGACCGCAGTTCTGCCTCTGTCGGGAACGATCGGCGGGTCCCAGGGGACAATCAGGTTGGCTCCTGCTGTGTGTGCGTGCCGCAGACCCAGAAGTGCAGAATCATGTACCTGTGCGTGAGACTACCTGTAGGAGCCACCGCCCCGCAGTACATGTATGTGGAGTGGTCAGCAAGCGGTTAAAGAATATCTTTATCAAGGCCTTAAAGTGATACTAAAAGCAAAGTTTTAAAAACAAACAAACATGTTATACTTACCTGCTCTATGTAGTGGTTTTGCACAGAGCAGCACCGATCCTCCTCTTCTCTGGGCCTCCTCCGTTGCTCCTGGCTCCTCCCTCCTGTCAAGTGCCCCCAGAGCAGGCAGATTACAATGGAGGCACCCAATCAGGCTCCGGAGCTGCTGCTCTGCGTGTCCATTCAGACACAGAGGTGTGGCTCGCCCCCCACCCCCTCTCTCTCCTCATTGGCTCACTGGTTGCGACTGGAATCTGATCGGAATTGTTTTCAAGGTGTAGAGATGGTCATCATACATCAAGTACATTCAAACTGAATTCAGGTATGGCTATTTTTACATGGATAACGTGTCCAGCTTGGATCATTGTAAGTACTGTATGCATGGTCCATACATGTCAAATCCCTGTGGCAGATGGAAATCACTGTAGTAGGCACCACTACTACATTTATTGCTGCTAGTTTCCAGGTTCTGTGCTGAGCGGCTGCATACTGATTACAGGAGACTTCTCACTTGCGTGCCATTCTAAGAATGCCTTCTATTTTCTCAGTGAACGCAAAGTGACATCATCCCCCCGCCTCTCCACCCTGTCCAATCAGAGAACGCTTTGCATTCATTGAGAAAATGCAAAGTGTTCCCTGAATAGCACCTGTGCCGAGCAAGCGACCTCCTGTGTTCACAATGCAGCAGGGCAGCCACTCAACACAGGATCGGGAACTAGAGATCACTGGAGTAGCAGTGCTTACTACAATGATTTCCAGCCTCCACAGGGATCCAACAGGTATGGCATATGCTTAGGCTTATGTCGGTCCAAGATGGCCCAATTTAAGTAAAAATTGCCAAACCTGAAATTCATCTATAACCAATTTTCACTGGGAGGATGTCCATGGAAGTCCTCGGATTGCAGTGGTTATAGCAGGATGATGCCTGCACGATGATCACTTGATCACTCCACCCGATCACTTCTACGGCTGGCGGAACAGGGTTCCACCCCCCTCTCGCCGTCACCTTTCCTCGGCCGTGCCGTCCAATAGCAGTGCCCGGGAGCCATGTGACCAGCAGCAGAGGCTTCACAGAACAGAGAGAGAGAGGAACTGACATTGTTCCTCTCTCTCTGTGACTTCGGAAATAAGGAAGCAAAGAGTATGTTGTCACTTCCGGTTCCGCCTCTTCGTTTACCTGGCCAGGAAAGTAGCAGATCAGACCGATTTGTGGCTGATCGGCTGCATGGGAGGCCAGAGGAGAGATCTGGGGTCTAATAGACCCCAGATCTCTCCAAAAAGAGGACCGGTTAATGGCCCATGCTGTCACAAGGGATGTTGTCCATCCCTTGTGATAGCAATAAAGTTAATCCAAAATTTTAAGCTCCGTAGTTTGCCGCCATTCCACGGGCGGACACAATTTGAACCATTTGCCTACTGGGCACTTTTACCCCCTTCCTGCCCAGGACAATTTTCAGCTTTCAGCACTGTCACACTTTGAATGACAATTGCGCGGTCATGCAGCACTGTACCCATATGAATTTTTTATCATTTTATTTCACACAAATAGAGTACATTTTCAGTAAATTTTGTAAATAAGTAATTTTTCTCCTTCACTGATGTGCACGGACGAGGCAGCACTGATGGACACTGATGAGGCGGCACTGAAGGGCACTGATTAGGTGGCACTGATGAGGAGGCACTAATATGCCGCACTGATGGGCACTAATAGGTGGCACTGATAAGCACTGATGGGTGACACTGATGGGCAGTACTGATGAGCAGGCACTGAAAGGCAGCACTGACTAGCATCACTAATGCACACTGATTAATGTCACTGATGGGCACTCCAGTGCTGGGGCTGTACTGTAATCAGGGCACTGATGATCAGTGCTCTGATTACCTGTACAGGTCTCCCCTGTGAGGAGATGCCGCTGATCGGCTCTCCTCGCCTCACACTCTGTCAGTGTAAGACGATAAACGTCACTTCCTTATTTACATGTGACCGGCTGTGATTGGACACTGCCGATCACATGAGTAAAGAACCGTGTCATCAGCTCTTTACTGAGATCGGGGTTGCGCTGTGTCCCCGTTGGTGCGCGAGAGCGGCCGTTATGGGTCACCGTCATATGGCGTCGTTCCAGAACGAGAGCGCACCCCGCCCGCCATCATTTTACTATACTGCAGACAGGAAGTGGTTAAAGCATAGCATGTTAGGTATCTATTTACTCTGCGTAACATTATCTTTTATGTTTTATAAAAAAAATAAGTATTATATTGTGTTTGTGTGCCATAAAATTAGTTAGAGTGTATTTTTTGTAAACAAAAATAGCTTTTGAAAAACTGCTGCACAAATACCATGTGACATAAAAAATTGCAACACCCACCAATTTTATCCTATAGGGCTCCTGCTAATATATATATCCACTTGAGACCCGCGCTATAGACGAAAGACGTCTGCAGCGTGGCTCTCAAGTGCCGGGTGGATGTCCCTGGACATCCTGCGGTTTTCATTCCCCCTGCGCGCCGCCGAGGGCGCGCAGCGGGGAACAGCTGTGCCCGCCGTGTCACATGTTGCCGATGCGCGTGCCTGGCGGCTGCGATGTCCGCCAGGTACACGCGATCTGCTGTTACAGAGGCAGGACGTGGATCTCTGTGTGTAAACACAGAGATCCACGTCCTGTCAGGGAGAGAGGAGACCGATGCTGTGTCCCTTGTACATAGGGACACAGATCGGTCACCTCCCCCAGTCAGTCCCACCCCCACACAGTAAGAATCACTCCCAGGGAACATTTTTAACCCCTTGATCGCCCCCTAGTGTTAACCCCTTCCCTGCCAGTCACATTTATACAGTAATCAATGCATATTTATAGCACTGGAAATAAGGTGTGTTCAATAAAGGCCTTCTGGAGCACACACTCAGCGCCAATTCAATCCCAAAAAATTTTAGTAGTAGTAAGACAGAAGCAAAAAATATATACTGATAAACTCAGAATATTTTAACTAGCTAAGCAGCCGTTGTAAAAATAACAAAATGTAGAAAACAAGGTGAATTAATAAAACAAATAAAACTTGCAACATTAGTTCACACCAAACAGCGCTAAAAAATTAATCTAAAATAATAAGTAGACTCGTGGGCAAGCCACTGATAAAAAGTCTTAGACGTGGTGTTGTAACAAAGTCAGTCCAGAGAATAAAGAGGTGAGTATCAACAATTGTCCATAAGTGTGCACCTTCCACCAATACAGAATTCAATTGCACTCCACCGCGTGATGAAATAATCCCCTCTGGGGTTCAAACTCACCAGAACCACAAAACAAATGTGCCTTCAGTAATATTGGTAACATCAGCTACTCTGTCCTGGCTTGTCACTCCTTAAACAGATCCACCAATGTGCTGGGCTCCACAGCAGCTCATAAATAACAGAAAATGACAGCAAACATAGCGTAATCCCGTTTATTAGATAAACTGCTTCCCATACATCAGAAGACCCCTTAAAAAACCTACGTACAATAAAACAGCAGTAAAAGAGCATATAGTGGCCTCAGAGGGCGCTATCACCGTTCTCAGTCGTCCCGCAGAGCGTCCACAAGTCCTGCAGACACTTCCTGATGGAGATGGAAGGCGGTGGAACGCAGCCTTGGAGCGCACTCGTCATTTCCGGGTTGTGTGTAGTCGTCGTTACGCCCTGACGCGTTTCGTCATGTGACTTCAACAGAGGGCGTAATAGAGCGACGTACACACAGTCCGTAAATACCTCCGCTCATAGAGCGGCAGCCAATCAGCGCACCATGGCAACTGATGACAGGCACTAGCATCTGTCGCCTGATAGGTCGCTGACGGCCAGCCACCTTAAACATAGAGCGCGGAGGTACTTATGAAAACAAGTTCTATAAACATACATCTTACGATACCAGTAGATGCTGGATGGTATTAAAAATAAAAATAAAACCATAGTTATGGGAAAAACAATAATATTTAAGCACATGGGAACAAAATTGAGAGAAATCTTACTAGTAATATTAATTTACTATAGTTTAAAAAATGTCATAAAATCAGTGCAATAAGATATATGTGTATATATAAAAATACACAGCGGAGTCACTGAGTGATTACTCCGTCATCATATAATTAATGACAGATTGTTGTCTCTATATATAAGATAATGTATTCCATTAGAACCAGTAAATGCTGAGACTGGTAATACTGTCAGTGGGAAGAATAAAACGCACAACAAGACGCTATCACCACTGACATATTAATCAGCAAGGCTGGTTATAGCTAATCTAATGGATACCAATGTATCAATCAATCGATGGAAATATGGACCAAATCTCAGATATAAATAAGAGAATTAAACGTAAAGGTAGATAAGATATATATAAAATGTTTTTTTAAAAACTTAATAAGAAAATGAGAGTGTCTCACATCCAGATAAGATATATATATATACACATACACATAAAATCAAGGATAAATCGATAATTATAAATCAACATATAAAATATGTAAAATCTATCATATATATGTGTCTCATAAAACACGGTAAGAATGTGATAATATGATGTTAGATATCCATTAAGATTAATTTAAAAATAAAATAAAATAAAACAACCATATAAAAGAATGTTGGTTGCTCTATAGGTATGAGGATTAGAGATCACTGATAAAACAATTTATGTCTAAATCAACATTCAACCCTTTCGGAGAGAGTGTGTCAATCAAGAAGATCCACTGGGTTTCACGCTTCGAGAGCTCCCGTACCAAATTTGATCCCCTCCAAAAAGGTTTGAGATGATCTATACCCCAGAATTTCAATCCAGATGGGTCCTGATTGTGGTACAACTTAAAATGTAGTGAAACATTGTGGTCCTTGAAGCCTAACTTAATGTTGGCTATATGCTCAGCGATCCGAATTCGCAAAAGTCTCTTAGTGCGACCAATATAAATCAGACCGCATGGGCACTGTAAGGCGTAAACTACATAAGCTGTATTGCAGGTGATAAATTCTTTTATCTTAAATTCTTTCTGGTTTGAGGTAGATGTAAAGCTATTCAGTGCTCTTATCGGTGTTCTGACCTCTTTGCATGCACGACATCTTCTGCATGAGTAAAAGCCATCATGGTCCCAGATAGAAGGAGGTCTTGGTGGAGGGTCGATGACTTTTTTGACAATTTTATCCCCATAATTAGGAGATCTTCTATATATGAAGCCAGGGATTGAGGGTAATGAGGGTTTCAAAATTCTATCCATTAATAGAACGTGCCAATGGTTTATAAAGATAGCTTCAACTTCTTTATACTGGGAGTGGAAGCCAGAGATAAAACTCCATTCCTGCTTGTTGATCTTCGGTGTTAGTGTTGTATCAGCCAGAAAATGTGTCCTGGGTACCAGAGAGATATCTTCAATAATACGATCCAGAAACTGATCTCGGTAGCCTTTTTCAATGAATTTATTCCTTATGACCAGCGCTTGTGTTTTGTAATCAGCAGTTTCTGTACAGTTTCTTCTTATTCTGGTCAACTGTCCCTTAGGAATATTTCTTAGCCACAACGGATGATGACCACTTTGTGTTGGGAGGTAGCTGTTAGAGTCAGTAGGTTTAAAATATACTGTGGTACCGAGTCTGTCACCGCATCTATATATATTAACATCAAGAAAATGAATATTCTTATCACTAATTTCATAGGTGAGTTTAATATTGTTGGTGTTATCATTCAACTCCTCCAGGAATAATTGCAAAGTGGACAGCGGACCTGACCATATAAAGATGAGATCGTCAATATAGCGTCTATACAGTAGCAGTGCATCTCTTTTCACAGAAAAAATGGTTTTATCCTCCCATTCCCCCATAAAGAGGTTAGCAATACTCGGGGCGAACTTAGCGCCCATTGCAACTCCACGTTTTTGTAGGTAAAAATTGCCATCATACCAAAAATAGTTGTGTCCTAGGCAGTAATCAAGAGCGTTCCTTAGGAAGATCTTATGATTATGTGTTAGATCATCTCTTTGGCTGAGAGCCCAGTTCAGAGCTAAGAGAGCATCATCGTGCTGGATCACTGTATATAAGGAAGAGACGTCTGCGGTTATCAAATAAATCTCTGTTTTTCCTGTTAGATCAATTGTTTCCAATAATTGTAATAGGTTTTTTGTATCCCGAAGATAAGCCTTGGTCATAGTCACACTCTTTTGGAGGAACACATCAAGATATTGTCCAATTCGAGATGATACTGATCCTATTCCATTTACTATGGGCCTCCCTGGAGGGGAATGGATATCTTTGTGGATCTTTGGTAGCGTGTAGATAGTCGGTATCCTACAGCTACTGGGAACCAGATATCTTCTTTCCTTAGTGATAAGAATATTCATTTTCTTGATGTTAATATATATAGATGCGGTGACAGACTCGGTACCACAGTATATTTTAAACCTACTGACTCTAACAGCTACCTCCCCACACAAAGTGGTCATCATCCGTTGTGGCTAAGAAATATTCCTAAGGGACAGTTGACCAGAATAAGAAGAAACTGTACAGAAACTGCTGATTACAAAACACAAGCGCTGGTCATAAGGAATAAATTCATTGAAAAAGGCTACCGAGAACAGTTTCTGGATCGTATTATTGAAGATATCTCTCTGGTACCCAGGACACATTTTCTGGCTGATACAACACTAACACCGAAGATCAACAAGCAGGAATGGAGTTTTATCTCTGGCTTCCACTCCCAGTATAAAGAAGTTGAAGCTATCTTTATAAACCATTGGCACGTTCTATTAATGGATAGAATTTTGAAACCCTCATTACCCTCAATCCCTGGCTTCATATATAGAAGATCTCCTAATTATGGGGATAAAATTGTCAAAAAAGTCATCGACCCTCCACCAAGACCTCCTTCTATCTGGGACCATGATGGCTTTTACTCATGCAGAAGATGTCGTGCATGCAAAGAGGTCAGAACACCGATAAGAGCACTGAATAGCTTTACATCTACCTCAAACCAGAAAGAATTTAAGATAAAAGAATTTATCACCTGCAATACAGCTTATGTAGTTTACGCCTTACAGTGCCCATGCGGTCTGATTTATATTGGTCGCACTAAGAGACTTTTGCGAATTCGGATCGCTGAGCATATAGCCAACATTAAGTTAGGCTTCAAGGACCACAATGTTTCACTACATTTTAAGTTGTACCACAATCAGGACCCATCTGGATTGAAATTCTGGGGTATAGATCATCTCAAACCTTTTTGGAGGGGATCAAATTTGGTACGGGAGCTCTCGAAGCGTGAAACCCAGTGGATCTTCTTGATTGACACACTCTCTCCGAAAGGGTTGAATGTTGATTTAGACATAAATTGTTTTATCAGTGATCTCTAATCCTCATACCTATAGAGCAACCAACATTCTTTTATATGGTTGTTTTATTTTATTTTATTTTTAAATTAATCTTAATGGATATCTAACATCATATTATCACATTCTTACCGTGTTTTATGAGACACATATATATGATAGATTTTACATATTTTATATGTTGATTTATAATTATCGATTTATCCTTGATTTTATGTGTATGTGTATATATATATATCTTATCTGGATGTGAGACACTCTCATTTTCTTATTAAGTTTTTAAAAAAACATTTTATATATATCTTATCTACCTTTACGTTTAATTCTCTTATTTATATCTGAGATTTGGTCCATATTTCCATCGATTGATTGATACATTGGTATCCATTAGATTAGCTATAACCAGCCTTGCTGATTAATATGTCAGTGGTGATAGCGTCTTGTTGTGCGTTTTATTCTTCCCACTGACAGTATTACCAGTCTCAGCATTTACTGGTTCTAATGGAATACATTATCTTATATATAGAGACAACAATCTGTCATTAATTATATGATGACGGAGTAATCACTCAGTGACTCCGCTGTGTATTTTTATATATACACATATATCTTATTGCACTGATTTTATGACATTTTTTAAACTATAGTAAATTAATATTACTAGTAAGATTTCTCTCAATTTTGTTCCCATGTGCTTAAATATTATTGTTTTTCCCATAACTATGGTTTTATTTTTAATACCATCCAGCATCTACTGGTATCGTAAGATGTATGTTTATAGAACTTGTTTTCATAAGTACCTCCGCGCTCTATGTTTAAGGTGGCTGGCCGTCAGCGACCTATCAGGCGACAGATGCTAGTGCCTGTCATCAGTTGCCATGGTGCGCTGATTGGCTGCCGCTCTATGAGCGGAGGTATTTACGGACTGTGTGTACGTCGCTCTATTACGCCCTCTGTTGAAGTCACATGACGAAACGCGTCAGGGCGTAACGACGACTACACACAACCCGGAAGTGACGAGTGCGCTCCAAGGCTGCGTTCCACCGCCTTCCATCTCCATCAGGAAGTGTCTGCAGGACTTGTGGACGCTCTGCGGGACGACTGAGAACGGTGATAGCGCCCTCTGAGGCCACTATATGCTCTTTTACTGCTGTTTTATTGTACGTAGGTTTTTTAAGGGGTCTTCTGATGTATGGGAAGCAGTTTATCTAATAAACGGGATTACGCTATGTTTGCTGTCATTTTCTGTTATTTATGAGCTGCTGTGGAGCCCAGCACATTGGTGGATCTGTTTAAGGAGTGACAAGCCAGGACAGAGTAGCTGATGTTACCAATATTACTGAAGGCACATTTGTTTTGTGGTTCTGGTGAGTTTGAACCCCAGAGGGGATTATTTCATCACGCGGTGGAGTGCAATTGAATTCTGTATTGGTGGAAGGTGCACACTTATGGACAATTGTTGATACTCACCTCTTTATTCTCTGGACTGACTTTGTTACAACACCACGTCTAAGACTTTTTATCAGTGGCTTGCCCACGAGTCTACTTATTATTTTAGATTAATTTTTTAGCGCTGTTTGGTGTGAACTAATGTTGCAAGTTTTATTTGTTTTATTAATTCACCTCGTTTTCTATATTTATAGCACTGTTCGCTGTATAAATGTGAATGGTCCCAAAATAGTGTCAAAAGTGTCCGATGTGTCCGCCGCAATATCGCAGGCCTGACAAAAATCGCAGATAACCGCCATTACTAGTAAAAAAATATATATAATAAAAAAGTCATAAATCTATCCCCTATTTTGTAGGCGCTATAACTTTTGCGCAAACCAATCACTATATGCTTATTGCAATTTTTTTTACCAAAAATATGTAGAAGAATACGTATCGGCCTAAACTAAGAAAAAAAATATTAAAAAAAAAAAAAAAAATTGAGATATTACTATAGCAAAAAGTTACAAAATATTGTGTTTTTTTCAAAAATGTCTGTCTTTGTTTGTTTATAGTGCAAAAAATAAAAACCACAGAGGTGATCAAATATGTATGACCGCGCAATTGTCATTCAAAGTGCGTCAGCGCTGAAAGCTGAAAATTGGTCTGGGTACGAAGGGGGTTTAAGTGCCCAGTAAGCAAGTGGTTAAATATATATATGTAGCGACCTCACCCCTCTCTCTAGCTTCATCGGTTATACAGCTGTTGTCTAGGGGTACCGGGGGGAGAGAAATGAGATACACCACGGCCCATGTCCTCCATAGTGAAGAGGTGAAGGCCAGAAAGATCGGGCTTTGTGTAGGTGTCCTAGGGTCAAATCCTTTCCTCGGATTCACTCCCCTTTGCTCCTAGTAACCAGAGTTCCACACACTGAATAGGTCCAACACAGTTTTATTCCTCTCAGCGAATAAACATACAGCACAGTCAAGTTGGGACCTTTGCAGCAGTTCAGTATTAATGGGAGTAGGTCGAGGCACAATCCTTTAAAGTATCGCTAACCACTGTGGTGTCACCAATGGCGAATAGTCACTGCCACTGACTATGTGAGGTAGAACGTGAATTACTTTCGCTAGCACGGCCCCTGTCAGGGGAAGGATATCCGTCCAAGGGAGTCACCGGAGGCCTCTCTGTCACCAGCAAATGCTGCGCCGGACTCTCCAGAGAAGTTCCGCTCACCAGACCTCACGACCTCAGACACGGGCACCCAAGGAGTTAGGGCCCCCTCGGATTCCTCCACCCTCGCGGAACTCAGTCGAAGGTACTGAGCCCCAGGCATCCGCCATAGTACCTCACCCCAGGCTAAAGGTGCCTGAGATGGACTCCATCTCCGCTCCGGCCAGGTCAAGGGCACCTGGACCCGGAACTCCGGAACGCCAGCACCCAGGCTAAAGGTGCCTGGGTGCGGCCGCGTCCCCCGACTCTGAACCCCTAAGGTCAGGGCGTCCGCCCCTTTTATCCCCTCGCCTTTTGCTTCACAGCAGGTTCCCCGCCCGGCTGTACCAGTGTCAGGAAAGGACAAAAAGGCACAGTCTTGCGGTGTGAGTTCAACTCCGGCCAGGGTGACAACGCCACCTGCAGGCCGCAGGGAACCTCACACCACCAGAGTCCTCCAAGAACCATAAAAGGGTCTCAGATTCCCTAGCAATCAGTGCATCTGGGTTACACTACCACCCAGATGCTTCCCCTAAATTCAAATACCCGCTACATATATATATATAAAATATGTTTGGACGTTCTAAGTAATTTCCTAGCAAAAAAAATGATTTTTACATGTACGAGCGAAGTGTCAGAATTTGCCAAGATGACAAGTGGCTATAATTAGAGTTGAGCGGACACCTGGATGTTCGGGTTCGACGGGTTCGGCCGAACTTCGGAAAAAAGTTCGG
This sequence comes from Rana muscosa, assembly GCA_029206835.1. Taxonomy (NCBI): domain Eukaryota; kingdom Metazoa; phylum Chordata; class Amphibia; order Anura; family Ranidae; genus Rana; species Rana muscosa. Next base: position 472,228,588 of record CM055118.1, read on the forward strand.
GTTCGGGACCGAACTTTAACCCGAACCCGAACCCGAACCCCATTGAAGTCAATGGGGACCCGCACTTCTACGGACTAAAAAGGCTCTAAAAAAGTAATGGAAAGGGCTAGAGGGCTGCAACTGGCAGCAAAATGTTGTTAAGAGCATGGCAAGTGCTCTGCAAACAAATGTGGATAGGGAAATAACTTAAAAGAACATAAAAAAAATCAAAAAATCAAAAAATATGCTGGAGGCCCCCTTTTCAGCAGAAGAGGTACGGGAAGTCATTAAGAACCTCAGAAACTCAACAGCACGATGCCACACATATGGTGGGAATGCCCCAGAATACGCCCTTTCTGGAATAAATTATTCAATTTAATGGATAAGCTAGTGGGAAAATAAAATACTTTGAAATAAAAATGTAGCGGGGTGCTAAATTTAAGGGAAGTGTTTGAGTGGTAAATATGCTCAAACACCCTAATTCTGTAGGATTCATGGACAATTTTGTCCTCGGGGGACAGTATTGGTGTGCAGTTCCCTGCGGCCTACAGGTGGCGCTGCCATGGTAGGCTAGGGTTGAACTGCCGATACAGTGCTGTGCCTTTTGTGTCCCCTCTTGGCAGTAGTACAGCGGGGCGGGGAACCTGCTGTGCATGCCGGGAGAGCATATAAAAGGGGCAGACCTTTGGCCTGGGGGCTGATGTCCAGTGGGGTCCACGCCCAGGTGCCTTCGGCCTGGGTGCATGTGTTCCTGTTCCATCTCGGGTACCTTTAGCCTGGGGTGAGGTACTATCCTGGAGTTCCTGCTGCCCTGGGTATGGAGGCCTAGGTGCGGGAGTAAAGCCTGGAGTCCAGAGCCTTCGTCTGCAGTCTGCTAAGGGTCGAGGAGTCTTAGGGTGCCGCCTCGTGTATGGGACCCTGTTCCAGGGAAGGGAGGATCATTCTGATGGACCGATGCGGGATTCACGGTGAAGGAAGGGTCTGTTGACTCCCTGGAGAGATGTCTTCCCCTTGATATGGGCTAGGTTCATAGAAGGATAAGCTCAAGGTCATCTTGACTGTATCAGAGGCCTTATTCACCCGGCCCGTGGCAGGGGCCTTATACACCCTGGTCTGTGGCAGAGACCAAAGTTCTCCAGGTCCGTGGCAGGGGCCTTGTACACCCGGTCTGTGGCAGAGACCAACCTCAAGGTCTGTGGCAGAGACCGTGCACCTAAAACTGTTTGAGAAACCTAAGCAGTGAAGTGAATGTGCTACGTTTGTGCCTGGACCTCCTCCACACCTTAAGCTGTCCTGTTTCTTTGCTCTAACCTTTTCTATCCGAGTAGAGTTTATTTTGCCATGAGAGAATAAGAGTTGTAATTTCAGCTGGTGTGGACATTGACTTTACTGGGAATTAAAGGACTTGCCTCTACCTACAGTAGAGGTGAGAATCATCCTCTGGAGGAGTTTTGACTCCGGCTGTGGACACGGCCCGTCAAGTACACCGCTCAACCTCTTTATATAGGAGGGTACGGGCTGGTAGTGCGGTGTGCCTTTCTCCCTCCTGCGAGGAGCCAACAACATAAAGGCAGGTAAGGGGGAAAGGATCTGTGCGCTACAAAAAAATAAAATAAAAATTATAATCTTGACCTAGGAGGACGTGGCACTAAATGGCGTTTTTTGGAAGACCACAATACACCCACAGTACGTAACCGCTGAATCGCACAGCTACAGAACTGCAGAAAATGCTATTCAAAAAAAAATGTTTTTTTTTAGTATAGCACAGTAGAAGACAAATATATAGAAATGGTTTATTTCACACGCCTCCACATATGTATAACACACTGCAAAATATTTTTTGTGGCCCTAAATGGGTCTTTTTGCAAGCGTACATTAAAGTGCAAATTTTTTTTTTTTTGCAAAATAAAATGGAAATTTTTTATTTTTTTTGCCCTTAATGGGTCTTTTGGAAAAGAGCACAATAAAGTGCCTTTTTTTTTTGTCCTAAATGGATCTTTTTCCAAGAGCAGAATACACCCACAGTATGGAAACGGTGTATCTCTCAACGTAATATATGCAGTGCTGGTGCACTGAGCTTGCAGATAAAAGGTAGATTTTCTCTGACACTGGGCTCATGGCAGTGTAAAAAGACTGCACTGCAACACAAACAGGTAAACCTATGCAGATCGCTGAGTTATATCTCTGAATCTGGACTCCTATTCCTATATAATATATCTCTCTCCCTAAAAGCAAAAAACAGGAACCTGGCCCTACACTACACTGTCTCTCTATCTTTTCCCTCAGATTCCAGAATCAGGACTTATGCCACATACACACGATCATTATTCACGGCGGTTTAAAAACCGCCGTGAATAATGACATTTTAAACGAGGGAACAGCTTGTTCCCCACACACGGTCATTTTTCTCGTCATTTTTTAAAATGACGAGAAAAACGATCGTCTATGGGCTCCGTGGCAGTGTTTCCCTATGGGAAACACTGCCGCGGAAGAAATGTCAGGAAAAACGACGAGAAAAATTAGAACATGTTCTAATTTTTCTCATCGTGATTAATGCCGTTTTTCCCGTCGGGAAAAACGGCAAAAAGCCCACAGACGATCGTTTTTCTCGTCCAAAGGAAAAACTGTCATTTTTCCCGACGGGAAAAATGATCGTGTGTATGCGGCATAACTCATGTATTTTTCTATCTCTCCCTAAAAGCAGCAGCAGCAGACAAGATCCTCTCCCTATCTATTCTGAAGCAGAGTGACGTGTGTGCTGTGTGCCTCTAGCTTATATAGAAGCTGGGTCACATGTTGCACTGACCAATCACAGCCATGCCATTAGTAGGCATGGCTATGATGGCTTCTAAGGGCACACCAACTAATCAAAAGGTGATTGGCTGGCCCCTGAAGCATTTCTAACTGCGTAATTAGATTGCCGAACCCGAACCCGGACTTTTGCGCAAAGTCCGGGTTCGGGAAAAAGCTAAAGTTCGGTACGGACCCAAACTTTACAGTTCGGGTTCGCTCAACACTAGTTATAATGCTTACGGAGGGGGATTTACAAAACTGGCAATTGGCTGCATAGAAAGACACAGGTAAGCAGTGGACAATATAACTGCTATATAAGCACTTCCTATATTAAATATCAATTGCAGAACAGAACAGAAATTTTCTGTTAGATTTGTTTAGGAAATGAATGTTCACAGACTCCTCTTTGTGAACTGATCTTTATCTTTAGAACGGATTCCTTTTTCATGTTGGTCTAGCTATTATATAAAAGAACAAGCCCCGTGGCTATGTATTTATCCACATTCCGTACAGATTGGATAATTAAAGGGCTCCCCCAAAAATGAAAGCAAATGATCTTGCTGGCTACTAATCTTGGCAGTCTATTAATTTCTCCAGACTCTTGTAAAACGTATTACTTTGTGACAATTAAAATAATTCAGCCAGCCCCATCTACTTTACTGAGAACACCTGGTTTCCTTATTCACGTCTAAGAGACTGTCTGATGAATGTACAACAAAGACTTCTACAATCCCAGCCAGAGAAAAATTCAATCCAACATTGTAGTTTTGGTGCCAATTCAGTCAAGGAAAACAGAATGGAACCTTCCTGGCCAATGTAGACATCATCAGCAACCAGCATATGGCTCCGTTCACTTCAGATTTCAGATGCGTCTTAAGTCACAAAGAATCACAGGACGATGGAAAGAATCACAGAATCACATGACGAGGGAAAGAATCACAGAATCACATGACGAGGGAAAGAATCACAGAATCACATGACGATGTGAAGAATCACAGAATCACATGACAAGGGAAAGAATCACAGAATCACATGACGAGGGAAAGAATCACAGAATCACATGACGATGGAAAGAATCACAGAATCACATGACGATGGAAAGAATCACAGAATCACATGACGAGGGAAAGAATCACAGAATCACATGACGAGGGAAAGAATCACAGAATCACATGACGAGGGAAAGAATCACAGAATCACAGAATCACATGACGAGGGAAAGAATCACAGAATCACATGACGATGGAAAGAATCACAGAATCGCATGACGAGGGAAAGAATCACAGAATCACATGACGAGGGAAAGAATCACAGAATCACATGACGATGGAAAGAATCACAGAATCACATGACGAGGGAAAGAATCACCAAATCACATGACGAGGGAAAGAATCACAGAATCACATGACGAGGGAAAGAATCACAGAATCACATGACGAGGGAAAGAATCACAGAATCACATGACAATGGAAAGAATCACAGAATCACATGACAATAGCAATCACATTGTTTCTAATGGTGTCTGTTCACATCAATGCAACTCAGCACAGTGCAATTTTGGAAAAGGTTCCTGTACTACCTTGGCATTATTCCAGCAAAATTTTTGGCCCCTTAGAATATGCAAACCGCACCCAAGTTGCACTACATAATCACACTGAAAATTGGATCAAAATCGCATAACAGCAGTGTGAACCTAGCCTAAAGGAAAAGTGGAAGTTGTACCAACAGGTAAGCTTATAATAAGGCTTACCTATAGGTACTGTAAATATCTCCTAAACTTGCATGGTTAGGAGATATTCTCACTGCATGTAGCCAGTGACGTGACCAGTGCATGCGCTCTGAAGGGATGGTATACCTGTGCCGTCCCTTCAGAGCTCCATGCCGCAGTCTGCGGGAGTGACATCATTGCGGCATGGACAATCAGATGGCCAGAGGATGTGAACTTGGAAGTTACACCGGGTGAAGATGGAAACGCCTGTCGAGGTAACAGCACGGTGCTGAAGGGCTTTGTTCTAAGGTAAGTATTTCATAATGTGCTAGTATGCAATGCATACTAGCACATTATGCCTTTACCTTGCCGGGTTCAACTGCTTTAGTCCTCCTAATGCCAAACAAATGCATTGGGGTTTGTTGCTCTAAAACAGGGGCATCCAAGCTTGCTAGGCAAGGGGCCAGTTTACTGTCCTTAAGACTTAAGGGGGTGGGGGGGGGGGGTCAGACTGTGGTCATTGGGAGTAGAAAAGGTCCTGACGTCCGTGGGAATAAACAATGCTCCAACTTGGTGTCAATGGGAGGAATTATGGGCCATCATTGGTGTCATTGGTAGGAACTGTTCCCTATCTTTGGTGTCATTGGGAGGAATTTGGCTCCTTCACTGGTGTCAGTGGGGGGGAATTATGCCCCATTGTTACTATCAGTGGATGAATAAAGAGCTGTATAAGAGGAAGCAAAAGGCTGCACCTGGTCCCGGGGCCGAAGTTTGGAGACCACTGCTCTAAAACATACACTGGCCAAAGAGGGATCGAAATGCGTCCAGTTCAGCAGGGATTGGATGAATTTCAATCCATCTAAGGCTGTTCCCACTCAACAGAAGTTGTTTTAATAATCGACTTCTGTTGAACAGGAATGACCCAAAATGTTCATTCGATCAGCAGCTGCAGCCAATCGGAGGAGTGCCCATGGTCAGAATACAATAGCACAGAGGGGAAGAGTCCTCCCTCCACCTTGCTTGTATGGATGGGAGAATCCATTTTTTGCCTATGCAGCAGATGCAGACATACCATTTGTGCAGACCGTGTGACTGTAAAGAGCCTTCTGGGGTAGAAGGACCCAGGGTATACTAGATGTGGGATGAAAGGTGCTGAGACTGCTCATATCTTGGGCATATGAGAAGGGGGAAGCATCCTTTATGATGCCTCAACCTATTGTAGCGGGGTGCTAAATTTAGGGGAAGTGTTGGGTGGTAGTTGTGCCCAAACACCCTAATTGTTAGAGTTCAGGCAACCATTTTTGTCCACAGGTGGGGTATTGGTGTACAGTTCCCTGTGGTCTGCAGGTGGCGCTGCCATGGTAGGCCAGGGTTGAACCGCTGATACAGTGCTGTGTCTTGTGTGTCCCCTCTCGGCAGCCATACAGTGGGTGTGGTCTACATGCTGTGCATGCTGGGAGAGGATATAAAAGGGGCAGATGCTGCCTGTTCGGGGTTCTTGTTCCTGTCCGCCCTGGGCACCTTTAGCCCAGGGGTGGGTCTGCGGTTCATTGTCGGGGATCCTACCCCAGGGAGTGTGTGGTTCCTGTCGGTCCCAGGCACCTTCAGCCCTCGGACTGCAACAAAGGTCTGGGCCCAGCACCTTCGGCTGGAGCCCACCAGGGATCGAGGAATCTCAGGGTGCCGCCTTGCGAGGGGACCCGTATTCTAGATGAGGAGGCTGGGGGAGGAACCGTTCCGAAGGACTGGTGCAGAAGTCACAGTGAAGGAAGGGGCCCGGTAACTCTCTGGGGGGATGTCTTCTCCTTGAACAGAGACCAAGTTCACCAGGTCTGTGGCAGAGACCAAGTTCACCAGGTCTGTGGCAGAGACCAAGTTCACCAGGTCTGTGGCAGAGACCAAGTTCACCAGGTCTGTGGCAGGGACCAAGTTCATCAGGTCTGTGGCAGAGACCAAGTTCACCAGGTCTGTGGCAGAGACCAAGTTCACCAGGTCTGTGGCAGGGACCAAGTTCACCAGGTCTGTGGCAGGGACCAAGTTCAACAGGTCTGTGGCAGAGACCAAGTTCACCAGGTCTGTGGCAGAGACCAAGTTCACCAGGTCTGTGGCAGGGACCAAGTTCACCAGGTCTGTGGCAGGGACCAAGTTCAACAGGTCTGTGGCAGAGACCAAGTTCACCAGGTCTGTGGCAGAGACCAAGTTCACCAGGTCTGTGGCAGGGACCAAGTTCACCAGGTCTGTGGCAGGGACCAAGTTCAACAGGTCTGTGGCAGAGACCAAGTTCACCAGGTCTGTGGCAGGGACCAAGTTCAACAGGTCTGTGGCAGAGACCAAGTTCACCAGGTCTGTGGCAGAGACCAAGTTCACCAGGTCTGTGGCAGGGACCAAGTTCAACAGGTCTGTGGCAGAGACCAAGTTCACCAGGTCTGTGGCAGAGACCAAGTTCACCAGGTCTGTGGCAGAGACCAAGTTCACCAGGTCTGTGGCAGAGACCAAGTTCGCCGGGTCTGTGGCAGAGACCAAGTTCACCAGGTCTGTGGCAGAGACCAAGTTCACCAGGTCTGTGGCAGAGACCAAGTGTAAAGTTCGAGCATCATTTTGGCTGCTAGTCCTGTCCTAAGTTAGGGAGACTATCCGAATGGACTGAGTCTGCTTGAGAATCGGAGCAGTGAATTGTGTTACGTTTGTGCCTGGACCTCTTCCACACTTTGAGCTATCCTGTTCTCTCTCCAACCTTTCCTGTCAGAGACTGTGTTTTATAAGAAATAAACCTCTACGTTGGAGTGCAGCTGGTGTGGACATTCAAGTTAATGTGGTGATACAAGGACTTGTCTTTATTCAATATAGAGGTGAGAAACATTCTCCGGCTGTCTGACTGTGGAAGACCCATCAACAACACCGCTCAACCTCTTCACACAGGAGGGTACGGGCTTGTGGTGCAGTGTGCCCTCTCTTCCTGCGAGGAGCCAAAGTTAATGCAGGTAAAGAAAGGGGTCTGTGCGCTACAAATTTTCTGGTTTATAATATCCAGGTAATGTCCAGGTGGTGAAATACAATGATCTCCTTCTAACCCTTCTAAAGCCTTGTACACACGATCGGATATCCTATGGATTCTAAACCAATGGATTTTTCCATCAGAAATCTGATGAAGCTGACTTCCATCAGTCTTGCCTACACACCATCAGTCAAAAATCCGACCGTCCCAACCGCGGTGACGTAAAACACTCCGACAAACCAAGAAAAATGAAGTTCAATGCTTCTGAGCATGCGTCAACTTGATTCTGAGCATGCGTGGGTTTTTTGTCCGATGGAGTTCCACACAGATGATCGGAATTTGGTATAGTTTTTTTTCCCATCAGATAAATTTAAAACATGTTCTATTTTTTCTCACCGATGGAAAAAAGACAGATGGGGCCCATACACGATCAGTTTGTCCGATGAGACTGTTTTCATCAGTAAAACCGATCGTGTGTACACGGCATAACTCCTTCTGACCCTTCCCGAAAAGCATACACATATCAGGAATATGGAATGTTGGGTTGACATATTCTTTAATATCTCATTACATTTATTTTAAATACATCTAGTGTAAGTAGTTGTAATTGACTTGTTATGAGTCTCTAGTATTTCCCTGTACACTAGTACCCAGACTGGGAGACTGGGGCCGCACAAATAGCCAATCAGATGTGCTGCCTGCTGACAGCAGAGTGAGCAGAAGGGTGAGCTCATCACTTGCTGCTGCTTCATTGTCCAATCAAAAGCTGGGCAGAGAGGTGAACAAGCTGCATTGATTACTTGCAGCAGGAAAGGTCACCAACTTGGCTTTGCCGTCAGACAGTACTGTGTAAAGTTCAAGACTGGATGGGTAGGTCAAAAATCTCCTTGTCCTCCCTTTATAATTTCCAGTAACTTGAGCTGTGCAGCGTTCGCCTTTATAAATACTTTACAACAGCAATATTTTAAACCCCCATTCTCTGCAAAACTAATCTGATTAAGTTGCTAACAAACTCCCTTGATGACAAAACAAAGAAGAGAAACCTTGAATGACTTCAAACAAATCAGTGTGATTTAGATTACTAATAAAGACCATTTAATTACATGACAAGGTAGCGGAACAGGAGTCTAATGAAAAGCAATTAACAATCCCATAATGCAACAAATTGTTATAAAAACCAAGATTATAAAGAGAAATATATTGAATGCAGTTACTGGTCACAACACCCTAGGGAGGCCCCAGCCTTCCAGATGAATCATGGGTTATTTTATGCCACCCGGCTTCCTCTTTTCTGATCAATTGCCAATAGTAACAAGAAAAGAAGCAGAAATGTATGTAGCACCCTCTGCCGTAGGTGGGTGCTAGAGTGGGATTTTTCTAGGTAAACTGTCAGCGCAGGTAAATTTAGGCAGGCCTATGCTTCAGGCTAGGCCTGCTTGTTTTGATCTTGGGGCAGGGAGTGGTTAGTAAAGCAGAGGGTGTAGCCACCTGTGCTCTAGTTCTGAGGTGCCTCCTCTGCTTCCAGGGAGATTGTTCTGGAAGAGGGCCTGGGCCTGGAACTGGAGTGGCAGGCAGCTCATGTGAGGAGCCCTGACCAATCCCCACTCAGTATTGGCAGGAGGCAGGCCTCCCATATAAGCTGAGGTAACATGCCACTGGGGAGGAGTTGTCGGCCGGGTGACTTGGAGAATGGAGTACTAGACAGTGGCAGGAGTCGGCCCCCATCTGGGGGGGGGGTGCACTGAACGCGGAGGAGCCCGGGAGAGCTGTGAGGGAACTTCACCTTTACACGGTCGTAGATGAGGAATTCCTGGAGCAGAGGGGCTGGAGAGAGGCTGTCGGAACGTATGTCCAGATAAAGTCCTCCATCATGGACTCGGGGCAGGTGAAGGTCGGTGAGTGTACCACAGTGGAGTGCTGGGTGCGGAGCAATGCCAGGAAGTCTGGGGGGGAACTTCATCCTTACACGGTCATGGATGAAGTCCTCATCTTTACACTGTCATCGATGAGGAGCCCCGGAACAGAGGAGAGACTGTGGGGAAGTGTGTTAAATCGATGAGGCCTGAGGGTGCAGGATTTGCAAGTCAGGCTAGCTGGGATCAGTAGTCCACCAGTCAGTACAAGCTGTTAAATCACTAGGCCTCTGGGGAGGGGCACTGCAGGCCTCCGGCCTAGTGACCACACAGTAAATACAGCCAGCAAGTTGTGATTATTCAGAGTGATTCCTTTTTGTCAAAATGAAGATGATGGGACTGGATCTAATAGTTTTAAGCCCTGTACACACGATCGGATTTCCTATGGATTTTTAACCAATGGATTTTTCCATCAGAAATCAAATGAAGCTGACTTCCATCAGTCTTGCCTACACACTATCAGTCAAAAAACCAACCGTTCCAAACGCTGTGACGTAAAACACTCCGACAAGCCGAGAAAAATTAAGTTCAATGCTTCTGAGCATGCGTCGACTTGATTCTGAGCATGCGTGGGTTTTTTGTCCGATGGAGTTCCCCACAGACGATCAGAATTTGCTATCGTTCTTTTTTTCCCATCGGATAAATTTAAAACATGTTCTCGGTTTGTCCGATGAAAAAAGTCCATCGGACTGTTTTCATCGGTAAAACCGATCGTGTGTACAGGGCTTAACAGTGATATAGTAATTGTGCAGTGGAAGATTTGTGCAGGAGGAGAGAGGTCCTGGGAGCAACAGTCTGCAGGAGCTAGTGCAGAGGAGGAGGAGCAATAGTCTGCATGGTGATATGCAGAGGAAGAGACTGTGAAGGTTAGAAGTACATCAATTCTTCAAGGCTAATCTAATTCAGCAATGTTCACTAAATATGATGGCAAAGCAACATGTTCGATGGGCATCCCATATTCCCCTTACCCCAACCAAGTTGTATCCCCCCAATAAACAAAAATAAAACAACGCAAATGAATGTTCGTTGTCTCTGAGGTGATAGATGGCGGTTTGGCAGCAGGGTGATATGTTGGATGTTATTTACTAGTAGCAGCCAAGCGCTACATGTATTTTCTCAGGAAATATGACTGTATTATGATAGTGTATCTCTGATCTCTGCCCTATTCTCATACCCACGGACCCTTTTCACTTTCAGTATGTTTTTATTGAGGTTTTTACAGGAAGCAAAGAATTTTTACCATACAAATATATGAATAAGACCAATGTGTCGCTTAGTCCTGTAACAATATCCATCAAACTTCAAAAAGAAATAAGAGTAACTAAATAATAGAAAATAATACGTGTTCCAGTTGACATACCAGCATACCAATGATGGTTTGCATTGTACTGTACATACAAATGTCCTGTGGACCCTGTTCAAGTTGGCAATAAAATAAATGAATTATAAAGCTAGAAAACAACTACTTTACGCAGACTAGAAGAAGCCACTATCCAGGCATCATAATACACTCTTTAATAGTCTTTATTGTATTTCATATTATAGAAAATAATTAAACCATATTAATAAATAATATTAATAACTGACAATATTCAAACTCATTTCTATTCAATTCTAAATCCTTTCTTCAAGATTATTAATTAATTTCAGTAGCGAAAACAACGGAGCCAGGGGGAGCCACGGTACGCTGAGTTTTATGAAAGATTGTTTCCTATGAAGCTAAGGAGAAGTGCTAGATGAATTAGGAGAAAGTCTGATGATGTCAACCTTCCAAGATGCAACTTGAAGGCAAAAAAAACACCTACGCTGTGAGGAGATAACCTACTGACATCAAACTCCGAAGATGCATCTGGAAAGCAGAACGATGCCTAAGCTGCAAGGAAGAAGCCTCACAGAAGAATGCCTAGGCCGCAAGGAGAAAGCCTGGTGACATCACTCTCCCAAGATATATTTAGAAGGATGGAGGGTGCCTAGGCTATGAGGAAGAAACCTGATGACATCTATCTCCTAAGACACATCTGGAAAGTAAAAGGAAGCCTAGAATGCAAAGAACAAGTCTGAGGACATCAACCTCCAAAATGAGGTCCTCAAAAGGATGCCTAGTGTCAAGTCTCTGGTGTGAGGCCGGATTGCTGAGGGCGCCCCTTGCGGCTAACAGCACCACACCCCTGGGGATGAGACAGGGAGTGCGGGGCCCAAAGGTGCACGGATTGCTGGTACTGCTGCTGACTGGGTAGATGCAGGCAGAAGGTGCGCTTTAAGAGCGTAATCAGTAGCGGTGCAAGGAAGGATTCTGGTGTGGAACAGTAGGTAAACCAAGAACAGAGTCTGTAGCCAGGCCAGGGGTCAAACACAGGAATCAGTCCAAGAGGATTACAGGAACAAGCCGGGTCATACACAGGAGCAGGAGATAATGGAATAGTCAGCCAGGCCGGGGTCAGATGCGAGGAGATAAGCAGGGTCACAGGTCCAGATGCAAGCCAAGGGTCAAGCCAGAGATTCAGGATACACAAGCTACAGGAGACACAGGAAGCTAAAGATAATCCAGCAACTTGTATGTGCCAGTGACAGGTTTAAATAGGCCGGGGGGTGCGCCCACACAGTCACTGCATGCGTGCGCGCTTGTGTGCGTCTGTACGCGCCGTCCGGCGTGTACGGGCAGCTGCCGCGCATCTGCGTGCGCGCATGCGCATAGGGGTTAGTCTGGTGCGGCCATGACTCGGCTATTTCCCTGACACCTAGGCTGCGAGGAAGAAGCTTGATGATTTCAATCTCCCAAGATGCATCTGAGAGGCAAAAGGCTACCTAGACTGTAAGGAGGTAGTTTGATGACATCAATCTCTCAAGATACATCTGAAAGGTTTGACGAGTCCTAGAGCAGTGTTTCTCAACTCCAGTCCTCAAGGCGCCCAACAACGTCATGTTTTCAGGCTTTCCATTATTTTGCACAGGTAATTTGATCAGTTTCACTGCCTTAGTAATTACCACAGCTATTTCATCTGAGGGAAATCCTGAAAACATGACCTGTTGGGGCGCCTTGAGGATTGGAGTTGAGAAACACTGTCCTAGACTATGAGGAAGAAGTATCTTGATGACATCAATCTCCCAAGATACATCTGAAAGGTTTAACGAGTCGTAGACTATGAGGAACAAGATGCATCTGATAGGAAAAAGGCCACCTAGGCTGCGGGGAAGTAGCCTGATGATATCAATCTCCTTATGCCCCGTACACACGATCGTTTTTCATGCCGTTAAAAATGGCATTTTAAAAAATGGCCATTAAAAATGATCGTGTGTAGGCTCCAGAGCATTTTTAACGACGTGAAAACCGGCCATTAAAAATTCCGGACATGCTCTCTTTTTTCACGTCGTTTTTCATGTCGTTTTTTTTAACGACGTGAAAAACGATAGTGTGTATGCTTTAACGACGTGAAAAAAAACGCGCATGCTCAGAATCAAGTATGAGACGGGAGCGCTCGTTCTGGTAAAACTAGCGTTCGTAATGGAGATAGCACATTCATTACACAGTAACGGACTGAAAAGCGCGAATCGTCGCCCAACAAACTTTACTAACATGAAGGGTGGCGTCATTCGAACGGAACTTCCCCTTTATAGTGCCGTCGTACGTGTTGAACGTCACTGTGCTTTGCTTGATCGTTTTTTTAAATGATGGTGTGTACGCAAGGCAGGCTTGAGAGGAAACATGAAAAAAAACGAGGAGAAAAACGTTGGTTTAAAAAATGACATTAAAAACGATCGTGTGTACGGGGCATAAGACTTATCTGGAAGCTTTAAGGACACTTAGGCTGCGAGGAAGAAGCCTGATGATACCAATCTCTCAAGATGCATCTGGAAGGCAAAAGGCTACCTAGCCTGATGACATCAATCTCCCAAGATGCATTTGAAAGGCACCAGGATGCCTAGGCTGTGAGGAAGAAGCCTGAAGATATCAGTCTCCCATAATGCACATGGAAGTCAATAAGCTACCTAGTAGAGCTGCACAATTAATTGTTAAAAAATCGTGATCTCGATTCAACCCCCCTGACGATCTCCAATGCAGCGTTTGCCGATTCTTTCATATAACAAGTGGAGAGACTTTGGCCCCTTTCACACCTGTCAGTTTTTTCAGGCGGATCTGAACGGGCGCTCCATGTATCTCTATGGAGCGTCGGATGTCAGCGGTGAAATGTGACGGATGCAAACCCTATTTTGCATTCGTCTGCCGGACTGGATCGGATGAAAACGGACAGACGGTTAGTTTTCATCCGATCCCCCATAGAGGAGAGCGGAGATCTGACTTGTCCGTCTCTGCACAGTGTGCTGAGACAGACCTGTCATCGGCCGGCTCAGCGGGGATCAACGGAGCGATCCCCGCTGAGCAAGCGGATGTTTAAAAGGGTGTGAAAGGGGCCTTAACCACTTAAGGACTGCCTAACGCAGATATACGTTGGCAAAATGGCACAGCTGGGCACAAGCATGTGCAGATACGTCCCCTTTAAGAGCCCAGTCGTGGGTCGCGCGCCGACGCCGGCGCGGTTGCGACCCGATCGTGAGCTCCGTGATCGCGCCCACGGGAACCTGTGGATCCGATCGCCGCCGGTGTCCCGCGATCGGGTCACAAAGCTGAAGAACGGGGAGAGGTAAGTGTAAGCAAACCTTTCCCCGTTCTTCCTAGTGAGAGTGTCACTGATCATCTGTTCCCTGTTATAGGGAACGACGATCAGTGACGTCACACGACAAGCCACACCCCCACACAGTAAGAATCACTCATTAGGTCACACTTAACCCCTTCAGCGCCCCTACAGGTTAACCCCTTTCACTGCCAGTGTAATTTCACAGTAATCAGTGCATTTTTATAGCACTGATCGCTGTAAAAATTACAATGGTCCTAAAATGGTGTCAAAAGTGTCCGATGTGTCTGCCATAAAGTCGCAGTCACGATAAAAATCACTGATCGCCACCATTACTAGTAAAAAATAATTTATTAATAAAAATGCCATAAAACTATCCCCTATATTGTATACGCTATAACTTTTGCGCAAACCAATCAATAAACGCTTATTGCGATTTTTTTTACTAAAAATATGTAGAAGAATACGTATCGACCTAAACTAAGGAAAAAAAAAATTATATATTTTTTGGGGATATTTATTATAGCAAAAAGTAAGAAATATAGAATTTTTTTCAAAATTGTCGCTCTATTTTTGTTTATAGCGCAAAAAATAAAAACCGCAGAGGTGATCAAATACCACCAAAAGAAAGCTCTATTTGTGGGGAAAAAAAGACGTCAATTTTGTTTGGGAGCCACGTTGCACGAACGCACAATTGTCAGTTAAAGCGACGCAGTGCTGAATCGCAAAAAGGGGCCTGGTCCTTTAGCAACAAAATGGTCCGGGGCTAAAGTGGTTGTAAAATCATTTTTTAAACTTTTACCTACAGGTAAGCCTATACTAAGGCTAACCTGTAGGTAAAAGAAATATCTCCTAAACCTTTACGGTTTAGGAGATATTCCCCTCGCAATGCGCCGCTGACAGCAGCAGCGCATGCGCACAGGGGATTCTCGGGCTGAAGGCTCGGCAAACGAAGTCTCCCGCGCACATGCGCGGGAGTGAGACATCGCAGCTCCAGCCACTCACAGCGCTGGAGCCGCGATACCCGGAAGACACGCCGAGGCAACATGTCATCTCCCTCGGCGTGGACCAGGTAAGTTCCCAACGCCTCGTTCTAAGGTAAGTATTTCATAATGAGCTTGTATGCTGTGCATACAAGCTCATTATGCATTTTCCTTTACAGTAGTAAAAAAAATAAAAATATAGCGGGTATACAACCGCTTTAAGTGGTTAATCTGCTCACTCCGGGCAGTCTGCCAAGTTTAGATCAAAGAGATAAACTTCTGTGTTTAACAACATGAAACATTGTAACTAACTTCCTTCTTAGATCAAACGTCTGTGTGTAAATGCAGTAAGTTTAACCAGGGGAGTTCCAGCCTTTTTTATGTTTATTAAAGTGGTTGTAAACCCACTTTTTAAACAAAGACCTACAGGTAAGCCTAGATTAAGGCTTACCTGTAGGTGCATGAAATATCTCCTTAACCTACACGGTTAAGGAAATATTTGTATGTAAATGCGGCGACGCTGACGTCACCCCATTCACAAATTCGGCTAGGTCGCAACATTCGACGACGTAGCCGAATTCGACAGCTCACGCGCGCATGCGCGGAGTCACGTCTTCTCCGCTCCGGCCAATCACAGCGCCGGAGCGGCGCTGTGATTGGCTGCAGCGGCGATACCCGGAAGTAACATTCCGGCTATCGCCGCAGCGATGGATGCGGCTAGAGGAGGGACACGGACGACTTTGGGGGCCCCGATCGAAGGTAAGTGGTACATAATGAGCTAGTATGCTAGTCATACTAGCTCATTATAGCTTTGTCTTGCAGGTTAGTCAAAAAAAAAGGGTTTACAACCACTTTAAAAGTCAGCAGCTACAAAAAAGTGTAGCTGCTGGCTTTTAAAGCGGAGGTTCTGCGGTGCATCTTTTTTTTTTTTTATATTTATTCTATGTAAAATCATTAGCAATGTATGTACTCACGTCAGCGGCTCTTTAAAACACTCCCCGTCAGTTTTGCGTTTAAAAAAGAGTTTATAAAACTCTTCCTGATTTTGCCATTTTGCTTGTGGGCATCTTGAAGCCCACAAGCATATCCTTCCGGGTAGAGAAGAATTCCTCTCTCCCGGCATTCAGCGCTGATCTCGCGCACGCGCAGTGTTGACGGCGAGCAGCGCCGTCAACACTTCCTGGTTGCCATGACAACCTGCATAAACATTTAAAGTTCACACCCACTACACGCCCAGTACACATGCGTGCCCTTATCTAAAATGGCGGAATTAGATCCGCCCCCGTCACGTGACCGGCTAGACGAGTCACGTGACGATACAATTATCGTGAGATCTCACTGGAAGGAGGGTAGATATAACTAATCGGAAGCTGGGCAAGTTGATCCCAGGAGGCACTGCGGGAATAGGAGGTAGGAAAGGACATGCCTACTCCCGCGGGAGTAAATACCGGAAGAAGCATCTTATAAAACATATAAAACATTTATTTACTAAACTAATAAGGATAAAAAAAAAAGGTTAGTGATCGGGTTATGTACGTGCTAAGCGCAAGTAATGGATTTAAAGTCGAATATGTGGGTGAACCTCCGCTTTAATAAACAGACACTTACCTGTTTCACTGTCCAACGACCCGGCCGCTCGGAGCTTCGCTCCTCTCCCCCTCTCTCAGCCGACACCTCCATTCTAACTGTGGGCACCCGGCCGTGACAGCTTTCAGCTTCACGGCCGGGCACTCACTGCGCATGCGCGAGTTGCGCTGCGCTTCCTGAGTGGACAGGCGATCGCCTGGGACCTGTCACGTGTCTTAGGCGATATGACGAATCGCCTAAGCGGTCCCTGGGCGGAAGGAGGAAGTGGGACAGGAAGTCCCACTCCTACTGAAGCCCCCACTCCCCCCCAAAAAAATAATTACATGCCAAATGTGGCATGTAAGGGGGCGAGGAGTGGTTTAAGCAGAAGTTCCACTTTTGGGTGAAACTCCGCTTCAAAGTCCAAATCTTTTTCTAACACTTGTTTCTTAAGTTAAAATCAATATTTTTTGCTAGAAAATTACTTAGAACCCCCAAACATTATATATATTTTAGCAGAGACCCTAAGGAATAAAATGGCAATTGCTGCAATATTTTATGTCACACTGTATTTGCCCAGTGGTCTTTCAAATGCAATTTTTTGGGAAAAAATACACTTCAATGAATAATAAATAAAACAAAAACAGTAAAGTTAGCCCAATTTTGGGCGTTTTAATGTGAAAGATGATGTTACGCCACCAGAATCGTGAGAGAATCGTGATCCATCGTCTAAGCAAAAATATTGTGATTCTCATTTTAGCCAGAATCTTGCAGCTCTACTACCTAGGCTACTTGTGACCAGAAAGTCCTGGAATCATTTTTTTTTCAAATTGGTGTTTTTCCTGTACAGATTATACTATTATATTTTAGGTTATGCTCATGGGGTGGTGGTTTATTTAACTTGAGGCCCCTACACACGATCGGATATTCTGACAACAACTGTGTGATGGAAGGGTTTTGTCGGATAATCCGACCGTCTTTATGCTCCATTGGACAATTGTTGTCGGAATTTCCGACAACAAATGTTGGATAGCCATGCTCTAAAATTGTTCCGTCGGATTATCCGATCGTGTGTACATAAGTCCGTCGGACTAAAATCCAAAGTACAAACACGCATGCTCCGAACCAGTGCTAACCATCAGACAACATAAGCAGAAGTTGCCCAATGGGTGGCGCTAAAGAGCTGAAAAACCACATAGTTTCGTCCTTCCTCCCCAGCCACTAGAGGGCGCAGGTTTACTCAAGTCTAGCCTATTTTTTTTATTTTTTTTTAGGCAGGAAGAGGAAGGGCGGCCATTGCCATGTGGTGACAGGTCATATAGGCCTTGGAGACAGAACGGTGGCTCGTGAGTGTTTGATTATACGGACCGCATCAATGTGGAAGGAGTCTAGCACCCGGAACATCCACCCTGGTTGAGTTTACTTCAGTGTCCCCATCCCTCTGATGTTAAAGGCCGCGGCTGGGTTATAGCCGAATGCATTCGTGCTTGCCCTCTGGTAAGCGGCTTTTATATACGGTGGTGGGCTTCTCACTTATTTCTGGATTCACTGCGGTGTTGTTCAACCGATGCTTATGGAACCATGCTTTTTACCTAGACTGTTGTGAGGAGATTTACCTTGATTGGTATATGCCTGGAGGACATCTAGTACTATTTTTTATCCTCTTGTCATCTGAGGACCTTTTGTGGACTTAATATTTTGGCGCAGCTTCACTTTTTCTTATTTACACGTAGTTTCGTGTACGTTGGCTGAAAAAGTTCTGCCGTCTGTATGCAGAACAAGTTCACGGCCAACGCCCTTCGGACAAAAATCCATGGATTTGTCCGATGGAAATCCGATCGTGTGTACGAGGCTTTAGACAGTATGTCTTCTTTAAATAAATGACTTCATCCACCCTGTTTAAAGAAGAAAAAAAAAACGATTTTTAATTAAATGGAATAGAAACAGCCAAGTCTGAGCTAAATTATTTATTTGGAACTGATTAGTTCTGACAAAGCAATCGAGGAATAAAAGCCTTGATGTCCACCAGAGAGCTTTTCTAGGTTTTTCAAGCCCTCTGGGGTGGTAGCTGTCCCATTTGTTATCCCTTCCCATTTGTTGGTCAGAATTCCATAGCTGCTAATTGATACACCTGTGTTTAGGTATTTATATCCTGTTAGGACCCCATTCTTTACACATGTTCAGATGAGCTCAACCCAGTTAACCGCTATGATCTAATTTCTACTACGTTTAACTCATAAATCATATTTCCTTTCTCTTTTTCACAAGATGAGGTTATAACCTGGTAGGGTGTAGTCCTCTTTATTCTGTATGTTCTCATCACGAGGACCGCATTCCTGACAAGAAACAGACGGCAATCAAATCCTCCAAGGAGCCTTTCATAGACTGGAGGGGAGTACATCTGTTCCAGGACTCTGACCTCGGCACACACAGCACTGTACCCCATTACATTTACCATCCCAACTTAGCTACGTTTCCATTAGAAGACAATAAGCATTTAAAATGAATCTGACTGCATGGAAAAAAGTTGTCACAAAGTTTTCTGTATGGGTAGAAACCAAGCACTAATGCATGCAACGACACCAGGAAATTCGGGATATAATAGACAAAGAAGACAGTTGGCTGCTCTTCCCACTCACCCTTGGGGCTACTGAACACTAAGAGAAAGTGTCTCCGTTATTTCCAGAAGAATGAGGAATTTACATGTCCCTTCCAAACATGGTCTCCAATGAATGATTTTCTGGCATGGTTTACTCCAGCTGATCCATTCTAGAATAGTATTTGGTTGTTTAAGGACAAGACATCCTTATATTTAAAATGTAATTACAAAGCAAGTAAGCATTTTCCTGCCATAGTCATAAAGTTCAGGCTCCATTCACACTTTGTGATTTGGGATTAGTGATGAGCCGAACACCCCCGGGTTCGGTTCGCACCAGAACCCGCGAACGGACCGAAAGTTCGAACGAACATTAGAACCCTATTAAATACAATGGATGCGAACGTTCGAATTCTAAAGTGCTGATTATAACAACTATTATGCATGTTATTGTCATAAATAGGGTTTGGGAACCCGGGTTCTGCACCAGGGGACATGTATCAATGCAAAAAGAAGTTTTAAAAACGGTCGTTTTTCGGGAGCAGTCATTTTAATGATGCATAAAGTGAAAAAAAAAAGTCAAATATTCCTTTAAATATCGTACCTGGGGGGTGTCTAAAGTATGCCTGTGAAGTGCCACGTGTTTCCCGTGTTTAGAACTGTCCCTGCACAAAATGACACTTCTAAAGGAAAAAAAAGCCATTTAAAACTGCTTGCGGCTTTAATGTAATGTCTGGTCCCGGTAATATGGATGAAATTCTTTAAGAAAAATGGCATAGCTACCCCATGACCCCCCCCCCCCTACCCCAGCCCATTACCAGCCCCTTTGGGTCTTGTATGGATATTAAGGGGAACCCCGCACATAAAATAAAAAAGGCCCTATATACTCTGAACAGCCGTATACAGGCGGTGCATACAAGACAGGGACTGTAGGTTTGTTCTTATGTAGAATCTGTTTGTAATTTTGAACAGGTACATTGTTGAAGTGTAGCTCCAGCCCAAAAATCTATTTTTAAACTTTTTGGGAAACATAGGTAAGGGTTATCACCCCTGTAACATTTGTTTTGCTGTCTGTGCCCCTGTTCAGAACATTTCACCTCACTTTCCGTCCCAATGACAACTGTTTTTGAAATGTGGTGTTTTTCTTGAAACAAGGATTGCTGATAAAGCATCAGTACA
Source organism: Rana muscosa (assembly GCA_029206835.1). Lineage (NCBI taxonomy): Eukaryota > Metazoa > Chordata > Amphibia > Anura > Ranidae > Rana > Rana muscosa. The sequence goes on from CM055118.1 coordinate 472,248,931, forward strand.
GATGAGACCCCTTTCTCCCATATTTATTCTTACAGGAGAGAATTTTCCTTTCTAGGGGTAGATTTCCTCTCACTTCCTGTTGTCTTCTTTCGTTTGCAAGTAGGAGTCGTTTGTAAGTTGGATGTTTGAAAGTAGGGACCTGCCGTATATACTCTGCAGAAATAGGCCCCTTAGTTGTTAGTGTTGGCACAACACTGTAAGCACTCAGTTACTCTTGGTTGGTGCTGGAACGCCCTGCTGTCAACTATTATATCAGGAATTTTAATTACATATAATTGTTGAACAGTGGTAGTAAAAATTGGGGCTTTGATGGTGGTGATGGTGCCACAACACTGTAAGCCCTGACAGTTACTCTTGGTGGGTGCAGCAATGGGCCCTGCTGTGAATTATTAGATCAAGAATTGTAATTACATGCCCCTTTTGAACAGGGGCTGAAAAATTGGGCCTTTCGTGGTGGTGGTGGTGGTGGCGTTGCCACAAGACTGTAAGCCCTCAGAGTTACTCTTGGTGGGTGCAGCAATGGACCCTGCTGTGAATTATTAGATCAAGAATTGTAATTGCATGCCCCTGTTGAACAGGGGCTGAAAAATTGGGCCTTAGGCACTGGTGGCACAACACTACAACCCCTCACAGATACTGTACTTGGAGCACAGCAATGAGCCCTGTTGCAAAGTATTGCTTCAAAAATTGTAATGACACGCCCCTGTTAAACAGGGGCTGAAAAATTGGGCCTTAGGCACTGGTGCCACAACACTCCAACCCCTCACAGATACTGTACTTGGAGCACAGCAATGAGCCCTATGGCAAATTATTGCTAAAAAAATTGTAATTACACGCCCCTGTAAAACAGGGGCTGAAAAATTGGGCCTTAGCCACTGGTGGCGGCACCCATAAACAAAAATGATCTTCCAAGCTATCATCATCAATCGTATCATTGAGGACTCGGAGGAGGAGGATAGCCAGTCAACATAACAGCACAGGCACTCAGCATCAGCATCAGTCTTGAAGGGATGTGACATGTTAAAATCAATTAGTCTGTTATATCAGCATCAGGTGTGTGGTAGCTGGTGGTGATCCAAGACTGGTTCATCTTGATGAAAGTCAGTCGATCAACCGAGTCAGTGGACAGGCGCACCCTGTGATCCGTGACAAATCCTCCAGCAGCACTGAATGTGCGTTCCGAAAGAACGCTGGATGCAGGACAGGCCAGTAGCTCAATTGCATACTGTGCAAGCTCTGGCCAGTGATCCATCCTCAAGACCCAGTAAGCCAGAGGATTTTCGGTGGGGAAGGTGTCCAAGTCTGACCTTGCCCCTAGATATTCCTGCACCATGTTTATCAGACGCTGGCGATGGTTGCTGGAACCGATCATACTTTGGGGCTGCGGACTAAAGAATTGTCTGAACGCATCGGTCAGACGGCCACCTTCCCCACCGCTCCTTCTTTGACTGGCCGAAGCCTCAGCAACTCGTTGTCCAGGACCAGGAGTTTGTAACCTCCCAGTCTCTGGGAACGCGTTGCACAGACCTTTCTGCAAGGCCTCCCGGAGTTGTCTCATCCTCTGCTCCCTCTGCGACGGTAACATAAGGTCCGCAACCTTACCCTTGTACCGTGGATCAAGGAGAGTGGCCAGCCAGTAATGGTCCCTCTCCTTGATCCGAAGAATACGAGGATCCTTCCGCAGACTTTGCAGGATCAGGGAGGCCATGCAGCGTAGGTTTGCTGAGGCATTCGCTCCGGAGTCCTCTGGGTCACTAAGGACGACATGATCCGCAGCCACCTCCTCCCAGCCACGTACAAGTCCACTGGTTTCTTGGGACTGTAAATCATCCCTAAAAGACTGCTGCTGATGATGCTGAGTGCCAGCCTCCACCTCCATGCTGACACAATCCTCCTCCTCCTCCTCCTCCTCCTCCTCTTCCTGTGCGATGGGTGGGACAGAAGGAACACTGTCTGGGTAAAGGGGGCCTTGAGAGGCAAGGAAGTCCTCCTCTTCCTGCCTCAAGTGCCCTGTCCATTATTCCACGCAGCGTGTGCTCCAACAGGTGGACAAGAGGTACAGTGTCACTGATGCATGCACTGTCACTGCTCACCATCCTCATGGCCTCCTCAAATGGTGCCAGGACAGTGCATGCATCCCTGATCATGCCCCACTGGCGTGGAGAAAAAAAACCAAGCTCCCCTGACCCTGTCCTGGTGCCGTAGTCGCACAGGTACTCATTGATGGCCCTCTGCTGCGTGTGCAGCCGCTGCAGCATGGCCAACGTTGAGTTCCACCTGGTGGGCATGTCACATATAAGGCGGTTCTTGGGCAGGTTCAACTCCTTTTGCAGCTCAGCCAGGCGAGCACTGGCATTATAAGATCTGCGGAAATGCACACAGACTTTCCTGGCCTGCCTCAGGACATCCTGTAAGCCCGGGTACCTGCCCAAGAACCGCTGCACCACCAGGTTAAGGACGTGAGCCACACAGGGCACATGGGTCAGTTGTCCCTGTCGGAGGGCGGAGAGGAGGTTGGTGCCATTGTCGCAAACCACCATTCCTGGCTTAAGCTGGCGTGGCGTCAACCACCTCTCGGCCTGGCCCTGCAGAGCAGACAGGACCTCTGCCCCAGTGTGGCTTCTGTCCCCCAAACACACCAGCGCAAGCACGGCATGGCATCTTTTTGCCTGCGTACTTGCGTAGCCCCGTGAACGGCTACGGAGCACCGCTGGTTCATAGGACAAACCACAGGAAGAGGCCATGGAGGAAGAAGAAGAGGAGGGGGTGGAGGAGAGAGGTGTGTCACAACCAGTAGTAGCATTTTGGAGGCGTGGCGGTGGGACAACCTCCAACACTACTGCACCTTGTCCTGCATCCTTCCCAGCTGCCAAAAGAGTGACCCAATGGGCCGTGAAAGAAAGGTAACGTCCCTGTCCATGCCTGCTGGACCATGAGTCAGCGGTAATATGCACCTTACCGCTGACCGCCCTGTCCAGCGAGGCCAAGACATTGCCTTCCACATGCCGGTAGAGAGCCGGAATAGCCTTCCGTGAGAAAAAGTGGCGTTTGGGAACCTGCCACTGAGGAACCGCACATTGCACAAACTCACGGAAGGGGGCCGAGTCTACCAACTGAAAAGGCAGCAGTTGAAGCGCTAGCAATTTAGCCAAGCTAGCATTCAACCGCTGGGCATGTGGATGGCTGGGAGTGAACTTCTTTCGACGGTCCAGCAGCTGGGGCAGGGAAATTTGCCTGCTAGAATCGGACGTCGGTGTACTGCTAGCAGAGTGGCCGCAAGTACTTGGCTGTGAAACACCTAATTCTACACCTTCATTCCTCTCAGTGCATGTTTCAGAGAGGACTGAAGTTATAGTGGGGTTGGAGATCCCAGCTGATGCGGTGCAAGGAGAGGTCCGCTTTGTTCTTTGGTGTGGGTCTTTGAGGTAGGCTTGCCAACGAGCTGCATGGCAGGTCAACATATGTCTGGTCAGGCATGTGGTACCCAAGCGGCTGATGTTTTGGCCACGCGATATACGCTTGAGACATATGTTGCAAACAGCAGCTGTGCGATCTGATGCACTAGCCTCAAAAAAGGCCCACACCAAAGAACTTTTTAATGACGGGCAGAGGCAGCGCCCTGCACAGGCGGAGCTCTGCGGTGTGATTCCGTCGGTGTACTGCCCTTACGCTGGCCACCAAAGGGCATCCTGCCTTGTTGGAGATGTGCCTCCTCCTCATCCTCCTCCTCCTCCTCTCTCCTATTAGGCACCCACGTGGAGTCAGTGACCTCATCATCACCTCCCTCCTCATCACTGGAGCCAATCTGGCAGTATGCTGCAGCTGCTGGAACATGACTGCCAGATTGGTGTCCTTCTTGAGCATCCCCTCTGTCTGCTCTCACGCTACTGCCTTCCTCTAGCTGGGTTTCATCATCAGACCCTTCGAAACGCTGGGCATCCTCCTGGAGCATGTACCCAACACTGTGCTGAAACAGTTCGGGGGACTCCTCAGGAGGAGGACATGGTGGGTCTAGGGAAGGAGTGACTGATGATGAGTCTGACATTGATACCAGGGAAGAGGACGCTTTGGCAGCTGCTTTTCCAGTACCCTGAGCCTGGGTGAGAGAGGATGAGGAGGAGGAGGAGGGCTTGGTCATCCACTCTACCAAGTCTTCGGCATGATGTGGCTCAACATGTCCAGCTGCCGAAAAGAAGGACAAGCGTGTCCCATGGCCATGTGCTGATGACAATGCACCGCGTCCACGACCAGCACTGTTGCCCCCAGACACAGAGCCTGCTTGCCCTCTTTTATTGCCTCCTGACTGTCTGCCTCTCCTTGTTTGCCTTCCAGACATTCTAATAGATGGCCTGCAGGGAGATGGGAAAAAAGCAATAAGGGCTACCTTCAGGTGTCCTTCTCTGTCCCTGGAAACAAGGACTTTGACAGTGAAAGAAACTGACACACTCTCCCTACCTACAGTTTTCTGTCCCTAGAAAAAATGTTTTTTTTAAGCACAATTTAGCACAAGGAGAATTCACTCACTGTCCTTCCAGGTCCCTGGAAACAAGGACTTTGACAGTGAAAGAAACTGACACACTCTCCCTACCTACAGTTTTCTGTCCCTAGAAAAAATGTTTTTTTTAAGCACAATTTAGCACAAGGAGAATTCACTCACTGTCCTTCCAGGTCCCTGGAAACAAGGACTTTGACAGTGAAAGAAACTGACACACTCTCCCTACCTACAGTTTTCTGTCCCTAGAAAAAATGTTTTTTTTAAGCACAATTTAGCACAAGGAGAATTCACTCACTGTCCTTCCAGGTCCCTGGAAACAAGGACTTTGACAGTGAAAGAAACTGACACACTCTCCCTACCTACAGTTTTCTGTCCCTAGAAAAAATGTTTTTTTTAAGCACAATTTAGCACAAGGAGAATTCACTCACTGTCCTTCCAGGTCCCTGGAAACAAGGACTTTGACAGTGAAAGAAACTGACACACTCTCCCTACCTACAGTTTTCTGTCCCTAGAAAAAATGTTTTTTTTAAGCACAATTTAGCACAAGGAGAATTCACTCACTGTCCTTCCAGGTCCCTGGAAAAAAGGACTTTGACAGTGAAAGAAACTGACACACTCTCCCTACCTACAGTTTTCTGTCCCTAGAAAAAATGTTTTTTTTAAGCACAATTTAGCACAAGGAGAATTCACTCACTGTCCTTCCAGGTCCCTGGAAACAAGGACTTTGACAGTGAAAGAAACTGACACACTCTCCCTACCTACAGTTTTCTGTCCCTAGAAAAAATGTTTTTTTTAAGCACAATTTAGCACAAGGAGAATTCACTCACTGTCCTTCCAGGTCCCTGGAAACAAGGACTTTGACAGTGAAAGAAACTGACACACTCTCCCTACCTACAGTTTTCTGTCCCTAGAAAAAATGTTTTTTTTAAGCACAATTTAGCACAAGGAGAATTCACTCACTGTCCTTCCAGGTCCCTGGAAACAAGGACTTTGACAGTGAAAGAAACTGACACACTCTCCCTACCTACAGTTTTCTGTCCCTACAAAAAATGTTTTTTTTAAGCACAATTTAGCACAAGGAGAATTCACTCACTGTCCTTCCAGGTCCCTGGAAACAAGGACTTTGACAGTGAAAGAAACTGACACTCTCCCTACCTACAGTTTTCTGTCCCTAGAAAAAATGTTTTTTTTAAGCACAATTTAGCACAAGGAGAATTCACTCACTGTCCTTCCAGGTCCCTGGAAACAAGGACTTTGACAGTGAAAGAAACTGACACACTCTCCCTACCTACAGTTTTCTGTCCCTAGAAAAAATTTTTTTTTAAGCACAATTTAGCACAAGGAAAATTCACTCACTGTCCTTCCAGGTCCCTGGAAACAAGGACTTTGACAGTGAAAGAAACTGACACACTCTCCCTACCTACAGTTTTCTGTCCCTAGAAAAAATGTTTTTTTTAAGCACAATTTAGCACAAGGAGAATTCACTCACTGTCCTTCCAGGTCCCTGGAAACAAGGACTTTGACAGTGAAAGAAACTGACACACTCTCCCTACCTACAGTTTTCTGTCCCTAGAAAAAATGTTTTTTTTAAGCACAATTTAGCACAAGGAGAATTCACTCACTGTCCTTCCAGGTCCCTGGAAACAAGGACTTTGACAGTGAAAGAAACTGACACACTCTCCCTACCTACAGTTTTCTGTCCCTAGAAAAAATGTTTTTTTTAAGCACAATTTAGCACAAGGAGAATTCACTCACTGTCCTTCCAGGTCCCTGGAAACAAGGACTTTGACAGTGAAAGAAACTGACACACTCTCCCTACCTACAGTTTTCTGTCCCTAGAAAAAATGTTTTTTTTAAGCACAATTTAGCACAAGGAGAATTCACTCACTGTCCTTCCAGGTCCCTGGAAACAAGGACTTTGACAGTGAAAGAAACTGACACACTCTCCCTACCTACAGTTTTCTGTCCCTAGAAAAAATGTTTTTTTTAAGCACAATTTAGCACAAGGAGAATTCACTCACTGTCCTTCCAGGTCCCTGGAAACAAGGACTTTGACAGTGAAAGAAACTGACACACTCTCCCTACCTACAGTTTTCTGTCCCTAGAAAAAATGTTTTTTTTAAGCACAATTTAGCACAAGGAGAATTCACTCACTGTCCTTCCAGGTCCCTGGAAACAAGGACTTTGACAGTGAAAGAAACTGACACACTCTCCCTACCTACAGTTTTCTGTCCCTAGAAAAAATGGTTTTTTTAAGCACAATTTAGCACAAGGAGAATTCACTCACTGTCCTTCCAGGTCCCTGGAAACAAGGACTTTGACAGTGAAAGAAACTGACACACTCTCCCTACCTACAGTTTTCTGTCCCTAGAAAAAATGTTTTTTTTAAGCACAATATAGCACAAGCACAAAACACACTGACACTCTCCCTACCTATCCTTCTCTTTCCCTAAACTAAAGGAATCCAGGTTAAGCAAGAAAGAAATAAAAGTCACTGTCCCTGCCTATGCTGCTCTATCCCTGCTCCGGAACACACTACACTAGGCCGCCGTGCTGGCGGCCTTTTATAGTGTGGGGCGTGTACTAAACACCCTCAGCAATAATTGGCCACAGGCATCCTGCCTGTGGCCAATCATTGCTCTCCTCGCTGCCGGCGCTGTGATTGGCCAAGCATGCGGGGTCACAGTGCATGCTTGGCCAATCACAGCGCCTGGATGACACTGCAATGGCGTAGTGCATTGTGGGCCGTTCGCGTCACTCGAATTTGGCGCGAACGGCCCAAATCGTTCGATCTTCGTCGAACGATCGAACAGCCGATGTTCGAGTCGAACGTATGTTCGACTCGAACACGAAGCTCATCCCTATTTGGGATCACAAAGTGTGTAGATCACATTTCAGGGAATGGGCGAGCATGGGCATACCTAATAGTTTTTAACTAATTAGTGTAAAATTATGGAACTTTAATAAATTCATTAGTAAGACCTCATCTGGAAGATGAAGTTTGGTTTCAGGCACACAAAAAGGATATCGGGGAACTGGAGAAAGTGCAGAGAAGAGCAACCAAACTGATAAGAGGCATGTAGGAGCTCAGCTATGAGGAAAGATTAGAGGAACTGAATTTATTCACTCTTGAGAAGAGGAGATTAAGGGGGGGATATGATCAACGTGTACAAATATATAAGGGGTCCATATAGTGATCTTGGATCATCACAGAGGACACGGGGGCACTCTTTACGTCTGGAGGAAAAGAGATTTAAGCCTCGTACACACGACCGTTTTCCTCAGCAAGAACCGGCAAGAAAACTGCCCAGAATCTCGACGAGAAAAAAAGAAGACCTGCTTTCTTTTTTCTCGTCGGGATTCTCCCGACGAGAAACCCGAGTGTGTGTACACTTACCTGTCGCCGTGGAAACCCGCACATGCTCGAAATGACTTTGACGCATGCGCGGTAGCTTCCTAGGCATAGGTAGTGTGTAGCAAGATGGCGGCGACGGCATCGAATGTGACGAGCGCACGCTCGTCATAATCGATGACGTCACCGCGTTCGTTCCATTCAAAAGAACAGCGGTTCTTTTGAAAGGTACGTGTGTACACTCGGCCGGGACAAGATTCTTGTCCAAGAATCTCGTCAGGAAAAACGACAAGTTTTTTCCTGATGAGATTCTCGGCCGTGTGTACGAGGCTTAAGAGCTGTGAAAATGTGGAATAGACTCCCTCCAGAGGTGGTTCTGGCCAGCTCAGTAGATTGCTTTAAAAAAAAGGTCTGGATTCTTTCCTAAGTGTACATAATATAACTGGATACTGACATTTATAGGTAAAGTTGATCCGGGGAAAATCTGATTGCCTTTTGGGTGATCAGGAAGGATTTTTTCCCCTGCTGGAGCAAATTGGTTTATGCTTTGCTGTTTTTTTTTGCCTTCCTCTGGATAAACTGTGAATATAGGATTGTATATATGGGATCGTAATTTTATTTTTTTTTGCTTTTATTGGTTGAACTATATGGACTTGTGTTTTTTTTTTTTTTTTCAACCAGACTAACTATGTAACTATGAATATGTGTAAGAATTAATGTAACTCATGTTCAGATGAACCTTAAAAGGGTGCTGGTATGTGTGTAATGAGATTATCGGCTTAGCACATGCTCCCATGTTATCAGGGTATAGCACTGCATGTTACGCTTGAACTGCCAACTGATATACTTTACATCCCTTGGGAGCCCCCTGAGCTGAAGTCTTCCAGAGTCTGGACAAAATGCTGACCAACTAGCGTGTGCTTGGGATATGTTTCTATACCCATCCTCCTATCTAAATACAGCCTAATAAAGAATCCAATAAACCTAATATAGAATACAATGAATGTATACAGTCCAGGTGTTCTTGACAAGCATTTACCATGATGTACATTTGTTCCACTAGCCTAAGACCCCCTTCAAACGGGCAATCCGATCAGGTCCTCCTGTCAGTATTTCAGGCTGAGATTAATAGGAAGGACCTTAGTTAGGAATACAAACTTGAATAGATTTTTCCAAAACTAAAATTTTTGTGTCACTTTAACCCAAGAAGTCCAGGAGCAGCCTCACTGCAAGGGATTACCGTATATACTTGAGTATAAGCCGAGTTTTTCAGCACATTTTTTTGTGCTGAAAATGCCCCCCTCGGCTTATACTCGAGTCACCTTTTTGTGCCTGATCATCCAGACTTTGGGGACCCGGTACTGGCCATCCGTAGGTCCCCTGGACCCCAAACTTATCACACATGTAGCCCCTCTCTTCCTCTACAATTGTAAAAAAGTTTGTTGTCCCAGGGAACTACGGCCTGGGAGCACCGATTTTTCAAAGCCAGGCACCCCTTCCATAGACTCCCATGTTAAACAGTAATTTCTCCGGTGACTTTGGGGACCCGGTACCGGCCGAAACTTGGCACACATGTAGCTCCATTTCTCCTCTATAAGTGTGCAAAGTTTTTTGTCTGAGAGACCTACAGCCAGGAAGAACCGATTTTTCAAAGCTGGGCATCCCTTCCATAGACTCCCATGTTAAACGTCAGTCTAGTCATGGACACAGTGAGGCATGGGCACAGTGAGGCATGGACATGGACACAGTGAGGCAAAGAGAGGCACAGTGAGGCATGCAGATGGACACCCTAGGCTTATACTCGAGTCAATAGGTTTTCCCAGTTTTTTTGTGGTAAATTTAGGTGCCTCGGCTTATATTCAGGTCGGCTTATACTCGAGTATATACAGTATTTGCTTTCCCTAGAGATGGGATTTAAATGCTTTAAAGCAGAACTTCACTCTCTCAATCAACAATTTTCAATCCTTATGTTGCTAGCTTTAGTAAATAGATAGGAAGGTACACTATATTATGAAAAGTATTAGGATGCCTGCCTTTACACGCACATGAACTTTAATAGCAGTCTTAGTTAGTAGGGTTCAATAGTGAGTTGGCCCACCCTTTGCAGCTATAACCGCTTCAACTCTCCGGGGTGAAGACACTCTGTCTTTGTTGGCTGTTTATTGCTATTTTTTGGAATACAATCGTTGGAACGTTCCTGTGGTGTATAGCCGTTGTTTTCTACCAATTTTTACTACTCATTGACTACAAGTGTAAACAACCCCTTAGTGTCAATGTTCAATTCCTCGTGATCTGATATTTTGTGTATCTGCAGCCAGGGCCGTCTTAATAGCATTATGGGCCCCTGGGCAAAGTAATGATCTGGGGCCCCTACAATGGAGACAGCACAGGTACACAGACATCAAGTAGGTAGGAAGCAGACAAGCGGAGCTTCCCCTTTTGGGTCAGAGCATCACTGGCGCTCTGGCCCCAACCCTCCCTGCTGGCTGTGAAATAGGTATCGTTCTGCACAGCATGGCGCACCACTGCCACTGCCAGCCTGCCTCCCCTGTGTATCCATCACTCTCAGTGCCATCATGGGGCCCCCAATTTCCGGGCAGCGTGGGCACAAGGAGCAGCTTCTTTGGGGAAAGTGCAGGGGCCCCCCATGCAGCTGGGGCCCCTAGGCAGTGCCCAGGTGTGCCCTATTATTAAGGCAGCCCTGTCTGCAGTAGTCAAATTATTCAAATCTATTGATTGTGAAACAAAACCTTTGTAGATACCCAGGTATACAAATATTGTATGTGTATGTAGGGCTATCCACAAGGTTTAGGAGTGTGTCTATGAGAATGTTTGACCATTTTTCCAAAAGCACATTTGTGAGGTCAGGCACTGATGTTGGACGAGAAGGCCTAGCTCACAGTCTCCACTTGAATTCATCCCAAAGGTGTTCTATCGGGTTGAGGTCAGGACTCTGTGCAGGGCAGTTACGTTCCTCCAACTCAAACTCGCTCATCCATGTCTTTATGTACCTTGCTTTGTGCACTGGTGTGCAGTCATGTTGGAACAGGAAGGAGTCCTCCCCAAACTGTTCCCACAAAGTTGGAAGCATAAAATTGTCCAAAATGTCCTGGTATGCTGATGCCTTAAGAGTTCCCTTCACTGGAACTAAGGGGGCCAAGCCCAACCCCTAAAAAACAACCCCACGCCACAATCCCCCCTCCACCAAATGATTTGGACCAGTGGACAAAGCAAGGTCCATAAAGACATGGATGAGCGAGTTTGGGGTGGAGGAACTTGACTGACCCTGGTTTACAACCACTTTAAGAACGTAAGCAAATTAAAAAGTCTTTCTAAATTGATATATATATTTATAGCTACATGAGTCAAACTAAAGTTTCTTATAGAAAATGAGGTGAGCCAAAAATGGGTGCAGCCGGTTTCATATACCCTCCACCCACACGGCTACTAATGATCTATGCAGAGACCACAACATCTGTACAATGGAAGCAAACTACCACCTCTACCTCCAAGATCATGAATTTCTAGGTCTTCCCTTCCTTTACATACACATACAATGTGGACAGCCCTACATAAACATACAAGGTTTGTATACCTGGGTATCTTCAAAGGTTTTGTTACTTAGAAACATCTCACAATCAATAGATTAGAATAATTTGACTACTGCAGGTACTCAAAATATCAGATCACGAGAAATTGAACATTGACACTAAGGGGTCGTTTACACTTGTAGTCAGTGGGTAGTAAAAATAGGTAGAAAAGAACGGGCTACACACCACAGGAACGTTCCAACGATTGTATTCCAAAAAATAGCAATAAACAGCCAACAAAGACAGTGTCCGAACCCAGGAGGTGACGCGTGTGTTTCACCCAGGAGAGTTGAAACGGTTATAGCTGCAAAGGGTGGGCCAACTCAATATTGAACCCTACGGACTAAGACTGCTATTAAAGTTCATGTGCGTGTAAAGGCAGGCGTCCCAATACCGGCTACACAAATGGTTTGAAGAAGCACTGAGGTCAGTGTGAAACGCACGCGTCACCTCCTGGGTTCGGACACTCTGTCTTTGTTGGCTGTTTATTGCTATTTTTTGGAATGCAATCGTTGGAACGTTCCTGTGGTGTGTAGCCGTTCTTTTCTGCCTATTGATCATCGGTGGCGGGCTGTGGCGGGCTGTGGTGGGCCGTGGCTTGCACCCAGCGCATTTGGACTGTAGTGACTGCTCGCCTGGAGCGGCGTCTTCCTTGTTTGAGTAAAAATAGGTGATTGAGCTTCGATTTTACTGCCCCCTAACCTTCCTCTTAGGGTCCTTTCAGAAGGGCTGTCTGATCAGGTGCGCCTCTCAGTTTTTCAGGCGGACCTTATCGGACCTTGCCGTCTCCTCTATGGAGCCATTCAATACAATCCAGACCAGTGTTTCTCAACTCCAGTCCTCAAGGCGCCCCAAAAGGTCATGTTTTCAGGATTTCCCTCAGATGAAATAGCTGTGGTAATTACTAAGGCAGTGAAACTGATCAAATCACCTGTGCAAAATAATGGAAATCCTGAAAACATGACCTGTTGGGGCGCCTTGAGGACAGGAGTTGAGAAACACTGATCCAGACGAATGGCGGTCCTATTTTCCATCCATCTGGCGGAACGGATGAAAATAGAGAGGCGGTCCGTTTCCACCCGATTCTCCCATAGAGGAGAGTGGGACTGTGTCCGTGTCTAATCTGCATAGCGGAGCGGACAGGACCTGTCATCCACCCACTCAGCGAGGATCAGCGACAGGCATCACTGATAGGCACTAAAGGGCAGCACTGATGGGGCTATCAGAGTGAGGAAAGGATTGCCAATAACCAGCATTCCCTATTTACACTGTTATCAGCTCTGATTAAACACAGCTGATCACATGGTAAAGAGCCAACGTCATAGGCTCTTTACCGTGATCGGTGATGTGCTGTGTCCGAGGAACACACCGCACCACCAGCCAGGCAGAAAGGTGTTAATCATGATTTTGCAGGTAAAAAATTCGCATTTTTCTTATTTTTTTTTTTTTCTTAGGAGCCAGCAGATCACGGGTGCAATGTCAGGCTCCTGCAGATGTTTCCTCCAGCTCTCCGCCCATACTTCTGTACAGGCTTTCAGTTACAAATATGAATAAATGAATATTCTGGCCAATAAAAAAAGCAAATGCCCTAGTGCTTGACGCACCTAAACGCATTTGCCAAAGCGGGGCTTAGGCGTGTTTTTAAAACTGCTTTTATCCTGCCTGGAGAAAGAGAAAAGTGTTTACAAAAGACCCAGTGTGCATGAAACCTAAAAGAGGCTTTTTGCTTCCAGAGATAAGATAGGAAAAGTCTAAGCACTTCCTTTGCTGCAGAGTTGTCCAGCCTGGAACCCCCCTTCCCCCGGCTATCATCAGTATTTTCAGCACTAGTAAGCAGCTCTGAATGCACACAGCAATGCTGCTCAGCTTTCTTGTCACCATCTGCCTTCAGGAACTCTCATAAAACCTATGGGTGCCGGTCTGACCCAATGAAATCCAAGCCGCTCTGAGTAATGGTCACCTATAACAGCTGCTGTGGGCATTCTAAGCTGGACATCTTTGGTAATAAACAATTAAAGGGACAAGTCTCAAAACACTATCTACATGGAGTTTGTATTGTCAGGAAGTCATGGTCTCCCTGGATTTCTAGCAGGATCAGCGGGCACATATCAAACAGATACAACATAACACTTGTGTGTGGTGGGAAAATAGGGTGGGCTTTAAGTCCCACAAGCCACATGTATGCATCAATCGGCAGCAGAGGTTTCTGTGCTGAAAGCGTGCTCGCTGTATGCTCTAAGAACAGAGACAAAGACAGTCCTTGACCGCTCACCGCTCCTGATCATGTGACCACTGTGACAGCCACTTAACCACTTGCCGACCTCTGCACACACATATACGTCGGCAGAATGGCACAGGCAGGCAAATGGCCGTACAGGTACGTCCCTTTAAATTTGCCGCCTTGCAGGCGCGTAGGCGCCCGCCGCACAAGTGTGCCCGCGGGTCCCGCAAACTCATTGTTCGCCGGTGTCCCGCGATCGTGACACGGAGCTGCAGAACGGGGCAGGGCATTTCCCTGTTCTGCCTAATGACATGACAGGGATCTACTGCTCCCTGTCATTGGGAACAGTGATCGCTGTCATGTCAGTGGTAGCCCATCCCCCCCACACAGTTAGAATCAACCACACTTAAAGGGGTTGTAAAGGTTCATTTTTTATTTTCCAAATAGGTTCCTTTAAGCTAGTCATTGTTGGTTCACTTACCTTTTTCATTTGATTTCCCTTCTAAATGTGTTTTTTCTTTGTCTGAATTTCTCACTTCCTGTTTCTCCTCAGTAAACTTCACACCATCATCCGAGCCGTGTGGAGTCAGACAGAACAGCTTACTGAGGAGGAACAGGAAGTGAGTAATTCAGACAAAGAAAACAAAGAAAAAAAAATATTTAGAAGGGAAATCGAAGGAAAAGGTAAGTGAACCAACAATGCACTAGCTTAAAGGAACCTATTTAGAAAATAAAAAACAAACCTTTACAACCCGTTTAACCCCTTGATCGCCCCCTAGTGTTTAACCCCTTCCCTGCCAGTGTCATTTACACAGTAATCAGTGCATTTTTATAGCATTGATCGCTGTATAAATGACAATGGTCCCAAAATAGTGTCAAAAGTGTCCGATGTGTCCGCCATAATGTTGCAGTCACGATAAAAATCGCAGATCACCGCCATTACTAAAAAAAATATTAATAAAAATGCTATAAATCTATCCCCTATTTTGTAGACACTATAACTTCTGTGCAGACCAATCAATATACGCTTATTGCGATTTGTTTACCAAAAATATGTATTAGAATACATATCGGCCTAAACTGAGGAAAAAAAAAAAATTTATATATATTTTTGGGGGGTATCTATTATAGTAAAAAGTTAAAAATATAGCTTTTTCTTCAAAATTGTCGCTATTCTTTTGTTTATAGCGGAAAAAATAAAAATTGCAGAGGTGATCAAATACCACCAAAAGAAAGCTCTATTTGTGGGAAAAAAAGGACGTCAATTTTGTTTGGGTGCACGACCGCGCAATTGTCAGTTAAAGCGATGCAGTGCCGAATCGTAAAAAGTGCTCTGGTCAGGAAGGGGGGTAAATTCTTCCGGGGCTGAAGTGGTAGGGATGCCAGGGTGGGTCGTCCACAGACCGAAAAGAAGAAAATAATATAAGTTAATTAAGTTATAATTATTAGGGTTTAGAGCAGTGATGGAGAACCTTGACACCCCAGATGTTTTGGAACTACATTTCCCATGATGCTCATGCATTCCGCAATGTAGTTGAGCATCATGGGAAATATAGTTCCAAAACATCTGGGGTGCCAAGGTTCGCCATCACTGGTTTAGAGTCACTGCTGTGAATGTATTGTATGTAAAGTACTGTGTAAATTGTCGGCACTATATAAATACCTGTATTAACCACTTCAGCTCCGGAAGATTTACCCCCCTCCTGACCAGGCAATTTTTTTGCGATAGGGCAATTTGTCGCTATAACTGACAATTGCGCAGTCGTGTGATGATGTACCCAAATAAACTGTGTGTCCTTTGTTTTTTCCCCACAAATGGAGATTTCATTTGGTGGTATTTGATCACCTCTGTGTTTTTTATTTTTTGTGCTATAAACAAAAAAAAGACAGACAATTTTGAAAATAAAACGACAATATTTTTTTCTTTCTGCTATAAAACATATCCTATAAAAAAAAAAAAATGTCTTCATAAATGTTAGCCAATATGTATTCTGCTACATATTTTCGATAAGTATTGAATTGTATTGTGATTGTACTGTCTTCCCTGATGTTGTAAAGCGCTGCGCAAACTGTTGGCGCTATATAAATCCTGTATAATAATAATAATAATAATAATAATAATAACAAAAATCCCAATAAGCGTATATTGATTGGTTTACTAATATTTTTTATTTTTTTACTAGTAATGGCGGATCAGCAACTTATAGCAGGAGTGCGATATTGCTGCGGAGAGTTGGACACTAACTGACACTTTTTGGGGACCAGTGACACTAATACAGTGATCAGGGCTAAAAATATGCACTGTCACTGTACTAATGACACTGGCAGGGAAGAGGTTAAACATGAGGGGCGATCAAATAATTAAATGAGAGATATGGGAGAGTGCGTAGTTTCATAAATTCCAGAGTTTATCTCTGTAGGAAGTTTGAGAGGGAGAGTGGCCAATAAGAATCCTAATATTTCAGCCTGCGGGGGCGGTTAGAGCGTACAAACTTTTTGATGGTTTAGCGTGCCTTGATTTTAGCTAGGTTGTTTTTATTGTACTTTTACTGTGCTTTTTTTTTTTTTTTTTGCTATGCAATTGATCCTGGGTATTCCCATTAGGAACACGGGATCCATGCCTTCCCTACTGACAGATCGCCGTTCTGCCTGTGTACTGAAGGATCAGTGGATGCCCGCTGACAGCGAGTCCGCGGTACCTGCAGATCAGCTCACGCTGTGTATAACCACAGCGGGAGCGGTTCCCTGCATGCGCGCACCAGACACTGAAGTGAAGGGTCACATATATACGTGATCCTGCACACAGCGGCCACCCTGTAGAAGTAAAACTGCTATAGGGCGGTCATTAACCCTTTGCCGAACAGCCGCCATCATTATACTGCAGCAGGTCGACACGATCCCGCGAGACGTCGTAGCTGTACGTCGCCTCCTTTGAGCGGGATAGCAGGCGCACACGCCCGCTGCACTCTGGGGGTGCCGGTGCTCGTGGCCGGCGATCGCGATGACCGTCGGCCACGCGCGATCGCAGGCACGAGAGGCAGAACAGGGACGTGTATGTGTAAACACACACATCCTAGTTCTGTGAGGAGAGGCAGATCGTGATCGTGAGTTCCTACCACTATAGGAAACACGATCTGTCATCTCCTATAGTCAGTCCCCTCCCCCAACAGTTAGAACACACACTAGAGTGATACTATAGGTTCAATAGAAAAAAAAAAAATAACAAACATGTTATACTTACCTCCACTGTGCAGCTCGTTTTGCACAGAGTGGCCCCGATCCTCCTCTTCTGGGGCCCCTCTGCGGCTCTCTCGGCTCCTCCCCGCTTCAGATAACCCCCTATGGGAAGCTCTCTCCTAAGTTGCATAGCCACCGAGTGTAGGACTCGGCCCCACCCCCCGGCGCCTGCGTCATTGGATTTGATTGACAGCAGCGGGAGCCAATGGCTGCGCTGCTATCAATCTATCCAATGAAGATTCGAGAGCCCCGTGCAGAGGAAGAGCATGTTCTCGACGCAGGACTTTCCAGGGCTCAGGTAAGTAAAACAGGTAAGTAAAACAGGGGGTTGGGGGTACCGGTAACTGTCAGATGTTTTTTCACCTTAATGCATAGGATGCATTAAGGTGAAAAAACATGAACCGTTACAACCCCTTTAACCCCTTGATCGCCCCCTAGTGTTAACCCCTTCCCTGCCAGTGACATTTACACAGTAATCAGTGCATTTTTTTAGCATTGATCGCTGTTTGATTGTCAATGGTCCAAAAAATTTGTCAAAAGTGTCCGATCTGTCCGCCATAATGTTGCAGTCCCGATAAAAATCGCAGATCACCGCCATTACTAGTAAAAAAATAATAATAATAAAAATGCCATAAATCTATCCCCTATTTTGTAGACGCTATAACTTTTGCGCAAGCCAATCAATATACGCTTATGGCGATTTTTTATTACCAAAAATATGTAGAAGAATACATATCGGCCTAAACTTAGGAAAAAATGTACTTATTTAGAAAAAATTGGAGATATTTATTATAGCAAAAAGTACAAAATATAGTATTTTTTCAAAATTGACGCTCTTTTTATGTTTATAGCGCAAAAAATAAAAACCGCAGAGATGATCAAATACCACCAAAAGAAAGCTCTATTTGTGGGGAAAAAAAGGATGTCAATTTTGTTTGGGTACAGTGTCGTACGACCGCGCAATTGTCATTTAAAGTGACGCAGTGCCGTATCGCAAGAAATGGCCCGGTCATTGAGCAGCCAAATCTTCCGGGGCTGAAGTGGTTAAGCGGTTAAATAAAATAAGTATAGACCAACGTACTGAAAGCGGAGATCCACCCGATTTTTTTTTTTTAAAAAAGCCAGCAGCTACAAATACTGCAGCTGCTGACTTTTAAAAAATGGACACTTACCTGTCCAGCGTGCCCGCGATGTCAGCAGACGAGGCTGATCAATCGCTCCGCTATCCTCGGTGAGGGAATCAGGAAGTGATGCCTTGCAGGTTCACTGCCCGTTTCCCTACTGCGCATGCGCGAGTATCGCAGCGCGCCGTCACTGGTCCCTGCTCTCTCCTGGGAACAGTGTATTTCCCATAAGACAGCGGGGGGGGGGTGACGCAAAGGGGAGGGACTCCCGCGGGAGTCAGAACCCGGAAGTGGTGCAAATACCTGTGTAGCGGGGGTCTCAATTTAGGGGGCAGCTATGCTAAATTTAGGGGTGATTCGTGTGGTAGTTGGCTCGGATCTTCCAATTTGTTGGACTGTTGCCTTGCTGCTGTTTCACCTGGCGTGCAGTTCCCCTTAGAAGTGTGGGTGGCGCTGTCACTTGTACTCGGGGTTGAACCACAGGTGATGGAGTGGCGATTGGGTGTCCTCTCTCGGCAGCCATGCAGTGGGTGTGGTCTACCCGGTGTGCATGCCGGGAGAGGGTACAAAAGGGGCGGACTCCATTAAAGAGTGAGCAATTCCCGGGGCCCATGCCCGGAGGGAGAACCTACGGTCCAAGTTCAAGTGCATGGCCCTCCAGGCCATGGGGCCACATGCATCTCAGTCCCAGGCACGTTTAGTCCTGGGACTGCAACTTCAGCCCTGGGCCCAGCACTTTTAGCTGGAGCCCGCTTCGGGAGGAAGAATCCCAGGGTGCCGCCTGGCAAGGGGACCCGCATCTGGAAGAGGAGGCTGGAGGAGGACCGTTCCGAAGGACTGGTGAGAGATCACAGTGAAGGAAGGGGCCCAGTAACTCTCTGGAGGGATGTCATCCATCCGAAAAGGGATCTAAATAACGGAACCATTAGGAGGTTTGGGACACTATAGATTCTGTGGCAGGGGATCTCCCGATCGCATCTATTAAGGGAATCTGATTGACTGTTCGAGCTACAGGCCGGCTGCTAGTGCCCTTGGGTGACTATCCGGGTGAGCTATACCCACTCGGGATCGAGTGGCGAAGAAGCCAGGAGTGTCTGAATCTGATCTATCCTTTCTAACACCTTTCTCTCTTCTCAACTTTGTGGTTATTCGTGCATAAGGAAAATAAACTCTACGTTGGAGTTGATACTGGTGTGTACCTTGGAGTTACTTGGCGATATAGAGACTTGTCCTTTGCATTCTAAAGATCTACACACGGTCAGACTTTTTGCCAACAAACTTCATTTTGAGCAAGTTTGCCAAAAAATCCGACCGTTTGTACGCTCCATCGGACAAACTTTTTGGGTTTTCATCGGACAAAAGTTCGGTCTGCAAACGGACAAACTTTTGGCCAACAAAAGTCCGATGGAGCAAAGTCCGACCGTGTGTACAGAAAACAATCGGACTTTTGTCCGATGGACAAAACAAATAATGTTAAAATCAACCAACAATAGCAGAAGTTGACCAAAAGGTGGCGGTAAAGAGCAGAAAGACTACGTGAAGTTGGAAAAAGTTTTGGGAAAGTTTGCAGAAAAGTCCTGTTGTGTGTATGCTATGGGTGATCCGGCCAACAAAAATCCACGGAAAAGTCCGATGGAAGTCCGACCGTGTGTACGAGGCTTAAGAGACGAGAACCAACTTTGAGGAGAACCTTGCTGCAGGACCTGTAAGTTATAAGTGTGCCTAACCTCTGCAAACCAGAGGGTACGGGCATGGTGGCATCGGGCGCCTTTTCCTCCAGTGAGTGAGCCAAAGAAGGGAGAGAAAAGTGGCCTGGTTGCTACACCTGTTTTATACAGGTATCTACACCCCCCCCCCCCCTAAAGGTGCTAAATGTAACACCGGAGGGGGGGAGGGTTCCGAAAAGCGGATCTTCACTTTTTGTGTGAACCTCCGCTTGAAGTGTAGCCGATCTTAAAAGGTTCATTCACCCAGGGTGAAAATATCTCCGCTATCAGTAATATTGCACTCCACACCCCCCATTGACTTTAAACATCCCTATAGATTGAATTCCTAGACTCCTGGCACACCTTAGTACATTGGTAAATAATGGTATGGATGTTGACTAAGGAGGCTTTCCTCTCCATACTTCCACCTTTCCCCCACATACAAGGCTGGATAATCCGGAATGGCATGTTGACCTATGGCACATGAAGAGGAAAGAGTCCAAGATAACGCATGGCAATGTATAACCAGCTCTCTGCACAGCTATTTCCCCAGGAATGTTAAGTGGTGATGAGTGACACATCAAGGTCACAGATTCCTCCCTATAATTACCCATCATGTCTGACGAGGATATGGAACGCCATCATGTGTATCCTATTATCTCCCATTCATGTCTCTTTTATCTTGTCAAGCCACAATGCACAATTCTTACCGTACATTAGCCCCATATATACACCAATCTCATATTCATTCTATAGTGAGGAATACTACTAATAAAGAATCACCACTTCTCCTCTGATAGGTAATGTTTAAATACAGAAGAAACTACAATGTGAGGTTAATGTGTAAACCAGAAATAGTAAATGAAGGATTCACAAAGACAAAACCAGATCAAAGTGGTTGTAAATTCTTCCTCCCAGTGAAGTGACTGGCCTCAGGTGATACACAGAGATGAAACAAATCCTCCTTCCTAAGTTGTACCTGTTTATCTTCGGCTCTCTCTTCTCTATATCCATTCAAAGTACAGAATTTATACAGCTTGTCTGAGCATTCAGAAAGCAGGGGGTGGGAGCTGAAGTTACACTGGGGTTTGGTTTACTGTGAGGCTCTGTTTACACCTGAGCATTTTTGGTTGTTTTTCTGCTGTAACGCCTCGTACACACGACCGGTTTTCCCGCCGGAAAAACTGCGATGAGAGCTTTTGGCCGGGAATTCCGACCGTGTGTATGCTCCATCGCAGTTTTTCCGACGGGAATACTGCCGGGAAAAAAAGAGAGCAGGATCTCTTTTTTCCCGTCAGGAAAAAATCCTAGCAGGAAAACCGTTCGTCTGTATGCTT
Organism: Rana muscosa; assembly: GCA_029206835.1. NCBI lineage: Eukaryota > Metazoa > Chordata > Amphibia > Anura > Ranidae > Rana > Rana muscosa. Next base: position 472,269,993 of record CM055118.1, read on the forward strand.
TTCCGACGGGAAAAAAAAACGTCCATGCTCGGAAACAATTCAACGCATTCTCGGGAGCATAGAACTTCATTTAGCAGCTCGTTGTAGTCTTTTACGTCACCGCGTTCTTGGCAGTCAAAAGTTTACCGGACTTTTGTGTGACCGTGTGTATGCAAGGCAGGCTTGAGAGGAATTCCGTTGGGAAAACCATCAATTTTTTTTCCGACGGGAAAACCGTTTGTGTGTACGGGGCATTAGCCTCAGCTCTAAAAACACCCAACAAGACAAATCCCATTCATTTCAATAGCCCCCATTCACATCTGAGTGTTCTGTCGCCTAAAACAAAGCGCCAGTGGCTCAAAAAAGTACATGAGCTTCTTTTTTGGCAGATTACAAGGGTTTTACTGCTTTTATATTGGTGACCTTTTAACCTTGAAAACGCCTGTACAAAAACTCTGCAAAACTCTGCAAAGACGCTGGAAAATCCCCCGAAACAATCCTGCCATTGGTTCCCACTGCTGTCAATCACAGCCAGTGAGCCAATGAGGAGAGAGCAGGGGTTGGGGCCAAGCGGCAGCTCTATGTGGCTCATGGACGCATAGAGCAGGGTTTAGGAGAAAGAACACACCATTGCCCCCATAGCAAGCAGCTTGCTATTGGTGGCATGGTCAAGGGGGAGGAGCCAGGAGTGCCGGTAGGGGACCAGCCAAGAGGAGGGCCGGGGGTGATCTGTGCAAAACCATTACATACTGTAGAGCAGATAAGTATAACATGTTTGTTATTTTTGTTTTGTTTTTTTAAACCTGAACCTTTAATACCACTTTAACTCGTGTAACAAGTATTGTGTGTTGTATTTCATGTAACAAGTATTGTGTGTTGTATTTCATGTAACAAATATTGTGTGTTGTATTTCATGTAACAAATATTGTGTGTTGTATTTCATGTAACAAGTATTGTGTGTTGTATTTCAGATAACAAGTATTGTGTGTTGTATTTCAGGTAACAAGTATTGTGTGTTGTATTTCAGGTAACAAGTATTGTGTGTTGTATTTCATGTAACAAGTATTGTGTGTTGTATTTCAGGTAACAAGTATTGTGTGTTGTATTTCAGGTAACAAGTATTGTGTGTTGTATTTCAGGTAACAAGTATTGTGTGTTGTATTTTAGGTAACAAATATTGTGTGTTGTATTTCATGTAACAAGTATTGTGTGTTGTATTTCAGGTAACAAGTATTGTGTGTTGTATTTTAGGTAACAAATATTGTGTGTTGTATTTCAGATAACAAATATTGTGTGTTGTATTTCATGTAACAAGTATTGTGTGTTGTATTTTAGGTAACAAATATTGTGTGTTGTATTTCATGTAACAAGTATTGTGTGTTGTATTTCAGGTAACAAGTATTGTGTGTTGTATTTCAGATAACAAGTATTGTGTGTTGTATTTCATGTAACAAATATTGTGTGTTGTATTTCAGGTAACAAGTATTGTGTGTTGTATTTTAGGTAACAAATATTGTGTGTTGTATTTCAGATAACAAATATTGTGTGTTGTATTTCAGATAACAAATATTGTGTGTTGTATTTCATGTAACAAGTATTGTGTGTTGTATTTCATGTAACAAGTATTGTGTGTTGTATTTCATGTAACAAGTATTGTGTGTTGTATTTCATGTAACAAGTATTGTGTGTTGTATTTCATGTAACAAGTATTGTGTGTTGTATTTCATGTAACAAGTATTGTGTGTTGTATTTCAGGTAACAAGTATTGTGTGTTGTATTTCAGGTAACAAGTATTGTGTGTTGTATTTCAGGTAACAAGTATTGTGTGTTGTATTTCAGGTAACAAGTATTGTGTGTTGTATTTCAGGTAACAAGTATTGTGTGTTGTATTTCAGGTAACAAGTATTGTGTGTTGTATTTCAGGTAACAAGTATTGTGTGTTGTATTTCAGGTAACAAGTATTGTGTGTTGTATTTCAGGTAACAAGTATTGTGTGTTGTATTTCAGGTAACAAGTATTGTGTGTTGTATTTCAGGTAACAAGTATTGTGTGTTGTATTTCAGGTAACAAGTATTGTGTGTTGTATTTCAGGTAACAAGTATTGTGTGTTGTATTTCAGGTAACAAGTATTGTGTGTTGTATTTCAGGTAACAAGTATTGTGTGTTGTATTTCAGGTAACAAGTATTGTGTGTTGTATTTCAGGTAACAAGTATTGTGTGTTGTATTTCAGGTAACAAGTATTGTGTGTTGTATTTCAGGTAACAAGTATTGTGTGTTGTATTTCAGGTAACAAGTATTGTATTTCATGTAACAAGTATTGTGTGTTGTATTTCAGGTAACAAGTATTGTGTGTTGTATTTCATGTAACAAATATTGTGTGTTGTATTTCATGTAACAAATATTGTGTGTTGGTAACTCATGTAACAAGTATTGTGTGTTGTATTTCAGGTAACAAATATTGTGTGTTGTATTTCAGGTAACAAGTATTGTGTGTTGTATTTTAGGTAACAAATATTGTGTGTTGTATTTCATGTAACAAATATTGTGTGTTGGTAACTCATGTAACAAATATTATGTTGTTTCCTCTTCTTCTTTTCTTTCATTTCCTATTGATACATTTTTACTGACTCAAGTTTTGCTACAGAGTTGAGAAAGTGTTTTCTATTAGAAAGTTATTTAGTACAATTAGCTGTGATCCCCAAATGGCCGCGTCTAAAGGATTTGTCATACCTAGATTAAATGTAAGTGTTTCCAGAGGGGAAGGCCTTTGTAAAATGTCTCATTCAGGCGTATTCTACAATTAGGGTTGATCACACTGCAGGGAATACAACCTGAGACCCTACAGCAGATCTAGAACTCACACCGTTCTCTGCAAACTGTGCTGACAGTGCATGCTGAGCTTTGTAGTTCCCCATCAGCAGAGTCCCAGAGGCTGTGTACCTAGGTATAATCTGGCTACCTCCTAAACCCAGGTTCACACCTGAACGATTTTCTGGAAGCACTTTAACGCTGAGGATTCCCATTGTATCCTTCGGTGCCCTTTCACATCTGAATGGCGGGTCGCTTGAAGCTTGTCACTCGTGACTCGAAAGAGTACATTGACCTCATGGGGCAGAGTAATGCATTTTTTGTTCCTATAGACTTGAATGAGACCGCCTAAAGAAGCATGGGTAACATGCATTTTTCAAGCTGTTTCTTGCCTTTCCTCCTAGTAACTATCTTCCCGTTGGCTAATACAAAAAAGCTGAAGTCTAAAAAACGCTTGTAGAAAGCGCAAAGATATAAAAAAATGCTTGAGTATGAACCTAGCCTAAAGCCTAGCCATACATGTGTAAAGTCTAGTACACACTATGACAAAATCGGATGAACTACTATCTGATTTTCCAAGAATGTGTGCATCATGATGTAATCGAAAATTATATTAAACAATCAATGGCATACTCATAGGGAGTTATTTACTAAAACTGGAAAGTGCAACTCTGCATAGTAAACCAATCAGCTTCCAGGTTTTATTGCCAAAGCTTCATTGATATAGGAATACTTGTGGGATTTTTAAGGTGCATGTACTAATAAATTGATTCAAGGAGGTATATTAAAAAAATATACATTTATTTTAAACAATGAATAAAAAATTGTCTAAAAACAATTCCACGACAAGTACAATCCTTATGGATACAGCAGATTTTATGACGTTCCCAACATGTTTCGCCCTCAATCTGGGCTTCCTTATTGCCCATAAGGATTGTACTTTTTGTACTTGTCGTGGAATTGTTTTAGACAATTTTTTAGTCATTGTTTAAATAAGTAAGAACATAATTAAGGGGGGGGGGGTCTTTACAAGACCCTTACAATTCTCACCTTTGATCCTCCAATAGGATCACTAATATAGGTCTAACACATAGTTCTCATAATCCTCTTTATCCCTTTCAAATCTTTTAAAATTTAGCTTTGGAATCATACACATAACACATTTAATTGCATATGGCAAAATAATGATACATAAATAAGGGTCATGTCAACTATATAGCAAATGTTCATGAGAAATAAGGAGAATGTGACAGTCCTTAAGTTAATAAAGTAATCTTCAGCAAAATAGAACAGAACAGAAAAGTCTTTCTTGCAAAGGTACTAATAACTTGCAATTTTGCACGCACTTTGGCAAGGTGTGTTGGGTTGCTACTAACAATCAATGGCACTGCAGTGTGTCTCAGTGTACAAAGTACAAAAAGTACAATCCTTATGGATACAGCAGATTTTATGACGTTCCCAACATGTTTCGCCCTCAATCTGGGCTTCCTCATTGCCCATAAGGATTGTACTTTTTGTGGAATTGTTTTTAGAATTTTTTAAATCATTGTTTAAATAAGTAAGAACATAATTAAGGGGGGGGGGGTCTTTACAAGACCCTTACAATTCTCACCTTTGATCCTTCAATAGGATCACTAATATAGGTCTAACACATAGTTCTCATAATCCTCTTTATCCCTTTCAAATCTTTTAAAATGTAGCTTTGGAATCATACACATAACACATTTAATTGCATATGGCAAAATAATGATACATAAATAAGAGTCATGTCAACTGTATAGCAAATGTTCATGAGAAATAAGGAGAACGTGACAGTCCTTAAGTTAATAAAGTAATCTTCAGCAAAATACAACAGAACAGAAAAGTCTTTCTTGCAAAGGTACTAATAACTTGCAAATTTGCACGCACTTTGGCAAGGTGTGTTGGGTTGCTACTAACAATCAATGGCAGTGCAGCGTGTCTGCACAAAAAGATGAATGTTTATTGTACACCGTGGGAATGCCCATGATTTTGTGTGTGTTTAGGCGTCACACAAGTGTGAATGGAGCCTAACAGAGGGGAATGAATGCCTATGGAGTCACACCAGTAGAGGGTGACATATCCCATCTCCCAAAATCTGACATCTGGAACAGCAACATGAAATGTACTCAGGAAACAATTGTGAACGTGAAAGTGCCGAGAGAGGAAATCAGATCTAAGGAAAGACGAGGCATGGGACTCCAAATAAGAAAAGGCACAGCAAGGAAATCCCTGCTGATTAATTCCATCAGTACTGCCTATTATTATTATTATTATTATTAACATTAGATTATTATTATTATTATTATTATTATTATTTATTATTATTCAGGATTTATAGACCACTAACAATTTGCACAGGGCATTACAAAATAAAGGGAGACAGTGCAGTTACAATACAATTCAAGCCAAGATGGTTAGGGGTCCTGATCACAAGAGCTTACAATCTAAAGGCAAATAGAAGTGATACAAAAGGTAGTAATGGTGTGGGGATGAGTTGTTGTAAAGTGACGTCGCTTTTGGATTCAGCATTGAAATGAAGCAATGCATAAAACATATAGATATTCCAAATACAGTACATAGAAACTGGAAGATAAAACCTTCTGTTATAAAAAATCTCAGGTATGTAAAGATAATAGCATTAAACTCTCACCCATCAACTACTATTAGTATTTCTATTGCTGTGATCAAGATATACCAGAACTGTACCAGCGTACCTTGCTGGATAAATAAATACTGTATTTGTTACTCATAGGGAGTTATTTACTAAAACTGGAAAGTGCAACTCTGCATAGAAACCAATCAGCTTCCAGGTTTTATTGCCAAAGCTTCATTGAACAAGCTGAAGATAGAAGCTGATTGGCCACCATGCACAGCTGCTCCAGATTCTGTGTGCACCCGTTTTAGTAAATCTACCCCCAAAGTATTGTTGGTAAATGTAAGGAGCAACTTAGAAAACATTGTGGTTGTTCAGTTTTGATGTTTCTGAAATGTGTCCAAATATTTGATCTAGACTGTATAGATAAAGGAGGAGGAGGAGGAAGAGGAGGACGGTGATGAGGATGATGTTGAGGATGGAAGCTTGTGTATGCAGTGATTCATATACTATAGGATAGTGAGAATGATGATGATGAAGATGATAGGAGTGTGAGCATGCAGTGCTTCGTGTACTAACTAGTTGATCACGAAGATGGTGATGATGAAGAAGAGGATGATGATGACAATGAAGATGGGAGTGAGAGCATGCAGTGATTTATATACTATATGATGATGAAGATTATAGGAGTGTGCAATTTTTCAAACTCTATATGATGATGATGATGGTGATGATGAAATGTGATCATGCAGCCATTCAAACACTATATGCTGATGACGATGATGATGAAGATTACAGTAGAGTGTGATCATGCACTGATTCATATACTATATGGTGATGAAGATAAGGAGTATGCAATTATTCATAAACTATATAATGACAATGATGAAGATGAGGATAGAGATGATAGGAGTGTTCAGTGATTCATATACTATGTGGTGGTGATGGGGATGATGATAGGAGAGTGCAGTGCTTTATATATATGATGAGGAGGATGAGGAGGAGGATAATGGTGATGATAGGAGAGTGCAGTGATTCATATATTATATGATGATAAAGATGAGGATGAAGATGATAATGATGAAGATAGCAGTGTGCAGTGATTGTTATACAATATGATGAGGAGGAGGAGGAGGATGAAGATGGTAGCATGGTGCAGTGATTGCTATATGAAGATGATGATGAATATAGCAGTGTGCAGTAATTGTTGTACAATATGATGAGGAGGAGGAGGAGGAGGATGATGGTGGTAGCAGTGTGCAGTGATTGCTATATGAAGATGATGATGAATATAGCAGTGTGCAGTAATTGTTATACAATATGATGATGAGGATGAGGAGGAGGAGGAGGATGGTGGTAGCAGTGTGCAGTGATTGCTATATGAAGATGATGATGAATATAGCAGTGTGCAGTAATTGTTATACAATATGATGATGAGGATGAGGAGGAGGAGGATGATGGTGGTAGCAGTGTGCAGTGATTGCTATATGAAGATGATGATGAATATAGCAGTGTGCAGTAATTGTTATACAATATGATGATGAGGATGAGGAGGAGGAGGAGGATGGTGGTAGCAGTGTGCAGTGATTGCTATATGAAGATGATGATGAATATAGCAGTGTGCAGTAATTGTTATACAATATGATGATGAGGATGAGGAGGAGGAGGAGGATGGTGGTAGCAGTGTGCAGTGATTGCTATATGATGATGATGAATATAGCAGTGTGCAGTAATTGTTATACAATATGATGATGAGGATGAGGAGGAGGAGGATGATGGTGGTAGCAGTGTGCAGTGATTGCTATATGAAGATGATGAATATAGCAGTGTGCAGTGATTGTTATACAATATGAAGATGAGGAGGAGGGTGTGCAGTGATTATTATACAATATGAAGATGATGATGAGGAGGAGGATGATGGTAGCAGTGTGCAGTGGTTGTTATACAATATAATGAGGAGGAGGAGGATGAAGATGGTAGCAGTGTGCAGTGATTGTTATACAATATAATGAGGAGGAGGAGGAGGAGGATGATGGTAGCAGTGTGCAGTGGTTGTTATACAATATGAAGATAGTGAAGATGATGAAGATGGAAGTAATGTGCAGTGATCGCTATACTTACAGTTGCTGAGTCCTGGACGATCCTTTGTATATCCCGAGCACAGGCTCCTCTCTCTCTCTCTCTCTCTCTCCGGAGATCTGTAGTAGAATGTTTGGACTCTCAGCCTTAATGACTGTTCATTGGCAGAGGGGAAGCTCGTGACGTCATAGAAGCCAAGCCCCGAGTCAGCCCCCTAAATCAGGCAGTGTATGGATAGGTGGGACTGGGTGGGTGCCAATGGCCACAGAACACACACAGTGTACCGTCCTCTGTAACCCAACACTCCATATACATCCCATCCACCCGCCAATGCACGGCTCTGCTCTCTGCATGGTAGAGGGATCTCCTTCATCCTCAGCATAGAGATCATTCCTCTGTATTGGGGACACACAGAGCACATGGATATAACCCGCCACCTGTTATTGGAGGAGAGGAATGAGGAGGACGGATCTCGGCCGGTGTATGGGAGGATCGTCCGATCGCCTGACACCTCTCCTTCCAGTGCTGAGATACAGAGTCACCGCCAGACACCTCTATACAGAGATATCACCTGGGAGGATAGACAGCACTGCTCACCAATCATAGGGCACTATTCACCCACTCATACCACCAATATTCACCCACCAATACCATCAATATTCACCCACCAATAAACACTCATACCACCAATATTCGCCCACTCATACCACCAATATTCACCCACCCATACCACCAATATTCACCCACTCATACCACCAATATTCGCCCACTCATACCACCAATATTCGCCCACACATACCACCAATATTCACCCACCAATACCACCAATATTCACCCACTCATACCACCAATATTCACCCACCAATACCACCAATATTCACCCACCAATACTACCAATATTCACCCACCCATACCACCAATATTCACCCACCCATACCACCAATATACACCCACTCATACCACCAATATTCACCCACCCATACCACCAATATACACCCACTCATACCACCAATATTCACCCACTCATACCACCAATATTCACCCACCAATACCACCAATATTCACCCACCCATACCACCAATATTCACCCACCCATACCACCAATATACACCCACTCATACCACCAATATTCACCCACTCATACCACCAATATTCACCCACCAATACCACCAATATTCACCCACCCATACCACCAATATTCACCCACCCATACCACCAATATACACCCACTCATACCACCAATATTCACCCACTCATACCACCAATATTCACCCACTCATACCACCAATATTCACCCACCAATACCACCAATATTCACCCACCAATATACACCCACTCATACCACCAATATTCACCCACCCATACCACCAATATACACCCACTCATACCACCAATATTCACCCACTCATACCACCAATATTCACCCACCCATACCACCAATATACACCCACTCATACCACCAATATTCACCCACCCATACCACCAATATACACCCACTCATACCACCAATATTCACCCACTCATACCACCAATATTCACCCACTCATACCACCAATATTATAACACCAATATTCACCCACTCATACCACCAATATTCACCCACTCATACCACCAATATTCACCTACTCATACCACCAATATTCACCACCAATATTCACCCACTCATACCACCAATATTCACCCACTCATACGACCAATATTCACCACCAATATTCACCCACTCATACCACCAATATTCACCCACTCATACCACCAATATTCACCCACCAATATTCACCCACTCATACCACCAATATTCACCACCAATATTCACCCACTCATACCACCAATATTCACCCACTCATACCACCAATATTCACCCACCAATATTCACCCACTCATACCACCAATATTCACCCACTCATACCACCAATATTCACCACCAATATTCACCCACTCATACCACCAATATTCACCACCAATATTCACCCACTCATACCACCAATATTCACCCACTCATACCACCAATATTCACTTACTCATACCACCAATATTCACCCACCGATATTCACCCACTCATACCACCAATATTCACCACCAATATTCACCCACTCATACCACCAATATTCACCCACTCATACCACCAATATTCACCCACCAATATTCACCCACTCATACCACCAATATTCACCACCAATATTCACCCACTCATACCACCAATATTCACCCACTCATACCACAATATTCACCCACTCATACCACCAATATTCACCACCAATATTCACCCACTCATACCACCAATATTCACCCACTCATACCACCAATATTCACCCACTCATACTACCAATATTCACCCACCAATATTCACCCACTCATACCACCAATATTCACCCACTCATACCACCAATATTCACCACCAATATTCACCCACTCATACCACCAATATTCACCCACTCATACCACCAATATTCACCACCAATATTCACCCACGAATACCACCAATATTCACCCACGAATACCACCAATATTCACCCACTCATACCATCAATATTCACACACGAATACCACCAATATTTGCCCACTCATACCACCAATATCCACCTACCAATACCACCAATATTCACCCACCAATACCACCAATATTCATCCACTCATACCACCAATGATGGGGCACTATTCAGCCACTATTCCTTCCACTGATACCACCAACGATGGGGCATTATTCACCCACTATTCCTTCCACTGATACTGGTGATGGGGTACTATCCCTCCCAATGACACCAACAATGGGACATTATTCCTTTCAGTGCCACCATTGATGTAGGACTATTTCTTCCAAAGGTATTACCACCTTGAATAACGTTGTGCTACAATGTTGTATGATCTATTGTTGTTTTTAACATATTGGAGCCCCTTGGAGGTTTTCCTTTTCTTCTTTTGAATTATTTGGCCTCAACACCAATCAATATGTCTGGTGGAAATCCAATACAGCTCACCATCCAAATAACACCACTCCTACAGTAAAGCATGGAGGTGGTGATATCCTGTTATGGGGGTGTTTTTCTGCAGCGGGACTGGAGAACTTGTCAGGATAAAAGAAAAAGGAAAGGGGCAAAATACCATCAAATTCTTGAAGAAAATCTGCTGCCCTCTGCCAGAAAGTTGTCAATGGGAAGAACATTTTTACCTTCCAACCAGGGGCGGTCCATGAATCTATCTACGGCCGCTGCGGCCACCCCCTATTCATGCGTCCGGACCCTTTCAGGATGCCGGGTGCATGAATTACAGCGGCAGGGGTGTTTTTTTGAAGCACCTGATTAGAGCCATAGGCTCTAATAGGCTTCAAAATAGGGTGGACTCGTGGCGCAGAGCATTGTGCTCGGGGCCCACCCAGGTGTGTTAGAAAAGCAAATGAATATTCGCTTTTCTAACACTGAATCGCCTCTCCGCCAATCAGGAAGTACGGGTCTGATACCAGTTTCCCAATTGGCTGAAAGGTCAGACGATCCTATTGGACGCCTAGGAGGAGGAGGAGGAGGGGATGCACGGCGAATGCCGCCGTGATCCACACTACAGGAGGAGGAAGAAAGCTGCCGGACGCGCTGCCTGCCTGCTTCCTAGATGGGGTAAGTGCGGAGCTTTTATGTCCTGACTGTCCTCCGGGGGGGGGGGGGGGTTGCTGCTGCCAGCCAGGGCAGGGGGGGCTGTTTTCCACCCCCCCCCCCTAAAGAAAAAACCACCAGACGCCACTGCTTCCAACATGACAATGATCCAAAGTACACAGCAAAAATGACCACACAGTGGTTGAAAGAGAAAAAGTTGAATCCCCATTGAAAATCTGTGGAATGACTTGAAGACTGCAGTCCACAAACGGTCACCATCAAATTTAACCAAACCTGAGCAGTTCTGTCAAGAAGAATGGACAAATATTGCAAAGTCTAGATGTGCAAAGTTAGTAGAGACAAATCCCAACAGACTAAAGGCTGGAATCCGAACAAAATGTGGTCCAACTAAATACTGACATAAGGGGGGGTGAGCCTTTTTCCAACTCAGTGATTCTATTTTTTTTTTTTTTATGACATGTTGATGTTATATCTTTCACTTGGATCTTATAAGTTTCACTGAGTAAATACAGCTGGATAAAACAAAAACTGTGTCTGTCTTCATTTCAGGCTACAACGCAACAAAATGTGATTATTTTAAGACCCCTTTCACACTGGGGCATATTTTAGCGCTACAAATAGCGCCTGAAAAGCACCTCTCAAGCCTCCCCAGTGTGAAAGCCTGAGTGCTTTACACTGGGGCGGTGCGCTTGCAGGACGGGAAAAAAGTCCTGCAAGCAGCATCTTTGAGGCGGTGGAGGAGCGGTGTATACACCGCTCCTCCACCGCCCCTGCCCATTGAAATGAGTGGGCAGCGCTGCCGAAGCGCTTGCAAAGCGCTTTGCCAGCGCCGCAAAACATGGGCGCTATTAACCCTTTATTCGGCCGCTAGCGGGGGTCAAAAGCGCCCCGCTAGCGGGCAAAAAGCGCTGCCATTACAGCGGTAAATCGCCGCTAATATTAGCGACGCTTTACCGCTAACGCTTGCTCCACCCCAGTGTGAAAGGGGTCTAAAGGGGGGGATTATTTTCTATACCCACTGTATATACATCTTTCTTACACAGGTTAGTAAGCATAGGAGTTAGGAGGGGCGAGGGGACAGATTTAAGAGTTATTCTAGAATTCCAATTTAAGTATTTGAATTATTCCTTTAGTAAATTACATCCAAAACTGTATTTATAAGTATAGATTGTTTCAGATACACAACAAAATGTCTATCCAGTATTTCTAATAAAAGACATGTGAGAAATGTTGGAGCTGCCATTGCTGATCCCAAGCCCCCCCCCCCCCCCCAACTTTTAATTAAAAATGCTAGCTGTCTGGCTGTGATTTAATCCAATGACTTTAATTCTTGATGAATCACCGACTTGTTTTTTTTTTTTTTTATAAATCTCTTTATTAAATTTTTTATATAAAAAAAATACATTCGACAACCTACATTTCTTATATTCCTTACATTTCTCTTCATCTTCAATTTATCTGGGATTGTTGACTTCCTTTTCTGACTTGACTGATCTGAATGTTTGTTCTGGTTCAGTCCCTCAGAAGATATTGAAACCAGAGGCAGCCAAACAACTAGCATTTTCCAAAGAGCCGCAATAGCAGCCCCTGAATTTCTTCCAAGATAGATTTCTTTCAAACACTCTTTCAAGAAAAGGATCTCACTTCAAAATAAGTGACAAGTTCTATTATGCATCAGGAGAGATTGAAATATGTCATTGATCCTTTGTTTTACAAATTCCCATGCTGCGCATTCTCCACTTTTGTAGAACTTTATTCATGTCTTTTATAGCCGTTGTGTCTGACTCCTTCTATCTCTACAACCCTTTTTGATTTGTTCAGCGATTCTGGTTTGTTTTGCAGACAATGACACCTTCTGTTGCCCGGAAATGTGGTACATGAAGATCCAAGAAGGATAATGCAGACCTAGATCAATGCGGATCAAGAGCGAAATGATATATTATCCCGTCTGTAGTGTCCTTTGTTATTCTGCTGTTTGTCAAAAGAAAGTAGTGAAGGCTTGGGTCAGTCACTACCAGTACACAAGCTGAAACAAAACCAACTACATAAATCAGGGCTTTTAAAAAAAAAAAATAGGACTTCATACAATAATATTATGCAATTGCAAGTGTGACCCTGAGCCAATGGGGGTCCACGAGCCTACCTACCTACCTACGTGAAAACACCTTTTTATCACCTTGAAGGATTGTGCAAGTAAATCTCTCAAATTTTTTCTCAAATCTTTCTTTAGAGTCAGGCCTCGTACACACGAACGAGTTTCTCGGCAAAAACCAGCAAGAAACTTGCTGGCAGAGATTTCTTGCCGAGAAATTCGTTCGTGTGTATGGTTTCTCGTCAAGAAAAGCGACAAGAATCTCGATGAAAAAATAGAGAACCTGCTCTCTATTTTCTCGTCGAGATTCTCGTCAGCCTGTTTTCTCGACGAGAAAATTGTGTGTGTGTACACTTACCTGTCCTCCGGGAAGCCCGCGCATGTTCGAAATGACTTTGACGCATGCGCGGTAGCTTCCTAGGCATACGTAGGGTATACCAAGATGGCGGCGACGGCATCGAATGTGACGAGCGCATGCTCGTCGTAGTCGATGACGTCACCGCGTTCGCTCCATTCAAAGAACCGCGGGTTCTTTGAATCGAGCGTGTGTACACTCGGCCGGGACAAGTTTCTTGTCCAAGAATCTCGTCGAAAAAAACGACATGTTTTTTTCGACGAGAATCTCGGCCGTGTGTACGAGGCTTAAGTCTCATAGTTACATAGTAGGTGAGGTTGAAAAAAGACACAAATCCATCAAATCCAACCTATGTGTGTGATTATATGTCAGTATTACATTGTATATCCCTGTATGTTGTGGTCGTTCAGGTGCTTATCTAAAAGTTTCTTGAAACTATCGATGCCCCCCGCTGAGACCACCGCCTGTGGAAGGGAATTCCACATCCTTGCCGTTCTTACAGTAAAGAACCCTCTACGCAGTCTAAAGTTAAACCTCTTTTCTTCTAATTTTAATGAGTGGCCACGTGTCTTGTTAAACTCCCTTCTGCGGAAAAGTTTTATCCCTATTGTGGGGTCACCAGTACGGTATTTGTAAATTGAAATCATATCCCCTCTCAAGCGTCTCTTCTCCAGAGAGAATAGGTTCAGTTCTCGTAACCTTTCCTCATAACCAGTGGCGGGATTATCGTGGTCGCAGCAGTCGCAATTGCGACTGGGCCCCGCAGTTCCGCTACTTTAGGGGGGCCCTCGTGCCCCCCTTCGTCCGTCCGCCAGTGTGAGGTGACCGCGGGCCCCCCCGCCCGTCGATCTGCCAGTGTGAGGGGCCCGCCAGTTAGCTACGCCGCGGGAGGAAGGGGGGGTATTGTCCGCCGATAATAAGGATGAGGAGGGGAGAGAAGGCAGAGCTGAGACAGTGGACCGCCCCGCCCCTATCCAGAGAGAATGATGTCGGGGACTCGGGAGGCGAGGGCGGTCACTGAAAAAGAAAGTCAGCTGACCAGCTGACACCAATCGCGTGAAGGGGGAGGAGGCTGCTCTCTCCTGCGATCACAGTGCCCATGAGGAAAAGGCATCCCTGGGCTCACCGTGTGACAGAGTTCTGAGGAGGAATCGATTGCCTGAACGAAGTAAGTGACAAATTGCCAGTGCAATCGATTCCAACCTCCACCACCTCTGCCTCTTACTGATCACCCCAACACCACCTCTGCCACCCCCCTCAACACCACCGCTGCCACCCCCCTCAACACCACCACTGCCACCCCCTCAACACCACCTCTGCCACCCCCCAAACACCACCACTGCCACCCCCTCAACACCACCGCTACCACCCCCCAAACACCACCACTGCCACCCCCTCAACACCACCGCTGCCACCCCCCAAACACCACCACTGCCACCCCCTCAACACCACCACTGCCACCCCCTCAACACCACCACTGCCATCCCCTCAACACCACCGCTGCCACCCCCCAAACACCACCACTGCCACCCCCTCAACACCACCGCTGCCACCCCCCAAACACCACCACTGCCACCCCCTCAACACCACCACTGCCACCCCCTCAACACCACCGCTGCCACCCCCCCTCAACACCACCTCTGCCACCCCCCTCAACACCACCTCTGCCACCCCCCTCAACACCACCTCTGCCACCCCCCAAACACCACCACTGCCACCCCCTCAACACCACCGCTGCCACCCCCCAAACACCACCGCTGCCACCCCCTCAACACCACCGCTGCCAACCCCAAACACCACCGCTGCCACCCCCTCAACACCACCGCTGCCACCCCCTCAACACCACTGCTGCCACCCCCTCAACACCACGACTGCCACCCCCCTTAATACCACCGCTGCCACCCCCCAACACCACCTCTGCCACCCCCCTTAATACCACCTCTGCCACCCCCTTAATACCACCTCTGCCACCCCCCTTAATACCACCTCTGCCACCCCCCTCAACACCACCTCTGCCACCCCCCCTCAACACCACCTCTGCCACCCCCCCTCAACACCACCTCTGCCACTCCCCTCAACACCACCGCTGTCACCCCCCAAACACCACCACTGCCACCCCCCTTAATACCACCGCTGCCACCCCACCAACACCACCTCTGCCACCCCCCTTAATACCACCTCTGCCACCCCCCTTAATACCACCTCTGCCACCCCCCCAACACCACCGCTGCCACCCCCCTCAACACCACCGCTGCCACCCCCCTCAACACCACCGCTGCCACCCCCCCTCAACACCACCGCTGCCACCCCCCCTCAACACCACCGCTGCCACCCCTCTCAACACTAGCACTGCTGCCACCCCTCAACACAGCCACTGCCACACCCCCAGACACCACTGCTGCCACCCCCATTCAACACCACCACTGATGCCACCCCCTCCCCCCAACACTCCTCAAAAAAAAAAGTATCACAATTATGCTTTTTCCGGGGGGGGCCTTCATGATTTCTTGCACCGGGGCCCTGAAGTTTCTAGTTACGCCTCTGCTCATAACTAATATCCTCCAGACACTTTATTAGCTTTGTTGCCCTTCTTTGTACTCACTCCATTTCCAGCACATCCCTCCTGAGGACTCGTGCCCAGAACTGGACAGCATACTCCAGGTGTGGCTGGACCAGAGTCTTGTAGAGCGGGAGAATTATCGTTTTATCTCTGGAGTTAATCCCCTTTTTAATGCATGCCAATATTCTGTTTGCTTTGCTAGCAGGAGCTTGGCATTGCATGCCATTGCTGAGCCTATCATCTACTAGGACCCCCAGGTCTATTTCCATCCTAGATTCCCTCAGAGGTTCTCCCCCCAGTGAGTAGATTGCATTCATATTTTTGCTACCCAAATGCATTCTTTTACATTTTTCCACATTAAACCTCATTAATGTAGTTGCCCACCTCATTAATTTGTTCAGATCTACTTGCAAGGTTTCCACTAGGGATGAGCCGAACACCCCCCGGTTTGGTTCGCACCAGAAGCTGCGAACGGACCGAAAGTTCGCGCAAACTATCGAACACCGTTAAAGTCTATGGGACTCGAACGTTCGGAATCAAAAGTATTAATTTTAAAGGCTAATATGCAAGTTATTGTCCTAAAAAAGGGTTTGGGGACCGGGTCCTGCCCCAGGGCACATGTATCAATGCAAAAAGAAGTTTTAAAAATTGACCTTTTTTCGGGAGCAGTGATTTTAATGATGCATAAAGTGAAAAAAGTTTGCCTGTGAATTGCCACGTGTTTCCCGTGTTTAGAACTGTCCCTGCACAAAATGACATTTCTAAAGGAAAAAAAGTAATTTAACCTGTTGAGAGCCGGGCCATAGACGAATGACGGCCTCAAGGTGGCTCTTGAAATTTAAGAGGCCGTCAATAGACGTCCTCGGCTCCTCCGGCCACTGGGGAGCGCGCGAGCGCTACCGGCGGCGCGCGCGTGCGCCCGGCGCATCACTGACATGCCGATGCGCGTGCCTGGCGGCCGCCATGTCCGCCAGGCACCCGCGATCGGCCGGTACACAGACAAGGATGTGGATCTCTGTGTGTAAACACAGAGATCCACGTCCTGTCAGGGAGAGGAGACCGATGCTGTGTCCCTTGTACATAGGGACACAGATCGGTCACCTCCCCCAGTCAGTCCCCTCCCCCCACAGTAGTAATCACTCCCAGGTTACACATTTAACCCCTTCCTCGCCCCCTAGTGTTAACCCCTTCCCTGCAAGTGTAATTTTTAGAGTAACCAGTGCATTTTTATAGCACTGATCGCTGTAAAAATGACAATGGTCCCAAAATGGTGTCAAAAGTGTCCGATGTGTCCGCTGTAATGTCGCAGTTACAATAAAAATTGCTGATCACCGCCATTACTAGTAAAAAAAAAAATATTAATAAAAATGCTATAAAACTGTGCCCTATTTTGTAGACGCTATAACTTTTGCGCAAACCAATCAATAAACGCTTATTGCGATTTGTTTGACCAAAAATATGTAGAAGAATACGTATCGATCTAAACTGAGAATTTTTTATTTTTTATTTATTAAATTGGGATATTTATTATAGCAAAAAGTAAAAAATACTGTGTTTTTTTTCAAAATCGTCGCTCTTTTTTTGTTTATAGCGCAAAAAATAAAAACCGCAGAGGTGATCAAATACCACCAAAAGAAAGCTCTATTTGTGGGAGAAAAAGGACGTCAATTTTGTTTGGGAGCCACGTCGCACGACCGCGCAATTGTCATTCAAAACGTGACAGCGCTGAAAGCTGAAAATTGGCCTGGGCAGGAAGGGGGTTTAAGTGCCCAGTAAGCAAGTGGTTAAAACTGCTTGTGGCTTTAATGTAATGTCTGGTCCCGGCAATATGGATGAAAATCAGTGAGAAAAAAATGGTATGGATACCCCCCTCCCCCCCCCCCCCCCCCAGCCCATTACCAGCCCCTTTGGGTCTTGGATGGATATTAGGGGAACGCTGCACCCAAATAAAAAAAGGAAAAGGCGTGGGGCCCCCAGGCCCTATATACTCTGAACAGCAGTATACAGGCGGTGCAAACAAGACAGGGACTGTAGGTTTGTTGTTACGTAGAATCTGTTTGTAATTTTGAACTGGTACATTTTTAAAGTGTAGCTCCAGGCAAAAAATCAATTTTTAAGCTTTTTGGAAAACATAGGGAAGGGTTATCACCCCTGTAACATTTGTTTTGCTGTCTGTGCACCTGTTCAGAACATTTCACCTCACTTTCTGTCCCAATGACAAATGTTTTTTGAAACATTTGTTTTTTTTAGTGAAACAAGGATTGGTGATAAAGCAAGTTTTTCCCATATTAACTCTTACAGGAGAGAATTTCCCTTCCTAGGGGTAGATTTCCTCTCACTTCCTGTTGTCTCCTTCCATTTGCAAGTAGGAGTCGTTTGTAAGCTGGATGTTTGAAAGTAGGAACCTGCCGTATATACTCTGCAGAAATTTGGCCCTTAGGTGTTGGTGTTGCCACAACCAAAAATGTTCTTACAAGCTATCAGCATGATCATTGAGGAGGAAGAGGATAGTCACTCAACATAACAGGATAGTCACTCAGCATCAGCATAGGCAGTCTTGAAGGGATCTGACATTTCAAAAAAAAATATTCGGTTACATCAGCATCAGGTGCTTGGTAGCTGGTGGTGATCCAAGACTGATTCATTTTTATGAAGGTCAGTCGATCGACCGAGTTGGTGGACAGGCGCACCCTGTAATCGGTTACAAAGCCTCCAGAAGCACTGAATGTGCGTTCCGAAAGAATGCTGGATGCAGGACAGGCCAGTAGCTCAATTGCATACTGTGCAAGCTCTGGCCAGTGATCCATCCTCAAGACCCAGTAACCCAGAGGATTTTTGGTGGGAAAGGTGCCCAAGTCTGATCTTGCCACTAGGTATTCCTGCACCATGTAAACCAGACGCTGGCGATGGTTGCCGGAACCGATCATACCTTGGGGCTGAGGACTAAAAAATTGTCTGAACGCATCGGTCAGACGGCCACCTTCTCCACCGCTCTTTCTTTGACTGACCGAAGCCTCAGCAACATGTTGTCCAGAACCAGGAATTTGTAACCTCCCAGTCTCTGGGAACGCGTTGCACAGACTTTTCTGCAAGGCCTCCCAAAGATGTTTCATCCTCTGCTCCCTCTGCGACGGCAAGATAAGGTCCGCAACCTTACCCTTGTAACGTGGATCAAGGAGGGTTGCCAGCCAGTAATGATCCCTCTCCTTGATAGCACAAATACGAGGATCCTTCCGCAGGCTTTGCAGGATCAGAGAGGCCATGCAGCGTAGGTTTGCTGAGGCATTCGGTCCGGAGTCCTCTGGGTCACTCAGGTCGACGTGATCCGCAGCCACCTCCTCCCAGCCACGTACAAGTCCATGGGTGTCTTGGGACTGTAATTGATCCCTTGAAGACTGCTACTGATGCTGAGTGCTATTCTCCACCTTTATGCTGACACAATCCTCCTCCTTCTCGTCCTCTTCCTGTGTGATAGGCGGGCCAGCAGGAACACTGTCTTGATAAAGGGGGCCTTGAGAGGTAAGGAAGTCCTCCTCTTCCTCCCTCTGTTCTGCCTCAAGTGCCCTGTTCATTATTCCATGCAGCGTGTGCTCCAACAGGTGGACAAGAGGGACAGTGTCACTGATGCATGCACTGTCACTGCTCACCATCCTCGTGGCCTCCTCAAATGGTGGCAGGACAGTGCATGCATCCTTGATCATGACTCACTGGCGTGGCAAAAAACAAACAAAGCTCCCCTGACCCTGTCCTGGTGCCATATTGGCACAGATACTCATTGATGGCCCTCTGCTGCGTGTGCAGCCGCTTCAGCATGGCTAACGTTGAGTTCCACCTGGTGGGCATGTCACAGATTAGGCGATTCTTGTGCAGGTTAAATTCCTTTTGCAGGTCAGCCAGCTGAGCACTGGCATTATATGACTGGCGGAAATGCACACAGACTTTCATGGCCTGCCTCAGGACATCCTGTAAGCCCGGGTACCTGCCCAAGAACCACTGCACCACCAAGTTAAGGATGTGAGCCAAACAGGGCACATGGGTCAGGTGTCCCTGTCGGAGGGCGGAGAGGAGGTTGGTGCCATTGTTGGAAACCACCATTCCTGGCTTAAGCTGGCGTGGCGTCAACCACCTCTGAGCCTGCCCCTGCAGAGCTGACAGAATCTCTGCCCCAGTGTGGCTCCTCTCCCCCAAGCACACCAGCTCAAGCACCACATGGCATCTCTTTGCCTGCGTACTTGCATAGCCCCTTGAACGCCTACGAAGCACGGCTAGTTCCGAGGACAAAGCACAGGAAGAGGCCACGGAGGAAGAAAAAGAGGAGGGGGTGGAGGAGAGAGGTGTGTCAGAATCACCAGTAGTAGCATTTTGGAGGTATGGTGGCGGGAACAACCTCCAACACTACTGCACCTTATCCTGCATCCTTCCCAGCTGCCAGCAGAGTCACCCAATGCGCCGTGAAAGATAGGTAACGTCCCTGTCCATGCCTGCTGGACCATGAGTCAGCGGTAATATGCACCTTACCGCTGACCGCCCTGTCCAGCGAGGCCAAGACATTGACTTCCACATGCCGGTAGAGAGCCGGAATCGCCTTCTGTGAAAAAAGTGCCTTTTGGGAACCTGCCACTAAGGAACTGCACATTCCACAAACTCACAGAAGGGTGCAGAGTCTACCAACTGAAAAGGCAGCAGTTGAAGTGCTAGCAATTTAGCCAAGATAGCATTTAACCGCTGGGCATGTAGATGGCTGGGAGCAAACTTCTTTCGGCGTTGCAGCAGCTGGGGCAGGGAAATTTGCCTGGTACAATCTGAAGTTGGTGTACCGATAGCAGATTGCCCGCAAGCACTTTCCTGTGACACACCTAATTCTACACCTTCATTCCTCTCAGTGCAGGTTTCAGAGAGGACTGAAGGTATAGTGGGGTTGGAGATCCCAGCTGATGAGGAGCAAGGAGAGGTCCGCTTTGTTCTTTGGTGTGGGTCTTTTAGGTGTGCTTGCCAACGAACTGCATGGCAGGTCGACATATGTCTGATCAAGCATGTGGTGCCCAAGCGGGTGATGTTTTGGCCACGCGAGATACGCCTGAGACATATGTTGCAAATAGCAGCGCTGCGATCTGATGCACTCGTCTCAAAAAAGGCCCACACCAAAGAACTTTTGGAATAACGGGCAGAGCCAGTAGCGGCCTGCACATGTGGAGCTCTGCGGTGTGATGCTGTCGGTGTGCTGCCCTTAAGATGGCCCCTGGAGGGCATCCTGCCTCGTTGAAGATGTGCCTCCTCCTCTCTCCTATCAGGCACCCACGTAGAGTCCGTGACCTCATCATCCCCTCCCTCCTCATCACTGTAGCAAACCTGGCAGTATGCTGCAGCTGGGGGAACATGACTGCCAGATTGCTGTCCTTCTTGGGCACCCCCTCTCTCTGGGCTCACGTTACTGCCTTCCTCTAGCTGGGTACCATCATCGGAGCCTTCAAAACGCTGGGTATCCTCCTGGAGCATGTACCCAAAACTGTGGTCTAACAGTTTGGGGGACTCCTAAGGAGGACATGGTGGGGCTAGGGAAGGAGTGACTAATGCCATTGAGCTGAGGGAAGAGGCCGCTTTAGCAGCTGCTTTGCCAGACAAAGTACCCTGAGCCTGTGTGAGAGAGGATGAGGAGGATGAGGACGGCTTGGTCATCCACTCTACCAAGTCTTCGGCATGTTGCGGCTCAACATGGCCAGCTGCCAAAAAAAAGGAGAAGCGTGTCCCACGGCCACGTGCTGATGAGGATGCACCGTGTCCACAACCAGCACTGTTGCTTCTAGACACAGAGCCTGCTTGCCCTCCTTTATTGGCTTGTGACTGTCTGCCTCTCCTTGTTGTCCTTCCAGACATACTAATGGCCTGCAGGGAGATGTAGCTGCACAAAGCTGGGATGTATATATATACTGATTATACTACAGCTAGCAGAATCAACTGCCTACCTGTAGTATTATTAGTATGAGAACACCAGCAATTGTCTTCAGTTAGCTTTAGTTGCACACTGTGCAGAGGACACAGTACACTAACTGAAAATACTGCAGCTCCCTGCCTGTGGTATTAGTATGAGAACACCAGCAATTGTATTCAGGTAAGCTTTAGGTGCACACTGTGCAAAGGACACTAAATCAAAATACTGCAGCTCCCTGCCTGTATTTGTATGAGAACAACAGAAATTGTATTCAGGTAAGCTTTAGGTGCACACTGTGCAAAGGACACTAAATCAAAATACTGCAGCTCCCTGCCTGTATTTGTATGAGAACACCAGCAATTGTATTCAGGTAAGCTTTAGGTGCACACTATGCAAAGGACACTAAAACAAAATACTGCAGCTCCCTGCCTGTATTTGTATGAGAACACCAGCAATTGTATTCAGGTAAGCTTTAGGTGCACATTGTGGAAAGGACACTAAATCAAAATACTGCAGCTCCCTGCCTGTATTTGTATGAGAACACCAGCAATTGTACTCAGGTAAGCTTTAGGTGCACACTGTGCAAAGGACACACAGTACACTAAGTGAAAATAATGCAGCTAGCACAATCACCTGCCTGCCTGTCAGTATATTATGAAGAGAATAACAGGGATGGATTTAGCTAAACTGAATACAGTGTATAAATATATATACAACACCTAGGATGCATATATATCCTCTACACACTGTAACTGAAGCTAACTGACTCGCCTACCTGCTCTATCTAACTCAAATTAAATGACACTGCCTCTCTCTCTCTCTGTCTGTCTTTAACCGCCGCCGCAACACACTACACAAGGCCGCCACGCAGGCGGCCTTATATAGTGTGGGGCGTGTACTAAACCCCCTGAGACATAATTGGCCAAAGCCACCCTGGCATTGGCCAATTATGGCTCTCCGTTTTTTCCACACTGTGATTAGCCAAAGCATGCAGGTCATAGTGCATGCTTGGCCAATCATCAGCCAGCAATGCACTGCGATGCCGCAGTGAATTATGGGACGTGACTCGCTACTTTAATTTGGCGCGAACGGCCCATAATGTTCGAAATTCAGTGAACGGCCGAACAGACGATGTTCGACTCGAACATGGGTTTGACTCGAACTCGAAGCTCATCCCTAGTTTCCACATGTACAACTTAACTGTGATCAATGATTATCATTCATCCTTTTTTCTTGGGGACAGCCCCCGTTTTGAGTGGCCTGTCTCCATTTCGAGTGGTTCGGAAAACAAGTGTCCCCTGCCATAACTTTCAATCTGTTAAAGGAGGGTTTCTCAACTAGGATTCCTCCAGAAGAAGAATTTCTGCCTCTCAGATAAGTTTCCACTCACCCCATTGATCTTTTTAGATATCTGTAACAGGGTAATTCTTCCCAAAGATCACAAGTGCAAACGTGAAAAAAGATGGCTGTGATGCTCCAACTGTCTCTCCAGCTCTTTTTTGATAAGAGGCCTTGCCAAGAAAGTTCAGGATATGCAGTAACTTGGTCATGGTTGGAATGGCGTGACTGCTCAGTGTGGTGGGCTCCAGAAAAGGGTGCAATTCCCAAACAGCAGCATAACTAGCTCCTTAGTCTCCATTCACACGTGTGCGACTTGTCATGCAACTTTGGACATCAAAGTTGCATTAAAGTCTTTCACCGTGTTTTACAATGATACCCATTCATATATGCGCTACCTAAAGTTGCAGCAACTTCAAAGTACTGTAGTCCATGCACTACTTTGGTCTGACATCCAAGCAACTTGAGGGCCATTATTAACCCTCAGAAGTTGCATGAAAGTCATACCTGAATGTTATACAATGCAACTTGTGTGCAACAGTTGTCCATTATCACTGGTCAAAGCCAAAGTCGTATCCAAATTGCACCCATCCAAAGTTGCGTCAATGTTGCGCTCCAAAGTCGGCGCAACTTTGGAGTAGTACAAGTGTGAATGGAGCCCTTCTGCTTCAGGGAAATGATCAAGCAAGGTGCGCTGCTTTACCCTAGGTTCACACCTATGCATTTTTTTACTGCATTTTGCAGTTTGCAGAAATGCACTACAGTCCATTTAACATGGTTTCAAATGGTACAAGTTCACATCTCTGCATTTTGCGGCCAGTGCATTTTTGGAAGAGTCAGGGACTTTTTTTCCCACGATTTGCGTGTAATAGACTTCAATGGAATCGCACCAGAAAAGCAAGTGTTGTGTTTGTGATGCGATTTTTGATGTGTTTTGCGTTTTTAATTTATCACAGTACATAGTTAGTTGTTAAGCAGATGGTCAGGAAGCCGGCCGCCACGTCCTTAAGAGCCGATGAGTCATCAGTTGTCAGTGGGGTCCCCCCTTCACGCCCAATTTTTTTTTTAACTGGCGCGGAGTCTCCCCCAAAATCCATACCAAGCCCTTATCCGACCATGCAGCCGGGCAGGTCAGCAAAGGGAGGGGACGAGCGAGCCCCCCCCCTTCTCCTGAACCTTGTTGATGGGGACAAGAGCCTCTTTCCGAAAACCCTGGCTGGTGGTTGTCGGAGTATGTGGGCGGGGGACTTATTGGAATGTGGAAATCCCCCTTTAAGAAGGGGGCCCCCAGATCCAGCCCCCCCCATCTGAATGGGTAGCAGGTACATTGTACCCCTACCCATTCACCTCAAAAAGCAGTGAAATATTTTAAAAAAACAAGACGGTTTTTCACAAGTCCTTTAATAAAAATATTGCTCTGAGCCGTCCTCTCCCGCTGCCGTCTCTCCCGCTGCCGTCTTCTCCCGCTGCTGTCTTCTCCCCGAGCTGTCTTCTTACGCTATCCGCCGCCGGTTACCCGCTATAAAAAAAAAGTCGCTCTTCTTCTGCGGCTGTCTTCTTCCATTGTGTTGTTGCTCGCTGCCTGGAATCTCTTAAATAGCCATGGTATGTGGCCATCCAATGACATTACCCGGAGAGCACGCCCCTTGTGACGTCACTTAGGGAGGGCTCTCCGGGTGATATTATCAGATAGCCAGCAATTTATTTTATTTTTTACATTCAGCTGACAGCTGATGGCTCATCGGTTGTTAAGGATGCGGCAGCCGGCTTCCCGGCCCCCTGCTTAGCATCCAGCTATATACAGTGTGTTTAACCCCTTAATCACGGCATATATACGTCGGCAGAATGGCTCGTACAGGCACAATCACGTACCTGTACGTGGCCCTTTAACTGCCTGCCGTGTGGTCGCGCGGCGGCGCGCTCGCGACCCTGCAGTTATCCCCGTGAGTCGGACCGCGGGTTCTGCGGTCTCGATCGCCGCGGGCATCCCCGCGATCGTCTCACGGAGGGATGGAGCGGGGAGTGTAAACACAACATCTACTGACACTGTCACCGATCTCCACTCTGTGTAATCAGAGCGGAGATCGGTGACGTGTCACTCTAAGCCATAACAGTGAGAATCACTCCCTTAGGCACACTTAACCTCTTCAGCGCCCCTAGTGATTAACCCCTTCACTGCCAGTGTAATTTTTACAGTAACCAGTTCATTTTTATTGCACTGATCGCTGTAAAAATTACAATGGTCCCAAAAATGTGTCAAAAGTGTCCAATGTGTCCACCATAATGTCGCAGTCACAAAAAAAAAGACGCTGATCGCCGCCATTACTAGTAAAAAAAAAAATTATAAAAATGCCATAAAACTACCCCCTATTTTGTAAACGCTATAAATTTTGTGCAAACCAATTAATAAACGGCGATTGCATTTTTTTTTACCAAAAATATGTAGAAGAATACGTATCGGCCTAAACTGAGAAGAAAACTAATTTTTTTATATATATATTTTGGGGATATTTATTATAGCAAAAAGTTAAAAATATTGAATTTTTTTCAAAATTGTCGCTCTATTTTTGTTTATAGAGCAAAAATAAAAACCGCAGAGGTGATCAAATACCACCAAAAGAAAGCTCTATTTGTGGGAAAAAAAGGACGTCAATTTTGTTTGGGAGCCACGTCGCACGCCTGCGCAATTGTCAGTTAAATCGACGCAGTGCTGAATCGCAAAAAGGGGCCTGGTCTTTATGCTGCATATTGGTCCGGGGCTTAAGTGGTTAAAGAGAAAAAAAAACGTAAAACGCAAAATGCATGAAAACTGCATGCAAAAATGCATAAAAAAATAGGGTTTTAAAATGCACTGCAAAACATACCTGTGAAATGCATCAAGCAAAGTCGCATAGATATGAACCTAGACTAAAGGAACATGGATGCATGACAACCACTCTTCTTCTTCCCCTCGCCCTCCATAGAATGTCCTGAAACGCCAACAAATTAGCCTCCAAAAACCTCCATTAAGGATGTAGGGGAGAGCAATGCAATGTCCAGCTGCCAAATGTGAGACTAGCCAAATGCTCATTAGATTGTGAATTGGTGCCCTTTTTTAAACTTTTTCAATGCCCTGCCCATTGAGGAGTGGTAACCAAAATCATCACTTCCATCATTACCACATGCCTGGACCACTACTTAAAGTGATTGTAAAGGAAAACATTTTATTTTAAAAATATAACAAATATGTCATACTTACTTGCTCTGTGCTGCGGTGCTCTTCTCCGGTCACCTGCCGGCGCTCTGGGCCCCTATTTCTTGACAAGTGCCCCCATAGCAAGGGGCACTCATGCATGCTCGCTCCCGAGTCGGGTCTCTGCGTCCATAAGACACAGAGGGCGCGGCTCTGTCCCGCCTCACTGGCTGGGATTGACAGCAGCAGGAGTCAATGGTCATTTAGGAGGGAGAATTGCTGGATTAAGATCTGGCTTAGGTAAGTATTGGGGGGGGGGGCTGCTGTACCCTGACGGTTATTTACCTTCATGCATAGAAAAAAAGAACATAAAATAATAATAGCAAGATTGTTAATATTAAGAACAGTATAATTTATTTAAACCATATGCAATAGAACCATTTGTGCCTTCCCTTGCAGGAACTCTCCTTTTGTTCTGACCCCAGTGAGTCTGTTGGCATAAACATCTGCGGTGCAGGGAGAAATCTGGCAGTCGCCCCCTAAGGGACAGATATTAATACATGTTAAATTCCCTATAATAAATCCATTGAAGATCGTTTAATCAGAGTGGGGAGTCAGAACGCAGCCTCTAGAGAATCTTTCTCTGATTTTAATGAATGGAATGTAAAATTCAACACTATCGTTATTTGAGTAAGTGTATATTTACGGATCCTTTTTTATAAGAGTTCTATGCAAAGATAAATGCTTACTAAATATCCTCTGTCTCAAATTATAGTTAGATTTGTAAAACAAATCTCCTCTACTAATTTACATCCCTGAAGAAGGAGATATTTGTACTCCGAAACGCGTAGGGTGCAAGAGGATTTACTTGGCTATATGAGTACATGATGCTAATGTTGTAAATATGTAATATATTCCGTATTTTATATATAGGTTGATTTTTATGTAATAATACTTTTAATAAACTTTTTTGTACTTATAATACTCCTCATACTTGTATTATACAAATTGTGGCTTAAAAGTCCACCTTAGGGGGTTTCTTTCTTGTTCAATTTAAATACTGGATGTGGCACTTAATATGCATATATTTACCGATTCCCTTTGTTACTATGGCCCATTATGGGCCACTTACATGCAAACGAAGCCCGTGATGTCCCCGCTGGTGGCCACATCCATCTTCACCCCTCTTCCTTTCCGGGCAATGGACTCCTGGTCTGTGACTGGCCGGAGTCGGGTGACGCCAGTCGCGGCATGAGCCCCTTAGAAACGGCACGATCGTGCCCTTTCTTCAGTGCATATGCGCCAATGACGTTGGCACAAGCGTATATGATAAATATCTCCTATAATGTGCAGGTTTAGGAGATATTTCCAGTACCTACAGGTAAGCCTTATTATACACTTACCTGTGGGTACAAGTGGTGTAACAGAGTTTACAACCACTTTAAAAGCCTGAAAAGGTATGAAAATAATTTTTATAAGATGACAGCCAAATAAAGCTTTTCTCAACCTTTTGATGCAAGAGGAACCCTTGAAATAAATTTCAGGTCTCGGGGGAAACCCTGGAATTCATTGGGGGGTCAATGGAAAAAAGTGCCACTTACATTGGGGGTCAGAATGCCATCCAGACAGATAAAAAGACTATTGATGTCAAGCTGCTCATTCTGCCAAGTGATGTTGTTGGGTCAGGAGCCACAGCTCAAAGAACCCCTCCCAACCTCTGGAGGAACCCTGGGGCTCTGTGGAACTCTTGTTGAGAATGGTTGTTCGTAATTCATGTGGATAATTGAAAGGAAACCCACCATGAAGAAAAGAAAATAAGCACAAAAATCAAGCCGAGTGTGTATGTGTATATACAAGTAATACATGTTCAGCCAAGCAGAAAGATAAGGCTGCTTCCTGTAAAGTCATTTGGACATGGTAGTAACCTGCACTAGACTAATGATGAAGGTCTTACATATGGCCTGGAGTATTTGAAGTGGTTACAAATTTATTGGGTCATTTGTAGTTTTTCGTCACTTTATTTCCTTTGTTTCCTGCAATAAAGTCTACATGTACACATTCAAAACTGTCCACACTTTTTTTCTCAGTATTTTAAGCTGGTTATTCCTCTTGCTTTGAAGACAGAGATGTTTCTTTTGACGGCATCACCCAAGGCTTTCTCTTCCTTTCCTCTGTTTTGTCTTAGTGAAAAGTGTTGTGTACCTTGTCATTTTTCACTCCCTGGACTTGATTTTGACAGACACCAAATCCAGCTGCTCTACATTCTGTTTAATCACTTGCTGGGAATTGCATTCTTTGTGAACCTTCATCACCTGCCATCAAGACTTGGGAAGATCCTGCTGAGGAACACACAGGAGGTTTATAAGAGACCCCCTGCCTGGCAGCAGGCCATTCACTGTCGCTCGCTAGTAATAGCACTTAGCAAGGCAAAGCAAAATAACCTTTTGCTCACTTTAGCACAAACATGGTATATAACATATTTGATGCGTTATGATAATTGTACAAGGGTCATGAAAAAATATTCTTGCGTCTTACACAAGAAAATCCTGCTCATTAAAAAAAAAAAAAAAGATATATATGTGCTCTAACAGCTGGGAACAGGAATAGATATTCTGAAATGTTTATGAACATTGCAATCGGCAATGTGCAGGCTGGTCGAGCTGGTGGCGGTCTGGGCACATTTTATTGTGTATTCCGTCAGCCATCCCCACTGGGTGATGACAGTGATTATAATAATATATACTGTATATATAATTACTGTATAATCACAAGAGAATCCAACAGGCTGATTGTACCCAAGTTGATTGATCGATCAACTTGGTACATTCAGCCTGCCCGTTAACGGTTCGAATCAATAACTGAGATTCAAACCGTGTACAGCAAACCTAAGCCCCCCTACACACATTTTTATTAACCCACTAGTATGATGGGAATCCTCACCGGCCAATATAAGTGTGCAGAAGGCAGGAAAGTTGTAACACTACAAGAAGCCCAAAAAATGCCCAAAAAATGCTTTGGATAGCAGTAAAAACATGGCAGGGTTTGTAACTGTAGCGCCCTGCTCCCAATGACTGGGCGCTATGTTAAATTTAGTGGGTGTCTGAGCTGGTAGTTAGCTCAGACTCTGTAAATAGTTAATGCTAAATCAGCCTCTGCTCTGGCTATGGCTGTGTTGGAAGACTTCCCACTGTTTGCCTGTAGGTGGCGTTACCACCCCAGGCCAATGTGGAAGACTGACAGGCCAAAGTGCATTGGGTACCTTCCCCCGGGAACACTTCAGTGGGCGTGGTCTACCCGCTGAGCATGCTGGAGAAGGGTAATTAAGGGGCAGACGCCATCTTTTGGGGTCCTTCATCCCCTCGTGGCCCTCCTGGCGCGAGGAGTGTGTTGTGTGATTTCGGTCTCGGGACCATGTTGGTCCGAGGCTGCAACTCTACCAAGTAGGCCCCGTTATGCTGACTGGGTCCTACACTTTGAAGGTGATCCTGAGCTGTCCATTCTGCGGGAGGAAGCCACTCAATGGAGGAAACCAGGGGAGGACCTGTCCTGGAAAAGACCAAGCGGAAGGCTGGTGTCTTCAGGAGGGCCTGGTAATTCTATTGGAGGATGCACCGTAGCTAAAGTTTACCTTGCAGTCTGCTGGGTCGGCTTAAAGGCTCTTTGACTGTTTGGCTGGAAATTCGGGCATTAAGTCCTGTGGCAGAGGATCCCGGACTATCCAGTTTTGTCCACACCCGGTCTGTGGCAAAGACTGGTCCTGATCATTGTCCATGCATCATTCCGGCTGCTAGACCAGGTGAGAGGGGCGCTATCCGGGTGAGCAATACCCACTCGAGGAAGAGTGGTGGATGACTTTATAGTTGAGAAGTTTTCCCCAGTGATCTGTACTGTGTACCTGAACCTACCCCTTTCCCTTCATCATTCTACTATTCTTCACAAGTTTTAAGCAAAAGAAAATAAAACCGAGCAGAAAAAGGTTTTACATCTTGTATGGACATTGGAGTTTCTTCACAGACTTTCTTCCCCTAGACAACGAATACTGAGGTAACGTGCATGGCCCAAATTTAAACCAGCAGCTCCTACGGGGGTGTGCTACATAACCTTCACCATTCTATCTGAAACAAAGGGCAAAAAAGTTTTGGCTGGACATACACTAGAAAGTTGAAGTTTTGTCAAAAAAAAATTGTTCGGGATACAGCACATTAGGTATGTGTTATGGTGTGCATCCCATTACCTGCAGGCAGCAGCTTCTGCTCAAAATCCTCCAAGCTATATCCTTTTCACAACTTCAGTACTGTGAAGGTTAAAAGCAGGGGCTTCTAATCAGGAAAGCTGCACCACTCGCCTGCCTCCTTCTGCTTCCTTCTTGCTACACCTTGTCTTACTGTCTTACTACACCTGAGTGCTGTGAATGGGCAGAGGTGATCTTGGCACTCGGTTTTTTCTGGGAGGACAGTCATGCATGTTAGATTAGCAGTGTGGTTTGTCCTGTGGTGCCCTCCTCCAGCAGCCAGCAACAGTAGACCCCGCCCTAACCAGTAAATCTCTTCTAGAAACAATTGGCCCCCCAGTTCCAAAGATTTTCCACCAGCATTAATAGATTGCCACGCAAAAATAGATCCCCTTCAGCAACAATAGATACCCCAGCAGCCAGCATTAGTAGACCCTGCATCACACCCCAGCACCCCTTTCCATTGCATGAATTCAGTGCTGGAGATGCCAAAACTGTGTTCCCCCGCGTTCCCGTTGCCCTGTGTGCACCTCAACAGCTCCCTTGTGTCTATGTTGAAGATAGAATGTAGCAGACATGACCATTGCTAGGCATTGTGTAATATCTAATCCAGCGTTTAAATGGTGGCAAAAATGATGAAATGTAACTTGGTGATCAAATAAAAATGATAATTTATTGATTAAAATGCATGCTGAAAATTGATTTGATGTATTTGATCGGATGGAATCAAAAATACAAAGTACAATAACCTTCAAACTGGGATCAGACAAAAATCTTGATCAGTATTGAAGCATTAAAAAACGCATAACAACCAACACCGCCAGCCAAAGGGTTAAGATGTGCAAGTGTGCTGAATAAATCTGGTTGTGATGACCAGTTGGATGGAATGAGCTTGGTGTTGATCAAAGTTACTGGATGTAACTTGCACTATCCTTGCCGTCAGTAGAGATTTAAACCTGTATCCGTGGATGCAGTCTTTCACAGCCTATGGCTGGATGGAAATACAAAAGCCGTGGAGACCAGGAAGACCAAAAAGAGATGTGACATACTCTGGAAGTACCTGTATCGCAATCAGACCAGCTGTGCAGGCAGGCAGGAGATGGAATGATCAGCGGCTCTATTCGGCTATGTAGCTGTTGCACTCTCCAACTGGCGGCCGGAAGAAACACCAAGACGGGGGCAAGGAGCAGGAGGGATGTGCAGACTTGGCTGGCGGTATGGTGGGCTCCTGTAGTGTCGGAGAGTCCTCACACTAACATGTTTTCGCGCACATGCGCTTTGTCAAAGGTGACTGGTCACCTTTGACAAAGCGCATGTGCGCGAAACATGTTAGTGTGAGGACTCTCCGACACTACAGGAGCCCACCATCCCGCCAGCCAAGTCTGCACATCCCTCCTGCTCCTTGCCCCCGTCTTGGTGTTTCTTCCGGCCGCCAGTTGGAGAGTGCAACAGCTACATAGCCGAATAGAGCCGCTGATCATTCCATCTCCTGCCTGCCTGCACAGCTGGTCTGATTGCGATACAGGTACTTCCAGAGTATGTCACATCTCTTTTTGGTCTTCCTGGTCTCCACGGCTTTTGTATTTCCATCCAGCCATAGGCTGTGAAAGACTGCATCCACGGATACAGGTTTAAATCTCTACTGACGGCAAGGATAGTGCAAGTTACATCCAGTAACTTTGATCAACACCAAGCTCATTCCATCCAACTGGTCATCACAACCAGATTTATTCAGCACACTTGCACATCTTAACCCTTTGGCTGGCGGTGTTGGTTGTTATGCGTTTTTTAATGCTTCAATACTGATCAAGATTTTTGTCTGATCCCAGTTTGAAGGTTATTGTACTTTGTATTTTTTATTCCATCCGATCAAATTCATCAAATCAATTTTCAGCATGCATTTTAATCAATAAATTATCATTTTTATTTGATCACCAAGTTACATTTCATCATTTTTGCCACCATTTGAGCGCTGGATTGTATATAATTGTTTCGAGATTGCCTTGTTCCGGAGGTTGCCAGCTGCACTGGGGGGCAAGTTTTTTAAGACTTATATTCATATGACATTACGTTTTACATATTGCTGCCGGTTTCAGCGCTACAAGACTCTTTTTGTTATTGTGTAATATCTGCTTAGCCATTATCTGGACCTTTTTTGCTAGTTATTTGGAAACCAAGTAAAGTTAACTAATACATACTTTTTTTCCCTGGCTCTTTGTCTCCCGGAGTACTGCGAGTGAACTGTTTTAGGCTGCAGCCTGGTCTAGAAACTAATATGGAGGTGAAAAGATAGGAATGCAGACAGCTCAGGGTAGAAGCAGTGGTGGACACGTGACAGAGGGCTCTGATGGAAAGATGGTTCCATAGGGTCAAGACGCATCTCTTCTGGGCAGCTGGGCTACTGTAATCATTGTTGCGTCTCAGAGCCTGGGCTAGGGACCTGTCAGGAACCACAATATAGGCCTTGCAAGTATCCATAGTGATGTATGGTTCCTGACCTGCTGTATGGTCTAACTTGCTGTGGACCCTGTATGTGTCAAAGGAGCTGGTAGGAGGGCTTAAGTTATGCTAGTTTCCTCCTGAAATGTACAAGTTAGCGGAGCCGGATCCCTGCTCGGCAACCCAGCATGAATAATATAATGCAACATCAGTGGCGGCTGGTGCTCAAAAATTTGGGGGTGCGCAAACAAACTGAAAAAAAAAAAACATCAAGCGCAGCTACTGTGCCCATCAAGCACAGCCACTGTGCCCATCAAATGCAGCCACTGTACCCATCAATTGCCACCACTGTGCCATCAAACGCAGCTACTGTACCCATCAATTGCTGCCAGTGTGTCCATCAATTGCTACCACTGTGGCCATCAATTGCCACCACTGTGCCCCATCAATTGCTGCCAGTGTGCCCCATCAATTGCCGCCAGTGTGCCCCATACATTTCCGCTACTGTGCCCCATTGCTGCCAGTGTGCTGCCCCACCTGGCACTTACCTGTCTCTGCGCTGTCCTCCATGCTCCGAGTCCTCCATGTCTTCTCCCGTCCTCTTCCCGCCATCTCTGCTATGATTGGACGCCTGATAGGCGTCCAATCACAGCATCTGTTGCTTTAGCCAATCAGGTGACAGGTAACCAGACCTGAGCACCTGATTGGCTGAGAGGCGGGTCCGTGTTATGGAAGCGATTTATTTGCTTCTCTAACACAACACTAAGTAAACAGCGAACGCACAGCATTGCGCCCGCTGTTTACCATTTTGGAAGCCTATTAGAGCCCACGGCTCTAATCAGGATGCCTATTAGAGCCGACGGCTCTTATCAGGCGCTTCCCCAAAAAAATGCAATGCATGAATCTATCTATTGGTGATAGAGCGGTGCAGAAGAGAGGGGGCGGCGCTCCTGCGCCCTCTATGTACGCTCCGCCACTTTGCAACATATGGTGGTAGCTCAATCCTCTATGTAAGGTCCCATACATAAGCTCTGGCCATGATGACCTCCGAGCACTAGGGGTTTGGTTATAGAAACAACACAG
The DNA here is from genome assembly GCA_029206835.1 of Rana muscosa. Taxonomy (NCBI): domain Eukaryota; kingdom Metazoa; phylum Chordata; class Amphibia; order Anura; family Ranidae; genus Rana; species Rana muscosa. The sequence continues at coordinate 472,304,275 of CM055118.1, forward strand.
CCTCTGACTAGTTATCCTGAGATCTTGTATATTCAGTAAAGATTCCCAGGTGGTGGGATGCTAGTTTGCCTTCCAGGAATAGGTCTTGCCACAGCTGGGACCACAGCGACCTCTGTTCCTATGCCACTTCCGCTAATACCAAACAGATTATCATGTGCTATCTGGATGTTGGACAGCAGCCTTGGTTTCTCACTTAGGTCATTTGCACTTATGTTTCCCTTTATTATTGTTTACCTGATCATGAAGTCGCATTATATCTTTCTGTGCCCAAATGCTAGGAGAAAGTTGGCTTTTTATTAGCCAATAACTACATATTCTAGCAATAAAAAAAAATCTATTTTATGAAATTAGAAAACAAAAGTGGTGGCTGCCATATGGCAGGGGTTCTCAGGGCAGGCTGGAAAGTTCTCGCTGCCATAGGTTATTCAATCTGCTACAGAGCCATGTTTTCTTTGGACTGATTAAAATACACACAGGCATGTGTTTAGTTCAGCTGTAATAGGAAGAATGCGGGGAACAGACATAAGGGTATTCAAGTTTATTCTCCTGCTGAGGTGACATATTCAAACTAGTTTAATTAGCAAAATATATAAACATCAGTACAATTAAAGAATTTAATTTTAGCTGTCTATTACTGGAGTCTTTGCAAGTCTTTTATTTCATCCTTACATATGAAGAACCCATTGGACTTGTTTAGTAAAAAAGTTCTTAAAGCTGAATTAAAAGAATTAATTGGATTATAAACTTACCTTGGACCAGCTTGGCACAATGTAAGTATTACTCATATGCTGGAAATCACTGTATAGGTTGGCACAACTGCAGTAATAATCATGATCTTCCAGGTCGTGCTCGGGTTCTGTGCCAGCAGCCTCCCTTTTGCACATTGAACATAGGGCATTGTTCGCTTGGCAATGTCACCATTTATAGAATGCCGTGTATTTTTTCAGTAAATACATTTTCTGATTGGATGAGGTGAAAATCATGACCCCTAACATCCCTCCTCTCCACCCTGTCCAATCATGGAACACTTTGTATTCACTGATAAAAATACAAGGCATTCTATCAATGGCGACGTTGCCAAGCAAGCAGCCCCCTACAATCGGTGTGCAGTGGGGTAGATGCTTGCATAAAGCCTGAGCAGGACTAGTGATGAGCCGAACACCCCCGGGTTCGGTTCGCACCAGAACCCGCGAACGGACCGAAAGTTCGAACGAACATTAGAACCCTATTAAATACAATGGATGCGAACGTTCGAATTCTAAAGTGCTAATTATAAAAACTATTATGCATGTTATTGTCCTAAAAAGGGTTTGGGAACCCGGGTTCTGCACCAGGGGACATGTATCAATGCAAAAATAAGTTTTAAAAACGGTCGTTTTCCGGGAGCAGTCATTTTAATGATGCATAAAGTGAAAAAAAAAAAGTCAAATATTCCTTTAAATATCGTACCTGGGGGGTGTCTAAAGTATGCCTGTGAAGTGCCACGTGTTTCCCGTGTTTAGAACTGTCCCTGCACAAAATGACACTTCTAAAGGAAAAAAAAGCCATTTAAAACTGCTTGCGGCTTTAATGTAATGTCTGGTCCCGGTAATATGGATGAAAATCTTTAAGAAAAATGGCATAGCTACCCCATGACCCCCCCCCTACCCCAGCCCATTACCAGCCCCTTTGGGTCTTGTATGGATATTAAGGGGAACCCCGCACATAAAATAAAAAAGGCCCTATATACTCAGAACAGCCGTATACAGGCGGTGCATACAAGACAGGGACTGTAGGTTTGTTCTTATGTAGAATCTGTTTGTAATTTTGAACAGGTACATTGTTGAAGTGTAGCTCCAGACCAAAAATCTATTTTTAAACTTTTTGGAAAACATAGGTAAGGGTTATCACCCCTGTAACATTTGTTTTGCTGTCTGTGCCCCTGTTCAGAACATTTCACCTCACTTTCCGTCCTAATGACAACTGTTTTTGAAATGTGGTGTTTTTCTTGAAACAAGGATTGCTGATAAAGCATCAGTACAGAGGAGACACCTTTCTCCCATATTTATTCTTACAGGAGAGAATTTTCCTTCCTAGTGGTAGATTTCCTCTCACTTCCTGTTGTCTTCTTGCGTTTGCAAGTAGGAGTCGTTTGTAAGTTGGATGTTTGAAAGTAGGGACCTGCCGTATATACTCTGCAGAAATAGGCCCCTTAGTTGTTGGTGTTGGCACAACACTGTAAGCACTCACAGTTACTCTTGGTTGGTGCTGGAACGCCCTGCTGTCAACTATTATATCAGGAATTTTAATTACATATAATTGTTGAACAGTGGTAGTAAAAATTGGGCCTTTGATGGTGGTGCTGGTGCCACAACACTGTAAGCCCTGACAGTTACTCTTGGTGGGTGCAGCAATGGGCCCTGCTGTGAATTATTAGATCAAGAATTGTAATTACATGCCCCTGTTGAACAGGGGCTGAAAAATTGGGCCTTAGGCACTGGTGGCACAACACTGCAACCCTTCACAGATACTGTACTTGGAGCACAGCAATGAGCCCTGTTGCAAAGTATTGCTTCAAAAATTGTAATGACACGCCCCTGTTAAACAGGGGCTGAAAAATTGGGCCTTAGGCACTGGTGGCACAACACTGCAACTCCTCACAGATACTGTACTTGGAGCACAGCAATGAGCCCTGTTGCAAAGTATTGCTTCAAAAATTGTAATTACACGCCCCTGTTAAACAGGGGCTGAAAAATTGGGCGTTAGGCACTGGTGGCGGCACCCATAAACAAAAATGATCTTCCAAGCTATCATCATCAATCGTATCATTGAGGACTCGGAGGAGGAGGATAGCCAGTCAACATAACAGCACAGGCACTCAGCATCAGCATCAGTCTTGAAGGGATGTGACATTTTAAAATCAATTAGTCTGTTATATCAGCATCAGGTGTGTGGTAGCTGGTGGTGATCCAAGACTGGTTCATCTTGATGAAAGTCAGTCGATCAACCGAGTCGGTGGACAGGCGCACCCTGTGATCCGTGACAAATCCTCCAGCAGCACTGAATGTGCGTTCCGAAAGAACGCTGGATGCAGGACAGGCCAGTAGCTCAATTGCATACTGTGCAAGCTCTGGCCAGTGATCCATCCTCAAGACCCAGTAAGCCAGAGGATTTTCGGTGGGGAAGGTGTCCAAGTCTGACCTTGCCCCTAGATATTCCTGCACCATGTTTATCAGACGCTGGCGATGGTTGCTGGAACCGATCATACTTTGGGGCTGCGGACTAAAGAATTGTCTGAACGCATCGGTCAGACGGCCACCTTCCCCACCGCTCCTTCTTTGACTGGCCGAAGCCTCAGCAACTCGTTGTCCAGGACCAGGAGTTTGCAACCTCCCAGTCTCTGGGAACGCGTTGCACAGACCTTTCTGCAAGGCCTCCCGGAGTTGTCTCATCCTCTGCTCCCTCTGCGACGGTAACATAAGGTCCGCAACCTTACCCTTGTACCGTGGATCAAGGAGAGTGGCCAGCCAGTAATGGTCCCTCTCCTTGATCCGAAGAATACGAGGATCCTTCCGCAGACTTTGCAGGATCAGGGAGGCCATGCAGCGTAGGTTTGCTGAGGCATTCGCTCCGGAGTCCTCTGGGTCACTAAGGACGACATGATCCGCAGCCACCTCCTCCCAGCCACGTACAAGTCCACTGGTTTCTTGGGACTGTAAATCATCCCTAAAAGACTGCTGCTGATGATGCTGAGTGCCAGCCTCCACCTCCATGCTGACACAATCCTCCTCCTCCTCCTCCTCCTCCTCCTCCTCCTCTTCCTGTGCGATGGGTGGGACAGAAGGAACACTGTCTGGGTAAAGGGGGCCTTGAGAGGCAAGGAAGTCCTCCTCTTCCTGCCTCTGTTCTGCCTCAAGTGCCCTGTCCATTATTCCACGCAGCGTGTGCTCCAACAGGTGGACAAGAGGTACAGTGTCACTGATGCATGCACTGTCACTGCTCACCATCCTCGTGGCCTCCTCAAATGGTGCCAGGACAGTGCATGCATCCCTGATCATGCCCCACTGGCGTGGAGAAAAAAAACCAAGCTCCCCTGACCCTGTCCTGGTGCCGTAGTCGCACAGGTACTCATTGATGGCCCTCTGCTGCGTGTGCAGCCGCTGCAGCATGGCCAACGTTGAGTTCCACCTGGTGGGCATGTCACATATAAGGCGGTTCTTGGGCAGGTTCAACTCCTTTTGCAGCTCAGCCAGGCGAGCACTGGCATTATAAGATCTGCGGAAATGCACACAGACTTTCCTGGCCTGCCTCAGGACATCCTGTAAGCCCGGGTACCTGCCCAAGAAGCGCTGCACCACCAGGTTAAGGACGTGAGCCACACAGGGCACATGGGTCAGTTGTCCCTGTCGGAGGGCGGAGAGGAGGTTGGTGCCATTGTCGCAAACCACCATTCCTGGCTTAAGCTGGCGTGGCGTCAACCACCTCTCGGCCTGGCCCTGCAGAGCAGACAGGACCTCTGCCCCAGTGTGGCTTCTGTCCCCCAAACACACCAGCGCAAGCACGGCATGGCATCTTTTTGCCTGCGTACTTGCGTAGCCCCGTGAACGGCTACGGAGCACCGCTGGTTCATAGGACAAACCACAGGAAGAGGCCATGGAGGAAGAAGAAGAGGAGGGGGTGGAGGAGAGAGGTGTGTCACAACCAGTAGTAGCATTTTGGAGGCGTGGCGGTGGGACAACCTCCAACACTACTGCACCTTGTCCTGAATCCTTCCCAGCTGCCAAAAGAGTGACCCAATGGGCCGTGAAAGAAAGGTAACGTCCCTGTCCATGCCTGCTGGACCATGAGTCAGCGGTAATATGCACCTTACCGCTGACCGCCCTGTCCAGCGAGGCCAAGACATTGCCTTCCACATGCCGGTAGAGAGCCGGAATAGCCTTCCGTGAGAAAAAGTGGCGTTTGGGAACCTGCCACTGAGGAACCGCACATTGCACAAACTCACGGAAGGGGGCCGAGTCTACCAACTGAAAAGGCAGCAGTTGAAGCGCTAGCAATTTAGCCAAGCTAGCATTCAACCGCTGGGCATGTGGATGGCTGGGAGTGAACTTCTTTCGACGGTCCAGCAGCTGGGGCAGGGAAATTTGCCTGCTAGAATCGGACGTCGGTGTACTGCTAGCAGAGTGGGCGCAAGTACTTGGCTGTGACACACCTAATTCTACACCTTCATTCCTCTCAGTGCATGTTTCAGAGAGGACTGAAGTTATAGTGGGGTTGGAGATCCCAGCTGATGCGGTGCAAGGAGAGGTCCGCTTGGTTCTTTGGTGTGGGTCTTTGAGGTAGGCTTGCCAACGAGCTGCATGGCAGGTCAACATATGTCTGGTCAGGCATGTGGTACCCAAGCGGCTGATGTTTTGGCCACGCGATATACGCTTGAGACATATGTTGCAAACAGCAGCTGTGCGATCTGATGCACTAGCCTCAAAAAAGGCCCACACCAAAGAACTTTTTGAATGACGGGCAGAGGCAGCGCCCTGCACAGGCGGAGCTCTGCGGTGTGATTCCGTCGGTGTACTGCCCTTACGCTGGCCACCAAAGGGCATCCTGCCTCGTTGGAGATGTGCCTCCTCCTCATCCTCCTCCTCCTCCTCTCTCCTATTAGGCACCCACGTGGAGTCATTGACCTCATCATCCCCTCCCTCCTCATCACTGGAGCCAATCTGGCAGTATGCTGCAGCTGCTGGAACATGACTGCCAGATTGGTGTCCTTCTTGAGCATCCCCTCTGTCTGCTCTCACGCTACTGCCTTCCTCTAGCTGGGTTTCATCATCAGACCCTTCGAAACGCTGGGCATCCTCCTGGAGCATGTACCCAACACTGTGCTGAAACAGTTCGGGGGACTCCTCAGGAGGAGGACATGGTGGGTCTAGGGAAGGAGTGACTGATGATTTGTCTGACATTGATACCAGGGAAGACGACGCTTTGGCAGCTGCTTTTCCAGTACCCTGAGCCTGGGTGAGAGAGGATGAGGAGGAGGAGGAGGGCTTGGTCATCCACTCTACCAAGTCTTCGGCATGATGTGGCTCAACATGTCCAGCTGCCGAAAAGAAGGACAAGCGTGTCCCATGGCCATGTGCTGATGACAATGCACCGCGTCCACGACCAGCACTGTTGCCCCCAGACACAGAGCCTGCTTGCCCTCTTTTATTGCCTCCTGACTGTCTGCCTCTCCTTGTTTGCCTTCCAGACATTCTAATAGATGGCCTGCAGGGAGATGGGAAAAAAGCAATAAGGGCTACCTTCAGGTGTCCTTCTCTGTCCCTTGAAACAAGGACTTTCACAGTGAAAGAAACTGACACTGTCCCTACCTAGAGTTTTCTGTCCCTAGAATAAATGTTTTTTTTAATCACAATATAGCACAAGGACAATTCACTCAATGTCTCTCCAGGTCCCTGGAAACAAGGACTTGCAGAGTGAAAGAAACTGACACTGTCCCTACCTAGAGTTTTCTGTCCCTAGAATAAATGTTTTTTTTAAGCACAATATAGCACAAGGACAATTAACTCACTGTCCTTACAGGTCCCTGGAAACAAGGACTTGCAGAGTGAAAAAAAAAAAACACTCTCCCTACCTACAGTTTTCTGTCCCTAGAAAAAATGTTTTTTTTAAGCACAATATAGCACAAGGACAATTAACTCACTGTCCTTACAGGTCCCTGGAAACAAGGACTTGCAGAGTGAAAGAAAAAAAACACTCTCCCTACCTACAGTTTTCTGTCCCTAGAAAAAAATGTTTTTTTTAATCACAATATAGCACAAGGAAAATTAACTCACTGTCCTTACAGGTCCCTGGAAACAAGGACTTGCAGAGTGAAAGAAAAAAAACACTCTCCCTACCTACAGTTTTCTGTCCCTAGAAAAAATGTTTTTTTTAATCACAATATAGCACAAGGAAAATTAACTCACTGTCCTTACAGGTCCCTGGAAACAAGGACTTGCAGAGTGAAAGAAACTGACACTGTCCCTACCTAGAGTTTTCTGTCCCTAGAATAAATGTTTTTTTTAATCACAATATAGCACAAGGACAATTAACTCACTGTCCTTACAGGTCCCTGGAAACAAGGACTTGCAGAGTGAAAGAAACTGACACTGTCCCTACCTAGAGTTTTCTGTCCCTAGAATAAATGTTTTTTTTAAGCACAATATAGCACAAGGACAATTAACTCACTGTCCTTACAGGTCCCTGGAAACAAGGACTTGCAGAGTGAAAGAAAAAAAACACTCTCCCTACCTACAGTTTTCTGTCCCTAGAAAAAATGTTTTTTTTAATCACAATATAGCACAAGGAAAATTAACTCACTGTCCTTACAGGTCCCTGGAAACAAGGACTTGCAGAGTGAAAGAAACTGACACTGTCCCTACCTAGAGTTTTCTGTCCCTAGAATAAATGTTTTTTTTAATCACAATATAGCACAAGGACAATTAACTCACTGTCCTTACAGGTCCCTGGAAACAAGGACTTGCAGAGTGAAAGAAACTGACACTGTCCCTACCTAGAGTTTTCTGTCCCTAGAATAAATGTTTTTTTTAAGCACAATATAGCACAAGGACAATTAACTCACTGTCCTTACAGGTCCCTGGAAACAAGGACTTGCAGAGTGAAAGAAACTGACACTGTCCCTACCTAGAGTTTTCTGTCCCTAGAATAAATGTTTTTTTTAATCACAATATAGCACAAGGAAAATTAACTCACTGTCCTTACAGGTCCCTGGAAACAAGGACTTGCAGAGTGAAAGAAACTGACACTGTCCCTACCTAGAGTTTTCTGTCCCTAGAATAAATGTTTTTTTTAATCACAATATAGCACAAGGAAAATTAACTCACTGTCCTTACAGGTCCCTGGAAACAAGGACTTGCAGAGTGAAAGAAACTGACACTGTCCCTACCTAGAGTTTTCTGTCCCTAGAATAAATGTTTTTTTTAAGCACAATATAGCACAAGGACAATTAACTCACTGTCCTTACAGGTCCCTGGAAACAAGGACTTGCAGAGTGAAAGAAAAAAAACACTCTCCCTACCTACAGTTTTCTGTCCCTAGAAAAAATGTTTTTTTTAATCACAATATAGCACAAGGAAAATTAACTCACTGTCCTTACAGGTCCCTGGAAACAAGGACTTGCAGAGTGAAAGAAACTGACACTGTCCCTACCTAGAGTTTTCTGTCCCTAGAATAAATGTTTTTTTTAATCACAATATAGCACAAGGACAATTAACTCACTGTCCTTACAGGTCCCTGGAAACAAGGACTTGCAGAGTGAAAGAAACTGACACTGTCCCTACCTAGAGTTTTCTGTCCCTAGAATAAATGTTTTTTTTAAGCACAATATAGCACAAGGACAATTAACTCACTGTCCTTACAGGTCCCTGGAAACAAGGACTTGCAGAGTGAAAGAAACTGACACTGTCCCTACCTAGAGTTTTCTGTCCCTAGAATAAATGTTTTTTTTAATCACAATATAGCACAAGGAAAATTAACTCACTGTCCTTACAGGTCCCTGGAAACAAGGACTTGCAGAGTGAAAGAAACTGACACTGTCCCTACCTAGAGTTTTCTGTCCCTAGAATAAATGTTTTTTTTAATCACAATATAGCACAAGGAAAATTAACTCACTGTCCTTACAGGTCCCTGGAAACAAGGACTTGCAGAGTGAAAGAAACTGACACTGTCCCTACCTAGAGTTTTCTGTCCCTAGAATAAATGTTTTTTTTAAGCACAATATAGCACAAGGACAATTAACTCACTGTCCTTACAGGTCCCTGGAAACAAGGACTTGCAGAGTGAAAGAAAAAAAACACTCTCCCTACCTACAGTTTTCTGTCCCTAGAAAAAATGTTTTTTTTAATCACAATATAGCACAAGGAAAATTAACTCACTGTCCTTACAGGTCCCTGGAAACAAGGACTTGCAGAGTGAAAGAAACTGACACTGTCCCTACCTAGAGTTTTCTGTCCCTAGAATAAATGTTTTTTTTAATCACAATATAGCACAAGGACAATTAACTCACTGTCCTTACAGGTCCCTGGAAACAAGGACTTGCAGAGTGAAAGAAACTGACACTGTCCCTACCTAGAGTTTTCTGTCCCTAGAATAAATGTTTTTTTTAAGCACAATATAGCACAAGGACAATTAACTCACTGTCCTTACAGGTCCCTGGAAACAAGGACTTGCAGAGTGAAAGAAAAAAAACACTCTCCCTACCTACAGTTTTCTGTCCCTAGAAAAAATGTTTTTTTTAATCACAATATAGCACAAGGAAAATTAACTCACTGTCCTTACAGGTCCCTGGAAACAAGGACTTGCAGAGTGAAAGAAACTGACACTGTCCCTACCTAGAGTTTTCTGTCCCTAGAATAAATGTTTTTTTTAATCACAATATAGCACAAGGACAATTAACTCACTGTCCTTACAGGTCCCTGGAAACAAGGACTTGCAGAGTGAAAGAAACTGACACTGTCCCTACCTAGAGTTTTCTGTCCCTAGAATAAATGTTTTTTTTAAGCACAATATAGCACAAGGACAATTAACTCACTGTCCTTACAGGTCCCTGGAAACAAGGACTTGCAGAGTGAAAGAAACTGACACTGTCCCTACCTAGAGTTTTCTGTCCCTAGAATAAATGTTTTTTTTAATCACAATATAGCACAAGGAAAATGAACTCACTGTCCTTACAGGTCCCTGGAAACAAGGACTTGCAGAGTGAAAGAAACTGACACTGTCCCTACCTAGAGTTTTCTGTCCCTAGAATAAATGTTTTTTTTAAGCACAATATAGCACAAGGACAATTAACTCACTGTCCTTACAGGTCCCTGGAAACAAGGACTTGCAGAGTGAAAGAAAAAAAACACTCTCCCTACCTACAGTTTTCTGTCCCTAGAAAAAATGTTTTTTTTAATCACAATATAGCACAAGGAAAATTAACTCACTGTCCTTACAGGTCCCTGGAAACAAGGACTTGCAGAGTGAAAGAAACTGACACTGTCCCTACCTAGAGTTTTCTGTCCCTAGAATAAATGTTTTTTTTAATCACAATATAGCACAAGGACAATTAACTCACTGTCCTTACAGGTCCCTGGAAACAAGGACTTGCAGAGTGAAAGAAACTGACACTGTCCCTACCTAGAGTTTTCTGTCCCTAGAATAAATGTTTTTTTTAAGCACAATATAGCACAAGGACAATTAACTCACTGTCCTTACAGGTCCCTGGAAACAAGGACTTGCAGAGTGAAAGAAAAAAAACACTCTCCCTACCTACAGTTTTCTGTCCCTAGAAAAAATGTTTTTTTTAATCACAATATAGCACAAGGAAAATTAACTCACTGTCCTTACAGGTCCCTGGAAACAAGGACTTGCAGAGTGAAAGAAACTGACACTGTCCCTACCTAGAGTTTTCTGTCCCTAGAATAAATGTTTTTTTTAATCACAATATAGCACAAGGACAATTAACTCACTGTCCTTACAGGTCCCTGGAAACAAGGACTTGCAGAGTGAAAGAAACTGACACTGTCCCTACCTAGAGTTTTCTGTCCCTAGAATAAATGTTTTTTTTAAGCACAATATAGCACAAGGACAATTAACTCACTGTCCTTACAGGTCCCTGGAAACAAGGACTTGCAGAGTGAAAGAAAAAAAACACTCTCCCTACCTACAGTTTTCTGTCCCTAGAAAAAATGTTTTTTTTAATCACAATATAGCACAAGGAAAATTAACTCACTGTCCTTACAGGTCCCTGGAAACAAGGACTTGCAGAGTGAAAGAAACTGACACTGTCCCTACCTAGAGTTTTCTGTCCCTAGAATAAATGTTTTTTTTAATCACAATATAGCACAAGGACAATTAACTCACTGTCCTTACAGGTCCCTGGAAACAAGGACTTGCAGAGTGAAAGAAACTGACACTGTCCCTACCTAGAGTTTTCTGTCCCTAGAATAAATGTTTTTTTTAAGCACAATATAGCACAAGGACAATTAACTCACTGTCCTTACAGGTCCCTGGAAACAAGGACTTGCAGAGTGAAAGAAACTGACACTGTCCCTACCTAGAGTTTTCTGTCCCTAGAATAAATGTTTTTTTTAAGCACACTATAGCAGAAGCACAAAACACACTGACACTCTCCCTACCTATCCTTCTCTTTCCCTAAACTAAAGGAATCCAGGTTAAGCAAGAAAGAAATAACAGTCACTGTCCCTGCCTATGCTACTCTATCCCTGCTCCGGAACACACTACACTAGGCGGCCGTGCTGGCGGCCTTTTATAGTGTGGGGCGTGTACTAAACACCCTCAGCAATAATTGGCCACAGGCATCCTGCCTGTGGCCAATCATTGCTCTCCTCGCTGCCGGCGCTGTGATTGGCCAAGCATGCGGGGTCACAGTGCATGCTTGGCCAATCACAGCGCCTGGATGACACTGCGATGGCGTAGTGCATTGTGGGCCGTTCGCGTCACTCGAATTTGGCGCGAACGGCCCAAATCGTTCGATCTTCGTCGAACGATCGAACAGCCAATGTTCGAGTCGAACGTATGTTCGACTCGAACACGAAGCTCATCCCTAAGCAGGACCTGGAATATCGAGACTATTGCTGTAGTAGGACTGACGCCTACGGTGATTTCCAGCTTCCCCAGTGGCCCATCAGCAGGGCCGGGACAAGGGGTGGGCAGGAGGAGTGGTTTCCCTGGGCACTGTGGTTTCAGGTTGGGAGGCTCTGCAAGGAAAATTAGGGGGAGAAGATTTTTGTTGGGAGGAGAAATTTGAGGGGCGGCAGGGGGTAAGAGTTGCTAGAAGTGGTGATTTAGGGAGATTTGTGTTGGAAGGGGGGATGAGGGAAGAGGATTTGTGCTAGGAGGGGGATTTGGGAGGTTTGTGCTAGAAGAGGTGATATGGTGAAGGGGAGAGGAGAATTGTGCTGGGAGGGGAAATGTTTGTTTGGGGGGGGGGGGATAAGTGCTGGGGGTGAGGGAAATTTAGGGGGTGGATTTTTGCTAGGAGGGGGGATTTGGAGTGGGGAGCAGAGGATTTGTACTCAGAATAGGAATTTGAGGGGTAGAGGATTTGTGCTGGGGGTGGGGATTTCAGCAGGGGGCAGATTTGTACTGGAGCAATTTATGCTTAGGGGGAAAGTGTGCAAATTAGTGCTCGATTTTTTTGGGGGGAGGGGGGCGAGTTTTCCATGCTCGCCCTGGGCTCTAGATGACCTTGTCCCGGCACTGCCCATCAGGTATGAGATATGCATCCTTACATCTCCCTGATATTCTCCCTCATCAGCAGCCTGTGAACTTCAGCACTGTAAAGCTTCTATCAGCCTTCCTCTCTAATTGAGCTCTCTAATTAAGGAAGGGACATAAAGATTTTAAAACCAGGGAGGGGGGTGAGGGATAGTTTTCAATAAGAAAGTGACTGCTCTGGGCTTCAACAAAATGGTGGCCTCCAGCAAAATGAAACATGAGCAATGGTGTAGCCAATTTACAGCACACACTAATTATGGTAGCATCATTTTTAATGTGGAATGTATGTTCTTCTCTTAAAAAGATACTTCACCTTTACAAAAAATTGCCTATGCAGGTAAGGGATGTTTGTAGATTAAAACAAACTGTGCAGCTCTGACTAAATGACTAATGAATAATACCCTTGCTATTGGTGTAGCCCATTTACATACCTAAGGGTCCTTTCACACAGGCTTTCCGCCCAACGGACTCCGTTTTGCTCAGTGGGGGATCGATCATATCACCGCTGACATCCGCCGCTCCATAGAGCTGCATGGAGCATCCAGTCAGGTCCGTCTGAAAAACTGACAAGCGGACCTGACCGGAACGCCTGTGTGAAAGGGGCCTTATGAAGCCTGACTGGAATACTCCAAGGACATTGCTAAGTACTCCCAGGATGTTGCGGCCTAGTAGTCACTACTCACCTCCACCGTCTCAGGAGGGAGCTGTTTTTCTGATTTAGACCCCCTCACATACTTTGTCTCCCCTAATGAAGTAGCTCTGAGTTCAGCATTTGAGAGCTCACTCCTGTGCTGGTGGAGGTGAGCAGTGATGACTAGGCCTCATTTAGCAACGTCCTGGGAATATTCCAGTCAGGCTTCGTAAGGTATGTATATGACCTACACCTATAGCAAGGGCTTTATTCAACTTTTTTCAATAAATATACGTTGGATTGGAGTGCGGCTGTCCTCACCATTTTTGTTTTCATTGCTATGTGCATTGCCGGCACCCTTGGTTTCTGAGAGAGAAATATCTTTCCAAAACTTTATCTGCCTGGAGCGGCAATTTTTGGTCTTTTTATTTAACTTTAGTCAGAGCTGCACTGTTTGTTTTTATCTACAGATAGAACTATCCCTTTAACCACTTCAGCCCCGGAAGATTCGGCTGCTCAATGACCGGGCCATTTTTTGCGATACGACAATGTGTCGCTTTAACTGACAATTGCGCGGTCGTGCGACGCTGTACCTTAACAAAATTTACTTCCTTTTTTCCCCACAAATAGAGCTTTCTTTTGATGGTATTTGATCATCTCTGCAGTCTTTATCGTTTACGCTATAAACAAAAAAAGAGCGACAATTTTGAAGAAAACACAATATTTTGTACTTTTTTTCTATAATAAATATCCCCAATTTACTCAGTTTAGGCCGATATGTACTCTTCTGAATTTTTTGGGTAAAAATCGGAATAAGCATATATTGATTGGTTTGCGCAAAAGTTATGGCATCTACAAAATAGGGTATAGATTTATGGCATTTTTATTATTTATTTATTTTTTTACTAGTTTTTTTACTAATCTGCGATTTTTATCGGGACTGCGACACATTTTTGGGATTTATACAGCGATCAATGCTATAAAAATGCACTCATTACTGTATAAATGTCACTGGCAGGGAAGGGGTTAAACACTAGGGGGTGATCAAGGGGTTAACTGTGTTCCCTCACTGTGTTCTAACTGTAGGGGGATGGGACTTGCTAGGGGAAGAGAGAGATCGGTGTTCATACATTGTATGAACACACGATTAGTCTCCTCTCCCCTGAAAGAACCGTGATCTGTGTGTTTACACACACAGATCCCGCTTCTCGCTCTGTCACGAGCAACCGCGGGTGCCCAGCGGTCATCGCGCCCGCCTGGCACTCGCATCGCCTCTGGCGGCACGCGAGCGCCCCTAGTGGTCAAAAGGGGAAGCGACGTAAGGTAATGTCACTTCGCCCAGCTGTGCCATTCTGCCACAGTAAAACTGCGGTGGCTGGTTGACAAGGAGTTAAAGAACATTAATTGTTATCAAACTGTTATGGGTAAAGTTCCACTTTAAAAGGGTTGTAAACCCTCCTGTTTTTTCACCTTAATGCATCCTATGCATTAAGGTGAAAAAACTTCTGTCAGTTACCGGCCCCCCAACCCCCCCGTTTTACTTAACTGAGCCCTGGAATGTCCCACGCCAAGGACGCACAGTCTCTCTGCCCGAGGTTCTTGGCTCTTGATTGGATAGATTGACAGCAGCGCAGGCATTGGCTCCCGCTGCTGTCAATCAAATCTAATGACGCGGGAGTCGGGGGGCGGGGCCCAGTCCTGCTTTCTGTGTCAATAGGACTCAGGAGCACGCACGCTGTCAGTTACCGGCCCCCCAGCCCCTCCCGTTTTACTTACCTGAGCCCTGGAATTTCCCACGCCGAGGATGCGCAGTCTCTCTGCCCGGGGTTCTTGGCTCTTGATTGGATAGATTGATAGCAGCGCAGCCATTGGCTCCCGCTGCTGTCAATCAAATCTAATGACGTGGGCGTCGGGGGCCCAGTCCTGCTTTCTGTCTATAGACGCAGAAGCAGGACTCAGGAGCCCGTCCGCATGGGTGTCCCGAGGGAGATCGCTTCTCTGACGGGGCACTGGAGAAGAGGAGGAGCTACCAGCGCCACTGAGGGACCTCAGAAGGAGGATCAGGGCCACTATGGATGCCGAATGCTGGACACGGGAGCGCGCCCGCAAGGTAACCCCCTGGGAGGGCACATCTCCTAGGGGGTTATCTGATGTGGAGAGGATCCGTGAGCCCCACAGAGAGACCCCAGAAGTCGGCGTTCGGGGCTACTTTGTGCAAAGCGAGCTGCAAAGTGGAGGTAAGTATGACATGTGTAGCGACCTCACCCCTCTCACCCCTTCTCATTTTCGGCTTGTCTGTCTCTGTCTAGGGGTGTCAGTACCGGGGGGAGGGATGAGATACACCACGGCCCATGTCCTCCATAGTGAAGAGTAGGGATGAGCTTCGTGTTCGAGTCGAACATACGTTCGACTCGAACATCGGCTGTTCGATCGTTCGACGAAGATCGAACGATTTGGGCCGTTCGCGCCAAATTCGAGTGACGCGAACGGCCCACAATGCACTACGCCATCGCAGTGTCATCCAGGCGCTGTGATTGGCCAAGCATGCACTGTGACCCCGCATGCTTGGCCAATCACAGCGCCGGCAGCGAGGAGAGCAATGATTGGCCACAGGCAGGATGCCTGTGGCCAATTATTGCTGAGGGTGTTTAGTACACGCCCCACACTATAAAAGGCCGCCAGCACGGCGGCCTAGTGTAGTGTGTTCCGGAGCAGGGAAAGAGAAACATAGGCAGGGACAGTGACATTTATTTTTTTCTTGCTTAACCTGGATTCCTTTAGTTTAGGGAAAGAGAAGGATAGGTAGGGAGAGTGTCAGTGTCTTTTACTGTGCGAATCCTTGTTTCTAGGGACAGGGAAGGACAGTGAGGGAATTCTCCTTGTGCTATAGTGTGCTTTAAAAAAACATTTTTTCTAGGGACAGAAAACTATAGGTAGGGAGAGTGTCAGTGTCTTTTACTGTGCGAATCCTTGTTTCTAGGGACAGGGAAGGACAGTGAGGGAATTCTCCTTGTGCTATAGTGTGCTTTAAAAAAACATTTTTTTCTAGGGACAGAAAACTATAGGAAGGAAGAGTGTCAGTTTCTTTCACTGTGATAATCCTTGTTTCTAGGGACAAAGAAGGAAAGTGAGTGAAATTCTCCTTGTGCTATAGTGTGCTTTAAAAAAACATTTTTTCTAGGGACAGAAAACTATAGGTAGGGAGAGTGTCAGTGTCTTTTACTGTGCGAATCCTTGTTTCTAGGGACAGGGAAGGACAGTGAGGGAATTCTCCTTGTGCTATAGTGTGCTTTAAAAAAACATTTTTTCTAGGGACAGAAAACTATAGGTAGGAAGAGTGTCAGTTTCTTTCACTGTGATAATCCTTGTTTCTAGGGACAAAGAAGGAAAGTGAGTGAAATTCTCCTTGTGCTATAGTGTGCTTTAAAAAAACATTTTTTCTAGGGACAGAAAACTATAGGTAGGGAGAGTGTCAGTGTCTTTTACTGTGCGAATCCTTGTTTCTAGGGACAGGGAAGGACAGTGAGGGAATTCTCCTTGTGCTATAGTGTGCTTTAAAAAAACATTTTTTCTAGGGACAGAAAACTATAGGTAGGGAGAGTGTCAGTGTCTTTTACTGTGCGAATCCTTGTTTCTAGGGACAGGGAAGGACAGTGAGGGAATTCTCCTTGTGCTATAGTGTGCTTTAAAAAAACATTTTTCCTAGGGACAGAAAACTATAGGTAGGGAGAGTGTCAGTGTCTTTTATGTGCGAATCCTTGTTTCTAGGGACAGGGAAGGACAGTGAGGGAATTCTCCTTGTGCTATAGTGTGCTTTAAAAAAACATTTTTTCTAGGGACAGAAAACTATAGGTAGGGAGAGTGTCAGTGTGTTTTACTGTGTGAATCCTTGTTTCTAGGGACAGGGAAGGACAGTGAGGGAATTCTCCTTGTGCTATAGTGTGCTTTAAAAAAACATTTTTTTCTAGGGACAGAAAACTATAGGAAGGAAGAGTGTCAGTTTCTTTCACTGTGATAAACCTTGTTTCTAGGGACAAAGAAGGAAAGTGAGTGAAATTCTCCTTGTGCTATAGTGTGCTTTAAAAAAACATTTTTTCTAGGGACAGAAAACTATAGGTAGGGAGAGTGTCAGTGTCTTTTACTGTGCGAATCCTTGTTTCTAGGGACAGGGAAGGACAGTGAGGGAATTCTCCTTGTGCTATAGTGTGCTTTAAAAAAACATTTTTTCTAGGGACAGAAAACTATAGGTAGGGAGAGTGTCAGTGTGTTTTACTGTGCGAATCCTTGTTTCTAGGGACAGGGAAGGACAGTGAGGGAATTCTCCTTGTGCTATAGTGTGCTAAAGCATTCCTCATCAACCATCTTTGAAATCCTTGTTTTTTTGGACAGTCAGGGAAATTGTCGTTGTGCTATTCTGTGCAAAAGCAATCATCCTCAACCATATTTAGAAATCCTTAAGTAAAGGGACAGAGAAGGACACCTGAAGGTAGCCCTTATTGCTTTTTTCCCATCTCCCTGCAGGCCATCTATTAGAATGTCTGGAAGGCAAACAAGGAGAGGCAGACAGTCAGGAGGCAATAAAAGAGGGCAAGCAGGCTCTGTGTCTGGGGGCAACAGTGCTGGTCGTGGACGCGGTGCATTGTCATCAGCACATGGCCATGGGACACGCTTGTCCTTCTTTTCGGCAGCTGGACATGTTGAGCCACATCATGCCGAAGACTTGGTAGAGTGGATGACCAAGCCCTCCTCCTCCTCCTCATCCTCTCTCACCCAGGCTCAGGGTACTGGAAAAGCAGCTGCCAAAGCGTCCTCTTCCCTGGTATCAATGTCAGACTCATCATCAGTCACTCCTTCCCTAGACCCACCATGTCCTCCTCCTGAGGAGTCCCCCGAACTGTTTGAGCACAGTGTTGGGTACATGCTCCAGGAGGATGCCCAGCGTTTCGAAGGGTCTGATGATGAAACCCAGCTAGAGGAAGGCAGTAGCGTGAGAGCAGACAGAGGGGATGCTCAAGAAGGACACAAATCTGGCAGTCATGTTCCAGCAGCTGCAGCATACTGCCAGATTGGCTCCAGTGATGAGGAGGGAGGTGATGATGAGGTCACTGACTCCACATGGGTGACTAATAGGAGAGAGGAGGAGGAGGAGGATGAGGAGGAGGCACATCTCCAACGAGGCAGGATGCCCTTTGGTGGCCAGCGTAAGGGCAGTACACCGACGGAATCACACCGCAGAGCTCCGCCTGTGCAGGGCGCTGCCTCTGCCCGTCATTCAAAAAGTTCTTTGGTGTGGGCCTTTTTTGAGGCTAGTGCATCAGATCGCACAGCTGCTGTTTGCAACATATGTCTCAAGCGTATATCGCGTGGCCAAAACATCAGCCGCTTGGGTACCACATGCCTGACCAGACATATGTTGACCTGCCATGCAGCTCGTTGGCAAGCCTACCTCAAAGACCCACACCAAAGAACAAAGCGGACCTCTCCTTGCACCGCATCAGCTGGGATCTCCAACCCCACTATAACTTCAGTCCTCTCTGAAACATGCACTGAGAGGAATGAAGGTGTAGAATTAGGTGTGTCACAGCCAAGTACTTGCGGGCACTCTGCTAGCAGTACACCGACGTCCGATTCTAGCAGGCAAATTTCCCTGCCCCAGCTGCTGGACCGTCGAAAGAAGTTCACTCCCAGCCATCCACATGCCCAGCGGTTGAATGCTAGCTTGGCTAAATTGCTAGCGCTTCAACTGCTGCCTTTTCAGTTGGTAGACTCGGCCCCCTTCCGTGAGTTTGTGCAATGTGCGGTTCCTCAGTGGCAGGTTCCCAAACGCCACTTTTTCTCACGGAAGGCTATTCCGGCTCTCTACCGGCATGTGGAAGGCAATGTCTTGGCCTCGCTGGACAGGGCGGTCAGCGGTAAGGTGCATATTACCGCTGACTCATGGTCCAGCAGGCATGGACAGGGACGTTACCTTTCTTTCACGGCCCATTGGGTCACTCTTTTGGCAGCTGGGAAGGATGCAGGACAAGGTGCAGTAGTGTTGGAGGTTGTTCCACCGCCACGCCTCCAAAATGCGACTACTGGTTGTGACACACCTCTCTCCTCCACCCCCTCCTCTTCTTCTTCCTTCATGGCCTCTTCCTGTGGTTTGTCCTCTGAACCAGCGGTGCTCCGTAGGCGTTCAAGGGGCTACGCAAGTACGCAGGCAAAAAGATGCCATGCCGTGCTTGCGCTGGTGTGTTTGGGGGACAGAAGCCACACTGGGGCAGAGGTCCTGTCTGCTCTGCAGGGCCAGGCCGAGAGGTGGTTGACGCCACGCCAGCTTAAGCCAGGAATGGTGGTTTGCGACAATGGCACCAACCTCCTCTCCGCCCTCCGACAGGGACAACTGACCCATGTGCCCTGTGTGGCTCACGTCCTTAACCTGGTGGTGCAGCGGTTCTTGGGCAGGTACCCGGGCTTACAGGATGTCCTGAGGCAGGCCAGGAAAGTCTGTGTGCATTTCCGCAGATCTTATAATGCCAGTGCTCGCCTGGCTGAGCTGCAAAAGGAGTTGAACCTGCCCAAGAACCGCCTTATATGTGACATGCCCACCAGGTGGAACTCAACGTTGGCCATGCTGCAGCGGCTGCACACGCAGCAGAGGGCCATCAATGAGTACCTGTGCGACTACGGCACCAGGACAGGGTCAGGGGAGCTCGGGTTTTTTTCTCCACGCCAGTGGGGCATGATCAGGGATGCATGCACTGTCCTGGCACCATTTGAGGAGGCCACGAGGATGGTGAGCAGTGACAGTGCATGCATCAGTGACACTGTACCTCTTGTCCACCTGTTGGAGCACACGCTGCGTGGAATAATGGACAGGGCACTTGAGGCAGAACAGAGGCAGGAAGAGGAGGACTTCCTTGCCTCTCAAGGCCCCCTTTACCCAGACAGTGTTCCTTCTGTCCCACCCATCGCACAGGAAGAGGAGGAGGAGGAGGAGGAGGAGGAGGAGGAGGAGGATTGTGTCAGCATGGAGGTGGAGGCTGGCACTCAGCATCATCAGCAGCAGTCTTTTAGGGATGATTTACAGTCCCAAGAAACCAGTGGACTTGTACGTGGCTGGGAGGAGGTGGCTGCGGATCATGTCGTCCTTAGTGACCCAGAGGACTCCGGAGCGAATGCCTCAGCAAACCTACGCTGCATGGCCTCCCTGATCCTGCAAAGTCTGCGGAAGGATCCTCGTATTCTTCGGATCAAGGAGAGGGACCATTACTGGCTGGCCACTCTCCTTGATCCACGGTACAAGGGTAAGGTTGCGGACCTTATGTTACCGTCGCAGAGGGAGCAGAGGATGAGACAACTCCGGGAGGCCTTGCAGAAAGGTCTGTGCAACGCGTTCCCAGAGACTGGGAGGTTACAAACTCCTGGTCCTGGACAACGAGTTGCTGAGGCTTCGGCCAGTCAAAGAAGGAGCGGTGGGGAAGGTGGCCGTCTGACCGATGCGTTCAGACAATTCTTTAGTCCGCAGCCCCAAAGTATGATCGGTTCCAGCAACCATCGCCAGCGTCTGATAAACATGGTGCAGGAATATCTAGGGGCAAGGTCAGACTTGGACACCTTCCCCACCGAAAATCCTCTGGCTTACTGGGTCTTGAGGATGGATCACTGGCCAGAGCTTGCACAGTATGCAATTGAGCTACTGGCCTGTCCTGCATCCAGCGTTCTTTCGGAACGCACATTCAGTGCTGCTGGAGGATTTGTCACGGATCACAGGGTGCGCCTGTCCACCGACTCGGTTGATCGACTGACTTTCATCAAGATGAACCAGTCTTGGATCACCACCAGCTACCACACACCTGATGCTGATATAACAGACTAATTGATTTTAACATGTCACATCCCTTCAAGACTGATGCTGATGCTGAGTGCCTGTGCTGTTATGTTGACTGGCTATCCTCCTCCTCCGAGTCCTCAATGATACGATTGATGATGATAGCTTGGAAGATCATTTTTGTTTATGGGTGCCGCCACCAGTGGCTAAGGCCCAATTTTTCAGCCCCTGTTTTACAGGGGCGTGTAATTACAATTTTTTTAGCAATAATTTGCCATAGGGCTCATTGTTGTGCTCCAAGTACAGTATCTGTGAGGGGTTGGAGTGTTGTGGCACCAGTGCCTAAGGCCCAATTTTTCAGCCCCTGTTTAACAGGGGCGTGTCATTACAATTTTTGAAGCAATACTTTGCAACAGGGCTCATTGCTGTGCTCCAAGTACAGTATCTGTGAGGGGTTGTAGTGTTGTGCCACCAGTGCCTAAGGCCCAATTTTTCAGCCCCTGTTCAACAGGGGCATGCAATTACAATTCTTGATCTAATAATTCACAGCAGGGCCCATTGCTGCACCCACCAAGAGTAACTCTGAGGGCTTACAGTGTTGTGGCAACGCCACCACCACCACCACCACGAAAGGCCCAATTTTTCAGCCCCTGTTGAAAAGGGGCATGTAATTACAATTCTTGATCTAATAATTCACAGCAGGGCCCATTGCTGCACCCACCAAGAGTAACTCTGAGGGCTTACAGTGTTGTGGCAACACCACCACCACCACCACCACCACGAAAGGCCCAATTTTTCAGCCCCTGTTCAACAGGGGCATGCAATTACAATTCTTGATCTAATAATTCACAGCAGGGCCCATTGCTGCACCCACCAAGAGTAACTCTGAGGGCTTACAGTGTTGTGGCAACGCCACCACCACCACCACCACGAAAGGCCCAATTTTTCAGCCCCTGTTCAAAAGGGGCATGTAATTACAATTCTTGATCTAATAATTCACAGCAGGGCCCATTCCTGCACCCACCAAGAGTAACTCTGAGGGCTTACAGTGTTGTGGCAACACCACCACCACCACCACCACCACGAAAGGCCCAATTTTTCAGCCCCTGTTCAACAGGGGCATGCAATTACAATTCTTGATCTAATAATTCACAGCAGGGCCCATTGCTGCACCCACCAAGAGTAACTCTGAGGGCTTACAGTGTTGTGGCAACGCCACCACCACCACCACCACGAAAGGCCCAATTTTTCAGCCCCTGTTCAAAAGGGGCATGTAATTACAATTCTTGATCTAATAATTCACAGCAGGGCCCATTCCTGCACCCACCAAGAGTAACTCTGAGGGCTTACAGTGTTGTGGCAACACCACCACCACCACCACCACCACCACCACGAAAGGCCCAATTTTTCAGCCCCTGTTCAACAGGGGCATGCAATTACAATTCTTGATCTAATAATTCACAGCAGGGCCCATTCCTGCACCCACCAAGAGTAACTCTGAGGGCTTACAGTGTTGTGGCAACACCACCACCACCACCACCACCACGAAAGGCCCAATTTTTCAGCCCCTGTTCAACAGGGGCATGCAATTACAATTCTTGATCTAATAATTCACAGCAGGGCCCATTGCTGCACCCACCAAGAGTAACTGTCAGGGCTTACAGTGTTGTGGCACCAGCACCACCATCAAAGGCCCAATTTTTACTACCACTGTTCAACAATTATATGTAATTAAAATTCCTGATATAATAGTTGACAGCAGGGCGTTCCAGCACCAACCAAGAGTAACTGTGAGTGCTTACAGTGTTGTGCCAACACCAACAACTAAGGGGCCTATTTCTGCAGAGTATATACGGCAGGTCCCTACTTTCAAACATCCAACTTACAAACGACTCCTACTTGCAAACGCAAGAAGACAACAGGAAGTGAGAGGAAATCTACCACTAGGAAGGAAAATTCTCTCCTGTAAGAATAAATATGGGAGAAAGGTGTCTCCTCTGTACTGATGCTTTATCAGCAATCCTTGTTTCAAGAAAAACACCACATTTCAAAAACAGTTGTCATTGGGACGGAAAGTGAGGTGAAATGTTCTGAACAGGGGCACAGACAGCAAAACAAATGTTACAGGGGTGATAACCCTTACCTATGTTTTCCAAAAAGTTTAAAAACAGATTTTTGGGCTGGAGCTACACTTCAACAATGTACCTGTTCAAAATTACAAACAGATTCTACATAAGAACAAACCTACAGTCCCTGTCTTGTATGCACCGCCTGTATACGGCTGTTCAGAGTATATAGGGCCTTTTTTATTTTATGTGCGGGGTTCCCCTTAATATCCATACAAGACCCAAAGGGGCTGGTAATGGGCTGGGGTAGGGGGGGGGGGGGGTCATGGGGTAGCTATGCCATTTTTCTTAAAGATTTTCATCCATATTACCGGGACCAGACATTACATTAAAGCCGCAAGCAGTTTTAAATGGCTTTTTTTCCTTTAGAAATGTAATTTTGTGCAGGGACAGTTCTAAACACGGGAAACACGTGGCACTTCACAGGCATACTTTAGACACCCTCCAGGTACGATATTTAAAGGAATATTTGACTTTTTTTTTTCACTTTATGCATCATTAAAATGACTGCTCCCGAAAAACGACCGTTTTTAAAACTTCTTTTTGCATTGATACATGTCCCCTGGTGCACAACCCGGGTTCCCAAACCCTTTTTAGGACAATAACATGCATAATAGTTGTTATAATTAGCACTTTAGAATTCGAACGTTCGCATCCATTGTATTTAATAGGGTTCTAATGTTCGTACGAACTTTCGGTCCGTTCGCGGGTTCTGGTGCGAACCGAACCGGGGGGTGTTCGGCTCATCACTAGTGAAGAGGTGAAGGCCAGAAAGATCGGGCTTTGTGTAGGTGTCCTAGGGTCAAATCCTTTCCTCGGATTCACTCCCCTTTGCTCCTAGTAACCAGAGTTCCACACACTGAATAGGTCCAACACAGTTTTATTCTTCTCAGTGAATAAACATACAGCACAGTCAAGTTGGGACCTTTGCAACAATTCAGTATAAATGGGAGTAGGTCGAGGCACAATCCTTCACGGTATCGCTAACCACTGTAGTGTCACCAATGGCGAATAGTCACTGCCATCTGACTATATGAGGTAGAACCTGAATTACCTTCACTAGCACAGCCCCTGTCAGGGGAAGGCAATCCGCCCAAGGGAGAAACCGGAGGCCTCTCTGTCACCAGCAATGCTGCACCGGACTCTCCAGAGAAGTTCCGCTCACCAGTCCTCACAAACTCAGACATGGGCACCCAAAGAGTTAGGGCCCCCTCGGATTCCTCCACCCTCGTGGAACTCAGTCGAAGGTACTGAGCCCCAGGCATCCGCCACAGTACCTCACCCCAGGCTAAAGGTGCCTGAGATGGACTCCATCTCCCACTCCGGCCAGGTCAAGGGCACCTGGGCCCAGAACTCCGGAACGCCAGCACCCAATCTGAAGGTGCCTGGGTGCGGCCGCATCCTCCGACTCTGAACCCCAAGGTCAGGGCGTTCGCCCCTTTTATCTCCTCTCCTTTTGCGTCCCAGCAGGTTCCCCGCCCCGCTGTACCAGCGCCAGGAAAGGACAAAAAGGCACAGTCTTGCGGTGTGAGTTCAACTCCGGCCAGGGCGACAATGCCACCTGTAGGCCGCAGAGAACCTCACACCACCAGAGTCCTCCAAGAACCACAAAAGGGTCTCGGATTCCCTAGCAATCAGTGCATCTGGGTTACACTACCACCCAGATGCTTCCCCTAAATTCAAATACCCGCTACACATGTTTGTTATTTTTATTTTTTTAAATGTGAACCTTTAGTATTACTTTAAGAATAAGAATTCTTGGACAAGGTTGTATATGTACTGGCATAACCAACTTGGCATAGCTGGATTTTGTGAACCCGATTAGTTTATGACACCTTTTGGAAAGGCCCCGTCCCTTTTGTCTTTAATCTTTTTATATGGTTGACTTTTAGAGAATTAAAACCAGAATGCCTTTTAGCAAGCATCAGCGGACTGTGTGATCTACCACTCCAGAGCTTGGATCGAAAAAAAAAAGAAGATGGCAATATGTTTCCTGCAGAATAAGAGTCTTGGGACTTTGTAGACTTTATTTATAAAACCTGTCCATTTTTTATCAGTATTATGGTTAGTTTTCCTGTTACTTTGAAGTCACAAATGTTTCTTTTGAACACAATACCCAAAGCTTTACATTTTACATGGCTGTACATTATGATTATGTACAACGTACATGACCAGTTGTTAGGATTCTCTATATAAGTTCAGTGTAGGTATGAATGTAAGGCTATTAATTATACACAATTATTATTATACACGATTTATATAGCGCCAACAGTTTACGCAGCGCTTTACAATGTATAGGGAGGACAACACAATTACAGTACAGTACAATACAGAAGGGACAGGAGGGCCCGGCTCGTAGAGCTTACATTCTAAAGGGAGGGGGTGGTGGTACAAAAGGTAATAGCTGCAGGGGATGATTTGATGGGGGTGGTTCGGGTAAAGTTCTTAGGTGGGTGTGGGATAGGCTTCCCTGAATAAATGAGTTTTCAGGAATCTCCTAAAGGTGGAGAGGGTAGGGGCTGATCGGACATACCAGGGCAGGGAGTTCCAGAGGATGGGAGAGGCTCTGGAGAAGTCTTGAAGGCAAGCATAGGAGGAGGTAATAAGGGAGCTAGAGAGCAGGAGGTCCTGGGAGGAGCCGAGGGGATGATTTGGGCAATATCTGCAGATGAGGCTGATGATGTAGATGGGGGCGATGTTGTAAATGGCCTTGTATGTTGTGGTTAGTATTTTGAATTTTACACGGTGGGGTAGGGGAAGCCAGTGAACGGATTGGCAGAGAGGAGCAGCAGTTGCGGATCGGTTAGTCAGGTGTATTAGTCTAGGGGCAGAATTCATAATAGACTGAAGAGGGGATAGCCAGGCTATAGCCGGCAACACTAATCATTGTTCCCCTTGTTTCCGCCAGTAGAACACAAAAGAGCTGCAGGAGGAATTTAGTCAGTGTTGATGGGGGAATGAAGCATTTTTCTTTCCCCCATCAGGAAAGAAAATTGTATAATCTATGGCCTGCCTAAGGCTGATGGCACATGGGTGATTCTGCCACTAGAGACAAATCCCCAGTAGCAGTATTGCTAGAGGCAGAGTCACCCATGTCTCATCAGTCTAACAGAGACAGGCAGAAACTTCAAATTGAGCTTTGTTTTTTGCAAATACGACCCTGACTCCTTCTTCTACCAAATTTCATAACCTTGGTAGTCTACTAAATTACAACTTTTTCCAATTTCCTTACTTCTGACATCATAGACGTGACAGTACTATAAATGTGCCTCTGGTTAGAGATCAAACGTCCTGCAGAGTTCAGGTGCCAGTCAAACCAATCTGGGAGCAAACAGAAAACTTTAGACAGCCAAGGAACGTGTGCTTCCATTGACATCTGTAACTGGTTACCTGGCTCCAGGGGTTTGTCCAGCCCTGTATTAGAAAAATCATAGCGAGAACCTGGCTAATGTATTAAATGCCTTTCCTATTTTTTTTACATCACTCCAAGTGAAAAGGGGAGAGAATGTTCTAATCTAAAGTTTGCCCTGGATAATATAAATAATCAGAGTAAACACTGTCCAGGGAGAGTAGTTTAACAGCCCAGGTAACCAGCCAAATGATGAGACAAGGAGTAACTGTTACTAAACAGGTACAAATTTAGAATCAATAATGCACAGCAGGTTCAGGATGGCAAAAACATGTGCAGAATAATACAAAGCAGAATATGAAAGCTGAACAAACATCGCAGCTTAATCAGGGTAACATGTGGCTACATAACATAAAAACAGATTTGGAATCCATAAAAAAGTGTCAGGATGCAATTCATGGCAGGGGCTTTTGAAAACCTGGCATTCCTGCCAATACCTTACATGGCCACAGCAAAGCTCGCTGACGAATGCGCACGAATGTGCGCTGACTCACAGATGCGCAGTGCACGGTCCAGGATGCTCTCAGCCCGGATTGACGACAAAAACGGCCTTTATAAGGGAGATATCTGCCGTATGTGATTGTTGGTTGATCTTCAGCTATTCAGTGTGTTTATTCCTGTAATACTTTGCATCTGTGATTCCTGTTACCAACTCTGATTGCCCCTGGACCTGTCTTCTGCCTGCCTCCTGGATTGACCCTAGCTTGTTTAATAGACTTGCTCTCTCTACTCTCCTGTGTATGACTCTGGCTATCCTCCTGACTACTATTACCTCCATCCACATCCGGTACCTGACCTTGGCTTTGTACTGACTACTCTTCTGACTTCCGCTCCACTTGATACCTGTTATTTATCTCAGATGCCACTTGTCTGCAGTCACTGCCTCAGTACCTGGACCTCTCACCTGACAGCATTTGGAACATCCTTGCAATCAGCCCCAGCTGTCAGCCATGCTTCTTTGAGCCTGTCACCTCCTGTTATCACCTTTAGGAGTGCCTGGAGCTTAGCCACAAGGGAAATTTTCTCACCATTGGCCTCCAACACCAGGTACGTAAAACACAGTCCAGGAACAGAAGGGGAAGGGGATTACCACTCCAGGTGGGTATATGGAAGTAAGACTCTCCTCAGAAATGAAGCAGCAGGTGCAGGCTAAGCATAAAGAAATTAAGTAAGGGAAGTTACTGGACAGCCGCACTCCGGAAATTAGCCATTATTGTAAAAAAAATCAAAATACAAGCCACAGCAAAAATAGAACAGATGAACTGACACGTTTCACAATTAACAGTGCTTAATCATAGCTATGATTAAGCACTGTTAAGTGTGAAACGCGTCAGCTCGTCTGTTCTATTTTTGCTGTGGCTTGTATTTTGATATTTTTTACAATAAAGGCTAATTTCCGGAGTGCGGCTGTCCAGAACCTTCCCTTCCCAGGTACGTAAAACTTAGATTCATGTACATGTTGGAAACTCTTTCCTCCGAGAAGTTGAGCTGTTAGGTGTTTGGAGCCTGATGGGGATGTTGAGAGGCCTGTCAGGTCTGTCTTCCTTGTGTCTGACGGCTGATAACAGTGTGTGAATTCCATAGCCAATAGACAGCCCAATGGTGGCTATGGAATCCATCACCTGCCATCCGCTATCAATCACAGGGGAGGTCTACCTGATAGGGATCCAGTCTCACAGCACCAGGCATTGCTCATCCAACAACTCAACCCCTCAGCCACTGTGTCAGTCTGTGTGACAGGTGCAGTGGCTGAAAGATTAGGCTGACAGATTAGGCCCCATTTATCTGCCGGCTGGGATCTCGTTACTGATGAAATATGGCCATTGCCATATTTGGGTAATGGCATCAGCCAGTATCCTTTTCTCCGTAATTTGCTTTCAGCTGTTGACCACGGAAACTCCTAGCTGGAGGCTGTATAGGACCGATGGAAACATCATGGGGCCAGGATGTTGGCATACTAGCAACCCATGAACCCTGAGTGAGAAGCTGTCACACTCAAACAGCTTTCCAGCACAGAAATTCCCCACTATGAGCACTGGCCTCTCTTTAATGCCAGCTTAGAGTTGGCTTTAATTAGTGCCAGTATGCTTATCTGGTGGTTTTTCCTTTCCAATTTTTGTCACATAGCTCAAAATCTTGCAGATAAGAGTGGCCTGAATTTGCCACGCTTGTCATAACTGATGCAAAGCTTTCATGAATTAAGTGTAGGACGGTTTAAAAGGACCATACAGCCAGAAAAATACATTTTTGAATTGTCTCCAGAGAGACAACTTGCAATTATTCTCATAGACAGCATCCCTCAAGGTAAAATCCAGAGCAGCTCTGGTAACATGGGCAAACAGCTGGAGAAGTGTAAAGGGTCCCCTTTCTGGAACCAGAGTTCTCTGTTTGGAAAATGGTTCCCTACTATAACCTGGTCTTCCAGAGAAGCTGCATGCTATTAGGTTCCTGCCTGGCTGCCTGCATGCTGGTTCTGATAGTGGAGGGCCTCCCACCTGGCTACAGATCACAGGCCCAGCTACCTTTCTCTCATCAGACGTGGACTCTCTGAGCTTCTGAAGTAGGAAAGCAGAGGAACGTATCCTACTTGGTCATGTCCAGGAACTCAGAGAGTTGTTGGAAACAGAGTTAAAAGAGCCTGCGCCTGCATCTATGCATGGTGAGTGAATGGGCACTGGTAGTTTAATACATATTTTAATCTCTGTTACAGTAGTGTCTACTATATAAAAGAACGGATGTTTTAAAGTACCCTGCATAGAGCATTTTTGCATTATTTCTGCTTTTTCTGTACCTTATTGCTACCTAGCTGGGGATTCCATCTTCCCACATACAAGTTATGTTCTGAAGATGATATGATGATTGATGAGTGAAAGAATTCATTACTCTATAAGACCCATGTCTCCTGAGCAATTTCTAAAAAGAGAATGAGCAAGTGCAATAACTCTGGTGTAAAAACAAGGCATTAACCAGATCCCTATCAGCCTTTTGAGTTCTCAAAGAGGAGGATTTGGGAGCTTAGCGAAGGGAAAAGAAAGCAAGATTTAAATTACATAACAAACAGGTCATATCAAGCTGGTGGCGTCTGTCAGTTATCACTGACACATCTTTATTTTACCTAGGATGTAAGTCGGGGATATTAAACAAACAGTGAGTTCATCACAGCCTGTCTCATCCATCATGTTCTGTTTTTCATTGCAGTTGTAGAATCTGTTTCCATGTCATTGGGTCGTTAGTGATTAAACTGTCTCCCATATCACAGCTGGAAGGCTCGTGAATGCATGTCTGGGTATTTAGTACATATTAAGAAATATGTAAACCCAACATTTCATATTCCTCATATGTCCCTGTTGCACTATGTACTTGTATGAGAACGTGTTCTGTTCTCTTTGTATTGCTTCCTTTATGTGAAATCCCTGGTGTTCCTGGCAGTCCCTCTGCGTTCCTATTAAAAACTGACCACCACACTAGGCATGAGAGCACGGTCAGACCAACTGACCAAAGCGTGGTCAGTTTTTTGGCTGTACTGGGAGCTAATCCAATGATCAGGCTTGTGGTGACATGCCCCCCCCCCCCCTGCACAGCAATTCCCTGGGAAGACTAGTGTGCAGCTCCTTATGCAGCTGAGAACACTTATAAAAAAGGGGGGGAAAAAATTATATCTTTACACAAATGTTTTGCCTTTCATTTCTATTTTGACCACTTCAGCCCTGGAAGATTTGGCTGCCCAAAGACCAGGCCATTTTTTGAGATACGGCACTGCGTCGCTTTAACTGACAATTGCGCGGTCGTGCGACGCTGTAGTCAAATAAAATTTACATTCTCTTTTTCCCACAAATAGAACTTTCTTTTGGTGGAATTTGATCACCTCTGCGGTTTTTATTTTTTGCGCTATAAAAAAAAGAAGAGCGACAATTTTGAGAAAGAACACAATAGCTTTTACTTTTTGCTATAATAAATATCCCAAATTTAAAAATAAATAAATACATTTTTCCTCAGTTTAGGCCGATATGTATTCTTCTGCATATTTTTGGCAAAAAAAAATCGCAATGAGCGCATATTAATTGGTTTGCGCAAAAGTTATAGCGTCTACAAATTAGGGGGTAGTTTTATGGCATTTTTATTATTATTATTTTTTTTACTAGTAATGGCGGCGATCTGCGATTTTTATCGGGACTGCGACATTATGGCGGACACATCGGACACTTTTGACACATTTTTGGGACCATTGGCATTTATACAGCGATCGGTGCTATAAAAATGCACTGATTACTGTAAGGAAGGGGTTAACACTAGGGGGTGATCAAGGGGTTAAATGTGTTCCCTAATGTGTGTTCTAACTGTAGGGGGGATGGGACTGACTAGGGGAAGAGATTGATCGGTGTTCATACATAGTATGAGCACACGATCAGTCTCCTCTCCCCTGAGAGAACCGGGTTGTGTCATCCCCATTCTCGTTCTGCAACGAGCAATCGCGTTCATCGCGACCGCCGGGCACGCGCATCGGCTCCGGGGACACGCTTCGGGCATGTGCGTGCGCCTCCGGCGGCGCGTGTGCGCTGCCGGAGGCGCCTTAAAGAGCCAACATACAGCTACAACGGCTCACGCAGGGGGGCCAGACTGCCCCAGTATGACTGCAGCGGCTGGTCCGGAAGCGGTTAAACTGAATGGGTTGTTTTACAAGGTGAGGGTTTACATTTACTTTATCATAGAGAGCTAGCTATGTCACATTGTTATTCATTTTTAAGGGGTACTTTCCAGTCAAATATGAATCATTTGCCCTTTAACCCTTTGACCACCAGGGTACATTTATAAACGTCCTGTTAGTCAAGGGGATAAAACAAGCTCACGGCTGCAGCAGGAGCCATGAACACGGTATTGTTTGTTTCTTCACTAAGCTCTAGTCCCTCTTGTTCCATCAATCGAAAAAAAAAAAATTAACAGAATAAATAAATAGAAAACTTTCATACACTGTACCCTATACCCATAGTTGATCAAAAAGAAGGCAATAAACCCTATGAGACATGGTCCAATTTGCTCCAGCAGGAAAAAAAAATTTCCTGATCCCCCAGGAAACAATTAAACATTCACTGGATTCCAAATTTCTGTTGTTTTGACCTATAAATGACAATATCCAGTTATATTTTGTGCATTTAGGAATGCATCCAGCTCTTTATTTCGTTCAATGATTTTATTAATGTTTATGTAGCGGGTATGTACTTTCCCGGGTGTATTTTTGAATCTGGCGGTGACACCAGTGGTGTGTGTTCCCGGCGGTCCACCAGGTGGCGCAGTCACTGTGGGTTGAGGGACGAACATCACTGTGTGCCGGGCCTCCTTTTTGTCCTCTCTCGGCAGCGGTATGGTGGGGCGGGGAGCCCGCCATGCTTGCTGGGAGAGGGTATAAAGGGGCCGGCCATTTTTGTCACGGGGTTCGTAGTCCCAGGCACCTTCAGCTTGCGGACGGTGGTCCGTGTCGGTCCTCTAGGCGGCCTAGGCCTAGAGGACAATCGGAGGTCGGGTTCCATCCCAGGCACCTTTGGCCTGGGGTGAGGTATTTGGACGGAGGTCCGGAGCTCAGTGCCTAACACTGAGTTCGGCGAGGGAAGGATCCTAAGGTATTCCGGGGATGGATGCCTGAATCCAAGGTGGGCACAATGGATCAGGGAGAGCTCCTCACCTGAAGACCCGGTGCAGCATACTGCCGGTGACGGGTGAGTCTCTTGTCGGAGACCGTCCGGAAGGAAAATTTCCCTCGTGCGGAGGCCATAGCTTACTCTCCAGGAGGAGAGTGGAGGATCGAATTGTGTCTGGTCCTATTCGCACCCACACCACCTTTTCTGTTCTGTCTTCAAGGGAGTCCATGTTATGTTCTACAATAAAGGAGTGTTGGACTTTAATGGTGTGGGGCTCAATTCCTAGCAGACGATGTTCACAGTGACTCTTGGAGGGAGGATCCCGATGCACAGTACAGACCCGAAGGTAAAGAAACAACAGGACATTGCTAATACCACACGTACATCTGTGGTGGAAGCCAGGCGTAGCTCACCCGCTCCCTCCCCTATCGAATACCCCTAGACCAGAGACCCCTAGATTGTGAGCCGAAGCTAAAAGGGGAGCGGAGAGAGGTGTCCGCTACACGTGGGGGCTCGTCCGGGATTGTGTTGTGCATCACAGTATTGAACGTGTCTGATGGAAGAGTTAAACGAATAGGCCAAAGTGCAGCCCTGCTTGAAGTCGTGGACATGACCCCAAGAAGGGAAAGGCCCGCGCAGGAAGAGCAGAGAACGGGGGGAAACTCAGCCGTGTGAAGTAGTACACGTGGGGGTTTCTAATTGCACTGCGCCATCAGACACAACCCCCACCGCTTAGTTCGTGGGCGTGACTCAACCAAAGGAAAGTGAAAAGCCCGCGAACTGGAGCAAAGGGGAGGAGTCCAATACGTGTGAAGGACTACACGTGGGACATTGGCGCGAAAACTCTGCAGTGTGCGATGGATCAGCAGCAGGTCGCCATGTTCGGACACGCCTCATGGATTCCGGTTCATCCTTCCACCACGACATTGACTGCTGCTGCTCCTATAACAGACACGGGGATTCGACTGAAGCCAAGGGGTCGATTCGCCCTGTACTCGTGCATGGACGTTGAGGTCCTGGGTGTGATTTGTCCCGGGTGTTCGGGACTGGTGTGCCTGTTGAAGCCGTTCGGACGCTGTGAGGCCTGTGGGGAGTTCCTGTTCGAAGTGGATCCGGCGGTTGAAAGGCCGAGAACCATTTACCCAGGCCGGGCTTCAGGTACCACCACTCAGAGAGGAGGAATCACTGCTGTGAGAGTCACCCCTGCACACACTGCAGCGACCGCGGAGGAGGTCGTTAAAACTCAACGGGAGAAATCCGAGGATGCTGACTCGGTCGCCACTGTCTCGCAGCGTCCGCCACCGAAGAAAAGAACCAGCGTGGTAGCCCCGACCGGCGGTGGTGGTGGATCGTCTCGCACGCTTACGCTAGGCCTGGATGGATCCGTTGACGAGGGTTCCGGACGTCCCGCTTCAAGGAAAGGCCAAGGTATGCCGGGCGAAGAGACTTGGTGTGTGGGAGGAGGTGTCGGGAAGGCATGGCCTAGCAAGTCCGCAGAGTGTGGAGGCTCCGTTCCTACACAGGGCTACATACCCGCGGAGGAGTGTGACACCTCCGACCTGGAATCGCTCTCAGACCTGGGAGACGATGCTGTCATAGACGATTTGTTTGCCAAGAAGGGTTGGGACAAAGTGCCGCTTGCTTCGTTCCGCAGAACCCGGAGTTCACCCATGTCTACAGGGGAAAGTACACCCTGGGTGGAGGCGTTAGCGCCTGAAGAGGGGTCCCATTCCCAGCCTGCTTCTACGTTCCCGGTGCCACCTGCATCTGATACCGGGGAAAAGAGACTGTTGCTGCGGGCGCCTATGCCCAGATTGGAGGGGGTCAGAGTGCCTCGCCACCCGGACAGTATAGTATTGCCTGGCGAAGGGGACAGAGCTACCATGCCTCCTTTGGCGAGACTACAGCGCCTATTTGGCCAAAAGGTTGCAGCGGAGTACGGATGGGAGTATCCCTACTTATCGAAGGAAATGTTGTATGAGGTGGAAGTGTGTCGGGAGCGTTGGTACGATGACTTTGTATGGACTCATATTCAAGTTCCAAATGCTCGAAGATACCTGGCGTGCTCTCCCAAGGTCACTCAACGTTTTAAAGACTGCAAGGCAGAGTGGATGTTGGGACGACACATCCATGCAGATAAGGTGTTGATCCGGCGCAAGGAAGGAGAAGATGCAGAGTATCGTTTGGAGACTATGGATCAGCACTTAAAACCGCTTGTTCTGCCGCATCCCCGGTTTTACTTATGAGAAGAGATAGAGACTCTGTTTTGTTGTCACTGAACTTTCTGGGGCAGTTGCCTTGGTACCCAGAAGGGTGGAGAACTGTTCCTGTTTTTCTTTAAAGCTTCTGGCAAAGAGATCATACACTCTGGGGTAGTTAGGGTCAAAGACAAGAAGAAGAGAAACAGTTTCACCAGTGCAGTACCGCCAGGCTGTCACCAGGTGGCAGTCTTGCGCAACGTTTAAGCACTTTTCACACACTCACACTGGAGAAAAAGGGATTTCTTCTAGGAGAAGTTTCTTTTCCTCTCACACGGATATATGTGTCAGGGTTTTGTGTGTTCATTTTATTTCTTTCCCCTCTGCAGGAGAGCATGCAGACAAGATTACAGACTCTGGGGAGGTTCTTAGTCAGAATGGGGGGGAAAGTATAATGTTGAAATGTGATTTTCAAGTTTGATATGTTGTCTTTTACTCCTCTTTTGTTACAGGGGGCCCAGACACAATTGCTCCATAGGATAGATTTTTTCCTAAAAGTTTTGTTTTTCGAATTGTTAGTTGGTTTCTGGATTGGATTATGTCAGCCGTTGAGGGCATGATTTACTCCAGACACTGGGGACCAGTGTCAAATGACCGGGGGGAGAGTGTAGCGGGTATGTACTTTCCCGGGTGTATTTTTGAATCTGGCGGTGACACCAGTGGTGTGTGTTCCCGGCGGTCCACCAGGTGGCGCAGTCACCGTGGGCTGAGGGACGAACATCACTGTGTGCCGGGCCTCCTTTTTGTCCTCTCTCGGCAGCGGTATGGTGGGGCGGGGAGCCCGCCATGCTTGCTGGGAGAGGGTATAAAGGGGCCGGCCATTTTTGTCACGGGGTTCGTAGTCCCAGGCACCTTCAGCTTGCGGACGGTGGTCCGTGTCGGTCCTCTAGGTGGCCTAGGCCTAGAGGACAATCGGAGGTCGGGTTCCATCCCAGGCACCTTTGGCCTGGGGTGAGGTACTTGGACGGAGGTCCGGAGCTCAGTGCCTAACACTGAGTTCCGCGAGGGAAGGATCCTAAGGTACTCCGGGGATGGATGCCTGAATCCAAGGTGGGCGCAATGGACCGGGGAGAGCTCCTCACCTGAAGACCCGGTGCAGCATACTGCCGGTGACAGGTGAGTCTCTTGTCGGAGACCGTCCGCAAGGAAAATTTCCCTCGTGCGGAGACCATAGCTTACTCTCCAGGAGGAGAGTGGAGGATCGAATTGTGTCTGGGCCTATTCGCACCCACACCGCC
Source organism: Rana muscosa (assembly GCA_029206835.1). NCBI lineage: Eukaryota > Metazoa > Chordata > Amphibia > Anura > Ranidae > Rana > Rana muscosa. The sequence continues at coordinate 472,339,638 of CM055118.1, forward strand.
TTTTCTGTTCTGTCTTCAAGGGAGTCCATGTTATGTTCTACAATAAAGGAGTGTTGGACTTTAACCTCCCTAGCGGTAATCCCGAGTCTGGCTCGGGGTGAGTTTTCAATGCTAAGAGCGGTAACCCCGAGCCAGACTCGGGCTGCATCGCAGTATCCAGGGGAAGTAACTTACCTTGTTCCCTGGATCCTGCGATGTCCTCCCGCAGTGTCAGCGAGCCGTGTCTCGCTCCATCCTCACTGCCGAGTGCCGAGCTTCGTTCCCTGCGACGTTGCGGCGCACGGGGGCGGAGTTCGGCGCCAAATTCAAAAAAGTAAACAAATAGTATACATACAGTATACTATAATCTTACAGATTACAGTACTGTATGTAATAATTACACACCCCCTTTGTCCCTAGTGGTCTGCCCAGTGTCCTGCATGCACTTTTATATAATAAAAACTTTTCTTTCTGCCTGGAAACTGAAGATTGTCCATAGCAACCAAAAAGTGTCCCTTTATGTCAAAAGTGAGCTAAAAAACAGCGATAATAAATTACAATCACTCGCAGAATTGAGCGATAGCGATTTGTGGGGAAATTCATCATCAAACAAAATATCTAATGACAGCGACAATTCTGCAACTGAGCAAATTTCTGTGTTTTTGATTTGATTACATTATTGAATAATTTTTATTATAATTACATTACTATTTGTTATAATTATTTATAGTTATTTATTATATTATAATTTATTATTTTGTGTTTCAAACTTTATCATACCCGGGATGTCTACTAGACTCTTGTTTGGTCAGGTTTAAGTAAGTAATTACTAAGAATCGCAGGCCTACAATACATAACACCAAATTTCCATGCAAAATAATTGTACCGCTTTTGGTACATAATTCCAGACAGAATCATACCGCCAGGGAGGTTAATGGTGTAGGGCTCAATTCCTAGCAGACAAAGTTCACGGTGACTCTTGGAGGGAGGATCCCGATGCACAGCACAGACCCGAAGGTAAAGAAACAACAGAGACATTGCTAATACCACACGTACATCTGTGGTGGAAGCCAGGCGTAGCTCACCCGCTCCCTCCCCTATCGAATACCCCTAGACCAGAGACATTGTGGGCCGAAGCTAAAAGGGGAGCGGAGAGAGGTGTCCGCTACATTTATAAAAATTAAGAAAAAAAAACAGCAACTGGTAAGCCCTTGCAGGGGCTATGAAATGAATTGACAACATATCATAATAAGGAAATGGTGCTACTAGATCAATGTAAGCTGTCAAGGGGCAAACATTAAAAGCGTATTAAAATTTTATAAACAACTAGTAAAATGTGTTACCTCAAGAGATTGTGCTCTTTAGATTAGTGAGAAATGGCGGAGATGTTAGGTCCGGATAGGGTGGCAGGAATAGGGTTGCCACCTCATCCCTTTAAAACCGAACACATAGTGATTACACAGGTTCTGTGGCTGATTAAGGTGGTAATTAAACTCACTTGGTACCTTATCTGCACTAAATTTGCCTCAGAACCTGTGTAATTCATATGTGTTCGGGTTTAAAGGGATGAGGTGGCAACCCTAGGCAGGAAAGAGACACGGGGTAGGAAAGTAGGGATGGGAAGGGGGGTTGGGAAAGGTAGTGGGAGGTCCCCAGAAACTCAGGTCCCTGTCCTGGTATAAGGTAGATTAGGATAGGCTTGCTGGACTTACATAGGGAATGGCATAATTAAGCCAAGGTTCTCAAGTCCGCAGAAATTTGGGTTGGAAATCATCAAGGATGCTAGGCATTTTTTCATTGATCATCATCAAAGTCAAACAGTTCCTGACTTCCTGTAAGGAAACGGAGAGCTTCTTCCAGGTCTTAGCTATTGTTTGTTTGGCCACCAAAAAGCGGTACATGTCTAGACATTGTTGATAAGCATAGAGGCCTGGCATTGGGCACATCCAGCTCTTTGAGCTGGATGTGCCCAATCTAATGATCGAATAAGCTTGCCAGAACTAGTTTTTGAGGGTGTCTATTCCACATTTTCACTGCCCCTACTGTGAAGAAGCCTTTCTGTATGTGGAGGTTACATCTCTTCTCCTCCAGCTGTAAAGAGTGCCCCTATGTCCTCTATAATGACCTGTAATTGAATAACTCTACACCAAGTTCACTATATGGAATCTCTTATTTATTTGTGCATGTTGATTATATTTCTCCCTAATCTCTTCTTCTCAAGAGAGAATAAATTCAGTTCCTCTAATCTTTCCTCATAGTTGAGCTCCTCCATGCCTCTTATCAGGTTGGTTGTCCTTCTCTGCACTTTCTCCAGTTCTCTGATATCCTTTTTGAGAACTGGTGCCCAAAACTGAACTGCATTTTCCATTTGTACAGGGGTAAATTTCTCTCTCTCTCTCTCTCTCTCTCTCTCTCTCGAGTTTTTATCTCTTTTAATAGAAGAAAGTATTTTGATAGCTTTAGAAACTGCAGCTTGCCATTGCATGCTATTGTTAAAGCGGAGTTCAGCCTTGTACACACGACCGGTTTTCTCTGCAAAAAAACTGCTGGGAGAGCTTTTTGCCGAGAAAAACATTCGTGTGTATGGTTTCTCGGCAGGAAAACTGCCGGGAATCTCGACGAGAAAAATAGAGAACCTGCTCTCTATTTTTCTCGTCGGGATTCTCAGCAGAGTGTTTCCTGCTGAGAAACCCGGTCGTCTGTATGCTTACCTGTCCAGGAAAACCCGTGCATGCTCGATGAGACTTTGACGCATGCGCGGTAGCATACAAGGGTAGTGTAGGGTGTAGCAAGATGGCGGCAACAGCATCGAATGTGACGAGCGCCGGCTGGTTGTAGTCGATGACGTCACCGCGTTCTTGCCATTCAAAAGAATGGCGGTTCTTTTGAATGGCGCGTGTGTACACAGGGCTTGGCAAGACAAGCTTGCCAGGAATCCCGTCGAGAAAACCAAAGTTTTTTTTCGACGGGATTCCCACCCGTGTGTTCGAGGCTTCACAACCAAAAGTGGAACTTCGGCTTTAAGCACTCCTCACCCCCTTACATGCCACATTTGGCATGTAATTTTTTTTGGGGGGGGGGGCTTCGGTAGGAATGGGACTTCCTGTCCCACTTCCTCCTTCCGCCCAGGGACCGCCTAGGCGACACCTCCTCTCGCCTTAGGCGGCCCCTCCCTCTAGACGATCTCCTGGGACACGTGACAGGTCCCAGGAGATCGCTTTGTCCACTCCTAGAGCGCAGCGCGACTCGCGCATGCGCAGTGCGTGCCTGCCCGTGAAGCCGAAAGCTGTCACGGCCGGATGCCCACAGTCCGAATGGAGGCGCCAGCTGAGAGGGGGGGGGAGAGGAGCGACGTTTCAGGCAGCCGCATCGCTGGACCGTGGAGCAGGTAAGTATCTGTTTATTAAAAGTCAGCAGCTACACTTTTTGTAGCTGCTGACTTTTAATAAACATAAAAAGGCTGGAACTCCGCTTTAAGTATGATCTACCAGAACACAAAGATCCTTCTCCACCATTGACTCCCCCAGGTGTTCTCCTAGAATGAATGTTTTTATTCTCCAAGTGCAAAACTTTTCATTTTATAAACATCACCAATTAACCTCATTTGCCACATAGTTGCCCAATTAAACAGTGAATTGAGGTTGACTTGTAAAGTTGGAGACATCTTGTAGGGAAGTTATTCCACTACATACTGTAGCTTGGGGTTATCTGTAAATACTGAAATGGTACTTTTAATCTAAAATTCTATATAATTTAAAAATATAATAAAAAGTAAGGATCCCAGGGCTGAACCATTGAGTTCACCACTAGGGATGAGCCGAACACCCCCCTGTTCGGTTCGCACCAGAACCTGCGAACAGACCTAATGTTCGCGTGAACTTTAGAACCCTATTAAATACAATGGACTTGAATGTTCGAAATCAAAAGTGTTAATTATAAAGGCTAATATGCAAGTTATTATCCTAAAAAGGGTTTGGGGACCCGGGTCCTGCCCCAGGGGACATGTATCAATGCAAAAAAAAAGTTTTAAAAACTGAAGTTTTTTCGGGAGCTGTGATTTTAGTAATGCTTAAAGTGAAACAATAAAAGTGAAATATTCCTTTAAATTTCGTACCTGGGGGGTGTGTATAGTATGCCTGTAAAGCAGCGCTTGTTTCCCTTGCTTAGAACTGTCCCTGCACAAAATGTCATTTCTGAAGGAAAAAAAGTAATTTAAAAGCACTCGCGGCTATAATGAATTGTCGACTCCCGGCAATACAGAGAAAAGTCATTGATAAAAAAAAAAAAAATGCGTGGGGGTCCCCCCAAATTCAATTACCAGGCCCTTCAGGTCTGGTATGGATATTAAGGGGAACCCTGCATCAAATTAAAAAAAAAATGACGTGGGGTTCCCCCCAAATATCCATACTAGACCCTTCAGGTCTGGCATGGATTTTAAGGGGAACTCCACCCCAAATTAAAAAAAAAATGGCGTGGAGTTCCCCCAAAAATCCATACCAGACCCTTTATCTGAGCACGCAACCTGGCAGGCTGCAGGAAAAGAGGGGGGGACGAGAGAGGGCCCCCCCTCCTGAACCGTACCAGGCCACATGCCCTCAACATGGGGAGGATGTCCCCATGTTGATGGAGACAAGGGCCTCATCCCCACAACCCTTGCCCGGTGGTTGTGGGGGTCTGCGGGCAGGGGGCTTATCGGAATCTGGAAGACCCCTTTAACAAAGGGGACCCCCAGATCCCACCCCCGATGTGAATTGGTAAGGGGTACATTGTACCCCTACCATTTCACTAAGAAAGTGTAAAAAAAAGTAAAAAAACACACAGACACCTTGGAAAAGTCCTTTATTAAAAATAAAAAATAAATAAATAAAAAACCCATTCCAGCGATGTAATCCAGTGTCCCGCGGCGATCCGATGTCCAGCGCTGCAGTCTCTACTCCACACGAAACGTCATTGGCTGAGCGGACCTACACTGCGGAGGAAGTTCCCCATCCGGTCCGCTGAGCCAATGACGAAGGCGGGGTCTGAGGTACGAGGGGGCGGGGGCGCTCTCATATCTTAGACCATCGGATCGCCGCGGGACACTGGATTACATCGCTGGAATGGGTTTTTTATTTTTTATTTTTAATAAAGGACTTTTCCAAGGTGTCTGTGTGGTTTTTTAAATTTTTTTACACTTTCTTCGTGAAATGGTAGGGGTACAATGTAGTTGTGGGGATGAAGCCCTTGTCCCCATCAACATGGTGACATCCTCCCCATGTTGAGGGCATGTGGCCTGGTATGGTTCAAGAGGGGGGGCCCTCTCTCGTCCCCCCCTCTTTTCCTGCGGCCTGCCAGGTTGCGTGCTCGGATAAAGGGTCTGTTGTGGATTTTTGGGGGAACTCCACGCCATTTTTTTTTAATTTGGGGCGGAGTTCCCCTTAAAATCCATACCAGACCTGAAGGGTCTGGTATGGATATTTGGGGGGAACCCCACGTCATTTTTTATTAAAATTTGATGCAGGGTTCCCCTTAATATCCATACCAGACCTAAAGGGCCTGGTAATTGAATTTGGGGGGACCCCCACGCATTTTTTTTTTTTTATCAATGATTTTTCTCTGTATTGTCGGGAGCCGAAAATTCATTATAGAGTGCTTTTAAATTACTTTTTTCCTTCAGAAATAAAATTGTGTGCAGGGACAGTTCTAAGCAAGGGAAACAAGCGCTGCTTTACAGGCATACTATCCCCCCCCCCCCCCCGGTACGAAATTTAAAGGAATATTTCACTTTTATTGTTTTACTTTAAGCATTATTAAAATCACTGCTCCCGAAAAAACTGCTGTTTTTAAAACTTTTTTTTGCATTGATACATGTCCCCTGGGGCAGGACCCAGGTCCCCAAACCCTTTTTAGGACAATAACTTGCATATTAGCCTTTATAATTAGCACTTTTGATTTTGAACGTTCGAGCAGTGGCGGCCCGTCCATAGGGGGCGCCCGGGCGCCGCCCCTCCTGTGGTCACCAATTTTTTTTTTTAAAAATGTAAAAAAAACGGGCCCTTTAAGAGTTTTTTTTTTTTTTTATGTCTTTTTTTTTACACATGGCGGGGCGGTGCGACCATAGTGGCCGCAGAAGCGCCGCTACCGCTCGCTTCTGCGCCCGGCCGTCACTCACCACAACAATACATAGGTTCATGCATTGCATGAACCTATGTATTGCTGCCGCCCACTATTCAGATGGCCGGCCCCTTGAGCGCCGGCCATCTGAGTCACAGCGTCTGATTGGCCTTTAGAAGTGCCTATCAGAGCCAGCAGGAGAAACTGGCTGTATATTGGGGGAGAAACTGGCTGCATATGGGGGAGAAACTGGCTGTATATTGGGGGAGAAACTGGCTGCATATGGGGGAGAAACTGGCTGTATTATGGGGGAGAAACTGGCTGCATATGGGGGAGAAACTGGCTGTATTATGGGGGAGAAACTGGCTGCATATGGGGGAGAAACTGGCTGCATTATGGGGGAGAAACTGGCTGCATATGGGGGAGAAACTGGCTGCATTATGGGGGAGAAACTGGCTGTATATAGGGGAGAAACTGACTGCATATAGGGGAGAAACTGGCTGCATATAGGGGAGAAACTGGCTGTATATTGGGGGAGAAACTGGCTGCATATAGGGGAGAAACTGGCTGCATATGGGGGAGAAACTGGCTGTATATTGGGGGAGAAACTGGCTGCATTATGGGGGAGAAACTGGCTGTATATTGGGGGAGAAACTGGCTGCATATGGGGGAGAAACTGGCTGCATTATGGGGGAGAAACTGGCTGTATATTGGGGGAGAAACTGGCTGCATTATGGGGGAGAAACTGGCTGCATATGGGGGAGAAACTGGTTGCATATAGGGGAGAAACTGGCTGCATATAGGCGAGAAACTGGCTGCATTTGGGGGAGAAACTGGCTGCATATAGGGGACAAACTGGCTGCATATAGGGGACAAACTGGCTGCATATAGGGGAGAAACTGGCTGCATATGGGGGAGAAACTGGCTGCATATAGGGGAGAAACTGGCTGCATATAGGGGACAAACTGGCTACATATGGGGGAGAAACTGGCTGCATTATGGGGGAGAAACTGGCTGCATTATGGGGGAGAAACTGGCTGCATTATGGGGGAGAAACTGGCTGCATATGGGGGGGGGGGGAAACTGGCTGCATTTGGGGACAAACTAGTGGCGTTTGGGAACAGTGGCGGCAATTGATGATTTTTTTTTTCAGTTTGTTTGCGCCCCCCCAAAAAATTTGAGCACCAGCCGCCACTGCGTTCGAGTCCATTGTATTTAATAGGGTTCTAAAGTTCACACAAACTTTAGGTCTGTTCGCAGGTTCTGGTGTGAACCGAACAGGGGGGTGTTCGGCTCATCCCTATTCACCACTAATAACCTTAGACCATTCAGCGTACGAATCATTAATCACTACTCTGAATACAGTCTTTTTGCCAGTTTTCTATCAATTTAGAGAACTAAACTTTCTAAGCCTGTAGACTCTAACTTACATATTAGCCATGTGTGGGGAATCCGGCTGCCTGGTCCAATGTAAGTGTGCATATGCCATAACTGTGGCAAGTGGAGAATTACAGTTGTAGGTACGGGTACTACAGTGATCTCGTTGCTGTTTTCTGATTCTTGTTCTCGCTTGGCCATTCTTAATCTTTTAAATAGAGAAGCTTGTCCTGAAAATTGATCTGTTAGTGCAAATAAAAAAGTACATGGACAGTACTCAACAGTCATTCAGTAAAATGGCACATCTCCGTAGAGGAATAATTAACAACCAGAAATAGAAGTTACATAGACTGTCAACAGGATGTCATGTGAGATGTACTGGAAAGGTTTTTAATGGTCCATAAAAACTGAAGGGCATCAGGGGTCATAGAAACCCAAATACATAACAACAAATTAATTTTGTATGGTCCAAATTAAACTAATATGGCTACAATCACCTTGAAGCTTGCATTCAGCCCTCAAACCCTTTCACTCTTTATGTACTAAGCCAATGACCAATCACAATGGGATCTATGGTTAATGGCTTCTGTAAGTTCAAAGTACTGCAACTGTGTCATCAATTTAGAAAATCTACCATACAAAATTAATGTTCTGGAATTTATTTTGGTTTCTATGACCCCTGATGCCCCTCATTTTTTTTTTTGGGCCATTAAAAACCTTTTCCAGCACATCTCACATGACATCCTTTTTACTGTCTATGCGGCTTCTATTTTTGGTCTTTAATTATTCTTCTAAACAGATGTGTCATTCCATTGTTTTATCATATAGGAAAAAGCTGCATGTTGCCCCCAAATTTAAGTGCACGTTTCCTGCTTGGCCCTAATGATTCCTATCTGATTGTTGCTGATTCGTTATGTGATGTTTATAAATGCTTATCATCCAGTTATATCCTCTTTGTAGAATTATTATAAAGTACAAGTCTAACAATGATATTTGTTTCAGTACAGTCTTCCAGTGTAATGTCTAGACAATCTTACCAGCATGGAAAAACAAGTGGATGTCCCGGACAGACAGTGTTTGTGTTCATTACATAGAATCTCCAAGTACAGAGGAAAAGAGGCTTTTGTTGAGATTGTTCCCGTATGAATGAAAAGATATGTTTCCTGCAGTTTTCACTAAATAATACATTGGAAGAGAGGAAGAATGTGGAAATATAAAAACAAGACTTTCATCCAGCTGTAAGGCAGCTGTAAGGCATCGGGGGGGGGGGGGGGGTGACTGGTGGCAGATAATTGATTTGTGCAGTTCAAAAGGTTTCCTGTGATCTATTTACATGTGTGGAAGTGTAAAATAGAAAACCTTAACTTGGCCATACGAAAATTCCCAGTACATTCGATCACTTGACTAATGTTTGAAAAGTACTTCAAAATGGCTTTTGTTTTTAAAGCGGAACTAAACCCTCCTATACTTTTTAGCCAAGGAGGCTGCCATCTTAGCCACTGTTTGATCCGCAACTGCCATGGTAATGCACATTTGATGGTTTGACAGTTTGGTTGAGAGCACAAGCAAATGTGACTGTTGCGATGAAAGCCCATCCCCCCGAAGACATCACTGCTGATAAAATGCGTAGGACAGGGCTAACCACGGCATCCATACACACCATTTGCCAAACACTGCTGCCGTTTGCCGTTTGCTCTTTGCGAACTATCAGCCTGCCGCTTTTATCCTGCTGTATGATTTAGCTCACCAGAAGGAGCTCTAATCTTTTAATAAAGGATATTGTTTGTAATGGACTTCACAATGGAGATGTGTCGTTTATGTTCCACCAACATTGAATGTGGAGTGGCGATCATCTCCCCTCAGTGGCAGCCAAGCCTGTGAGTTATATCTCATGCGTATCTGCGCATTATAACCTATGGCCCAACTGTTCTGTAAGAGGCGCATGATAACTAATTACTAGCCGGTGGTGGATTTCATCTTTCTTCCTTGCACCAAAGCTTGGAGAATTACATGTTGTTAATTGTTCTGTAATGGGACTTTTTGTTCACTGATGGACTATACATGTATTTATTTGATTGATGTTTAATACTTAGACACTTAAATACATACATGCACTTTATTTAGCATTTTTGCACTTTTAGTAAATTGATATTTATATAGTTTTTTCACACTCTATATGTCTGATGAATTAAGTGTTTATAATTAATTGTAAAGAAAAAAATATAGTTGCGCTAAATAAAATGATACAATAAATGGTGGTAATGATAAAAGGTGCTCAGATATCAACTTGGTGTATCTTGTGCAGAAACAAATTAACAAATGATAGGACCAAAAATATCATGAAGCATACATTAATTTCAGTGAAAGAAAATGATGACATATATCTATATGAAAAAAGTCCACCAAAACATGTGCATTGAACCAATATCTGGTGCTCAAGAAAAATAGACAAAAAGGTGAAGTGAAACCGAAACAAAGTAAAATTGATCAAAAATTTTAAATAAAAATATAATTAAAGTAAATATAAAAGTCCAATGTCTCCGAACGGAAACAGATTCTAATATTGTAGATGAATCCAATACTCCAGTGTGACACAAGCAGAGTAAGATGTAAGTTCAGACTGATTTTCACCAACACCAAGGAATAGATTCCTCCTCGTGAGACACACTACAAATAGTGGGGACCCTTACCAGATCGGGTGGACCTCCCGGTAGTAGCGAGGTCTCAGAAGCCTGCAGATATAACCCTCTGCGGGGTCTTTGAATTCGGCAAGATGGTCCGGATCTCCAGATTCCAGGCTCCTATCGCCCTCCTCACCGCCGAAGGCTGGATTACCGTCCTCAGCTAGGCTGGATATCTCTCACCAAAAATGGTCTAAGTCTTCCCTCGGATCGAGGGCCAGAAATGGCTGTTACTAGGCAGATCGTCCTAATCTTCCTCTTCCTGGTCCGTGGTGGTCTTCTTTCTTCTCCTCCTCACGCTGCCTCCTGGGATTGAAGTCTAACTTTGCACTTTTTGCACATGCTATTTGATATTATTTGATATTTCATATGTAGCGGGTGTCAAATTTAGAGGGGCGTATCTGGCCATAGATGGCCCAGATACATAGATTTTTAGGGATTTATGGACACTTTGGAGTGTGGGAGGTATGAATGGTGTCATGTTCCCTGCGGTCCCTAGGTGGCGCTGTCACCTGGGACCGGGGTTGAACTGCCATTCTAGAGCCATGCCCTTTTTGTCCCCTCACGGCAGAAGTACGGCGGGGCAAGGAACCCGCTGTGCCTGCTGGGAGAGGATATAAAAGGGGGCAGACATCTTGCGCACGAGGTCCATTCCCCAGGCACCTTCGGCCTGGGGGCTGCTGCGGTTCGTCTGTGCCCAGGCGCCCTCGGCCTGGGCGCGTGGAGTCGAGTTCCATCCCAGGCACCTTCAGCCTGGGGTGAGGTACTTTACCAGGAGGCCTGGGGCCCAGTACCTTCGACTGGGTCCCGCAAAGGCGAAGTATTCCTAAGGTGCCCTTGGTATTGGGTGCCTGAATCCAGGCGTAAGGGACCGGAGACGTGACCTCCCCGAAGAGCCAGCACAGCATTTGCTGGTGACGGTGGAAGCCTCTGGTGACCGTCCGGATGGATGTCTTCCTCTGACAGGGGTCGTTTGTTCTAAAGGAGGTAATTCATGTTCTCATGGTCTGTGGCAGAGACCCATCTTTCTCAGGTCAGTGGCAGGCCTCATCCAAGGCCTGTGGCAGAGGCCTCAACATTCACCCAGGTCAGTGGCAGTGACCAAATTCACAGTCGGTGGCAGCGACTGTGCACCAAGCCTGTTTGCACTAAAAGGAACAGGAGAAACTCTATTCATTGTGTTGTACCTGGACCTACTCTTTCCCACACCCTGTCTGTTCTTTTAAAAGTCAACCAGTCTACCTATTGATCAAAACAATAAAACAGAGTTGGAGTTTTTATGGTGTGGAACTCGTGTTACTGGAAGCTAAGTGTCCCTGTCAGTGACAGTGGCAATCATCCTCCACAGCGGAAGCTGAGGCTCCGGCCTAAAACGCAGACCCGAAGGTAAACGGTTTAGCTCATATCTCTGCATCCTACATCAAAGAGCCGAGCTGGTGGTGTGCATCTTTCCCCCTTCTCCCAGATACCCCTAGATGAGTAAAACCAGCCATGAAGAGAGGGGAGAAGCTGGGGGAGGACCGCTACACGTGGGGGCTCTAAGTCCGGGATTTGTGTTTATGCAATGGAGCCGAAGCTATCGGAGTTTGTACTTTGCTGCCCAGAAGAGTTCCGAGTTGGTCGGCCATATTGGCCACTGCGCCAGCAGGCACACCCTCCCTGCACAGTTCGTGGGTGTGACATGGAGAAAGCCCCCGAACTGGTGTGCCAGAGGGGAGGAGTCCGGCCATGTGAAGAGGTACACGTGGGAATTTGGCGCCAGTTATGCAGTGCGCGATGGTGCAGCAATCAGTCACTATGTTCAGCAATGCCTCGTGGGTTCCAGTCTCAAATACTAATAGGATGACTTCAACTGCTGCTCCGATTACAGATACGGGATTCGGCTCAAGCCCTGGGGACGATTCGCCTTGTACACCTGCAAGGATGTTGAGGCCCTGGGTATGATTTGTCCCGGATGTTCGGGACTGGTGGTACAGTTAAAGCCATTCGGGCGCTGCGAGGCCTGCGGGGAGTTTACGTTTGAGGTGGAGCAATCCATAGAGAGACCTCGGGTCTTCCACCTCAGCCCTACATCAGGCGCCGCCACTCAACAAGGAGAAATCAACGCTTGGACAGCCATCCCTACGCGCACTGTAGAGACCTCCGTGGAGGTCGCGAACAAAGAGATGGAGAATGCGAAATCCGGAGATGCTGCTTCGGTCACCACAGTTTCCCTACTCCCAGCGCCAACAAGGAAGGTCGGTCTTGTGAGAGCTTCCAGCGGCCGAGATGGAGGACAACCCCTGCGCTTGCCTGGCCTGGATGGATCCGGTAGTAAGAGTCCTGGACATCCTTTCACAAGTTTGGGTCGAGGTAAGCCAGGGACTGGGACTTGGTGTTGGGACGGAGGTGTCGGGGATTCACGGCCCCTTGAGCCCGTGGGTGGGAGTGATTCAGTGTCCACTACCAACTACCTGCCCGCGGAGGAGTGTGACACCTCCGACCTGGAGTCGGTCTCCGATGTGGGAGACGATGTCGTCGTAGACAAATTGTTTGCTGAGAAGGGCTGGGACAAGATGCCTCTCTCCTCATCCCGTAGAGCCAAGAATCCACCTATGTCCACAGGGGATAGTACACCCCGGGTGGAGGCACCAGCGCCTGAGGAGGGACCCCGTTCCCGGCCTGCCCTTCAGTCCCCGGTGCCTCCTGCACCTATCACCGGGGACAAGAGACTGTCGCTGCGGGCACCTATGCCCAACTTGGAGGTGGTCAAGGCACCTCGCCATCCGGATTCAATCGTCCTGCCGGGCGAGGGAGACCGCTCTATCATGCCTCCCTTGTCTAGGCTACAGCGTTTGTTCTGCCAGAAAGTTGCCAACGAGTAGGGGTGGGAGTACCCATATTTATCTAAGGAGCTACTGTATGAAGTGGAAGTCTGCAGGGAGCGTTGGTATAATGACTTCGTGTGGACACACATTAAAGTCCCACACGCACGCAGGTACCCCACTTGTTCCCCAAAGGCATCTCAAAGATTTAAGGACTGTAAAGCAGAGTGGATGTTAGGTCGCCACATCCATGCTGACAAAGTGTTGATTCGACGGAAAGAAGGGGAGGATGACGAATATCACATAGAGACTGTGGACCAGCATTTGAAACCTCTTGTCTTGCCGCATCCTAGATTCTACCTGTAGGAGAAAAAGACTCCTTTCCTTTGTCCTGCAAGTTTGCTGAACTTTCCGGGGTTTGTTTTTCCTTCCCGGAAACCCAGGAACTGTACCCGAGTTTAACGGGTGTTGTGCTCTTTGGGGGAATGGGGGACTTTTGCTGTTGTTTCTCCCTTCCTTCCTCCTACAAAGTGATCATGGACTTTGGTGTGTAGATAGGGCCAAAGTACAGAGAAAAAAAAAAGTTTTTGTTCAAGGATTCAACAAGTGCTTTTACCGTGGCACTGTCACCAGGTGGCAGTGTTGCGCAACGTTATTCACTTTACACCACATACTTCTTGGAAGGAAAGGATTTCTCTTTGGGGAGATTTTTTCGTTCCAACACCCACACATGTGTCAGGGAAATTGTGTGTTTGATTTCTTTTTTTGTCCCTTCTGCAGGAAAACGTCTGTCAAGACCGCTGAGAATGGGGCGGGTCTTAGATAGTGATGTGGGAGGGGGAGGAAAAAAAAGAGATGTCAATGGTGTGATTGTGATATGTATGCTGTTATGTGTTGTTTCCCTTTTCCTTCCCTTTCATGTCAGGTTCAGGCACAACCACCAATTTTTTTTCAAATTTACATTTTTGCGCATTTTTTTGAGACAGTCTCTGGATGGAGGTTATGTTGGCTCCCTTTGGGGCATGCCTTGATTCAGACACTGGGGACCAGTGTCAAATTGCTGGGGGGAGAGTGTAGCGGGTGTCAAATTTAGAGGGGCGTATCTGGGCCATAGATGGCCCAGATACATTGATTTTTAGGGATTTATGGACACTTTGAAGTGTGGGAGGTATGAATGGTGTCATGTTCCCTGCGGTCCCTAGGTGGCACTGGGGTTGAACTGCCATTCTAGAGCCGTGCCCTTTTTGTCCTCTCACGGCAGTAGTACGGCGGGGCGGGGAACCCGCTGTGCCTGCTGGAAGAGGATATAAAAGGGGGCGGACATCTTGCGCACAAGGTCCATTCCCCAGGCACCTTCGGCCTGGGGGCTGCTGCGGTTCGTCTGTGCCCAGGCACCCTCGGCCTGGGCGTGTGGAGTCGAGCTCCATCCCAGGCACCTTCAGCCTGGGGTGAGGTACTTTACCAGGAGGCCTGGGGCCCAGTACCTTCGACTGGGTCCCGTGAGGGCGAAGCATTCCTAAGATGCCCCCGGTATTGGGTGCCTGAATCCAGGGCATAAGGGACTGGAGACGTGACCTCCCCGAAGAGCCAGCGCAGCATTTGCTGGTGACGGTGGAGGCCTCTGGTGACCGTCCAGATGGATGTCTTCCTCTGACAGGGGTCGTTTGTTCTAAAGGAGGTGCTTCATGTTCTTATGGTCTGTGGCAGAGACCCATCTTCATCAGGTCAGTGGCAGGCCTCATCCAAGGCCTGTGGCAGAGGCCTCAACATTCACCCAGGTCAGTGGCAGGGACCAAATTCACAGTCGGTGGCAGCGACTGTGCGCCAAGCCTGTTTGCACTAAACGGAACAGGAGAAACTCTATTCATTGTGTTGTGCCTGGACCTACTCTTTCCCACACCCTGTCTGTTCTTTTAAAAGTCAACCAGTCGACCTATTGATCAAAACAATAAAACAGAGTTGGAGTTTTTATGGTGTGGAACTCGTGTTACTGGAAGCTAAGTGTCCCTGTCAGTGACAGTGGCAATCATCCTCCACAGGAGAAGCTGAGGCTCCGGCCTAAAACGCAGACCCGAAGGTAAACGGTTTAGCTCATATCTCTGCATATTACATCAGAGAGCCGAGCTGGTGGTGTACATCTCCCCCCTTCTCCCAGATACCCCTAGACGAGTAAAATCAGCCATTAAGAGAGGGGAGAAGCTGGGGGAGGACCGCTACATATATTACACTTTTTGCACTTTACAACTGTCACTGTTGGAATCTTTTGCACATAGATCTGTAGTGCTACTCTTTTTGATTTGATTTATAATAGAAATTGGTGTCACAAATTTAGTTTTATGACTAATTTTATATTTTCAATTCTGAAAATGTGACAGCATGCCCGGTATGCCAGAAATGTAACATGTTTTTTTTAAACTATTAAATGAATGGGTTTAGTTCCACTTTAAAATTTGATTTGGAATTAATGGACTTCCTCCAAGTGAAAATCATTTTCCATCCTGCTCCTTCATATTGTCTCATCACTGCAGTCGAAAACGAGCATCAATCTGATCACATTAACAATTAGAAAATCAAACAAACATTCTTAAAATGACATTTCAAATGAAATTCTAGCTTTAGACCAGCCAACTTTGACACTTATTTTGAGCATGTTCTGATGGCTACATGATCATTGACATGGCTGTAGCTGGCAAATTGGCCAAATCTTGGCAAACATTACTTACCGTACAATAACTTAGAATAATATCCAAAACTTTTTTCTAGTTCTGAATACAGTGAGGTAGGGTAAAAACTTCTGTCAGATTGATTGCTGTCTGTTTATTAAAGTGAATGTAAAGGTTTATTATTAAAGTGATTGTAAAGATTTATTTACTACAGTGATTGTAAATTCTATTTTTTTTTTGTTCTTCTTTTAAATAACAAACATGTTATACTTACCTGCCCTGTGCAGTTGGTTTTGCACAGAGCAACCCGGATCCTCCTCTTCTCAGGTCCCTCTTCGCTGCTCCTGGCCCCTCCCTCCTGTCGAGTGTCCCCACAGCAAGAAGCTTGCTATGGGGGCACCCAAGCCGAGTCACAGCTCTGTGTGTCCATTCAGACACGGAGCTGCCGTTTGGCCCCAGCCCCTCTCTCTTCTGATTGGCTAAGTGACTTTGATTGACAGCAGCGGAAGCCAATGGCGCCACTGCTGTGTCTCAGCCAATCAGGAGGGAGAGTCCCGGATGGCCGAGGGACTTGTGGACATCGCTGGATAGAGATGGGGCTCAGGTAAGTAATTAGGGGGCGCTGGGGAGGCTGCTGCACATAGAAGGCTTTTTATCTTAAAGCAACCCCTTTAACAAACATATTATACTTACCTGCTCTGTGCAATGGTATTGCACAGAGAAGCCCAAACCTCCTCTTCTGGGGCCCCCCACTATTACTGTACGTATGTTCCTTCTCTTCTCTATCTGCCCCCATAGCAAACAGCTTGCTATGGGGGCAGACCTGGAGGCTTAATCCCGAGCTGGGCTGTGTATGTCTATAGAAACACATAGCATAGCTCAGCCCTGCCCCCCGCTCCCTCCTCACAGGACTGGATTTACAGTAGCAAGAGAAAATGT